>JAYKAV010003421.1:1451557-1555996 GCA_035582835.1 Phoebastria nigripes | reverse complement strand
GGGGAGCGCGGGGCTCCGGCTTTGCCGTGCCGGGCGGCGGCGGGGCGTCCCGCACGGCCCGGTGCCCGCGGCCAGCCCCGGCTCCGCTCGCCCAAGGGCATCGCGGCGGAGGCGCTGTCCCAGGGCTTCCCCAAATCAAGGGGCCGGTGACCTTGGCCGAGCGGAGCTGCGTACCCTGCGCTGCCATCGGCCGTTCACAAGCAGCTCGGGAAGGAGCGCTGGAGCAAAGGCCTTGGAGCAGGAGCGGCAGCAGTACAGCCTCCAGGATTTGCTCTGTGTGCCTTCCTGAAGGTAGCTGTTGGCTGGTGGCATTACAGAAGGACCTACAGCCTTCAGCAAGGTCTCTCTGGACTTGTTGCTGCTGACCTGCAGTCAAGAGATTTCCAGGTTTTGTTGCTGGTGTGGCTGTCGGGAAGATGGTTTGCCATAGCAGGGATTCACTGAAAACAAGTCAAACACCCAGAAGGAAAAAGGTTGAAATAGGTGGGGAGTGGTGGAGGAGGGAGGGTGAAGGTGCTACTTGTACCGTTGTGGTGGCAATATTCCTTGTTTGTAGATATCTACTCTTTGGTTTTCTTAGAGTTGCTGGTTGCTTCCAGTAATCCTTTAGTGTGAAGTAGGTGCAAGAGTACCTCCCTGTTGTATAAGCGGAGTTGGGATAGTATAGAGGAGAATCCCTGTAATGAATACTACTACTTCACTTAATCAGCATGCACAGTACTTTTTGGACTGTATTTTAAAATGTTTTAGGAATTGGGATGCTTGTTTATTTTTTGCTCATGAATATCATGAGTATGGCACAAATAACTATGTCTTGAGAGCAATTCTGCGAGTCCTTGGAGCGATTTCTAGATGATGTGGTTTTGGCAGAGAAATGCAGGGAAGCTCTGCACAGAGCGTGTATGTTGTTCATCCAGCAGCAATGGGAGATGTGGTGAAAGGGTGCCTGGAGAGCAGCTCAGGGCCACAGGAATACTTGCTCCATCACCCCTGTGCCCAAAAAGTGTCCAGGACATGTGATGTAGTGAACGGCACCAAGACTCAGGTGCTCCAGCTGGCTGATAGGAAAAAGCATCCATTGCTCTGCCAATCCAGTTGTTACCGAGCTTTTAATTTGTGCAGTAGTTGCATACCTCAAGCCTGGCCACACTCCCGCTCTAGAGACGAGTGAGTATTCCCCAAATCAGCGTCCCGGGAGGAGAGGAGCCCACGCGGTTGGGCTGTGACACGATGCTCAGTTGTGTCCCTGTGGAGGGGAACCTGCCTTGCCCCACTTAGCAGGTGCTCGCTTCTCTGCTCCCACTGCCTCCTGTGTGTGTATATAGGCATGTGGAAAGCCCCTGAAGTAAGATGTCAGCAGGTCACTCCTCATTTTTCTTCACCTGTGCCGTCTGCTCTAGTAAAACACGAGGTAACCCAGACCCTACTGCTTTTCAGGGGAAATCGGCAAAGCGGCCTGTCGCAATTTTGAAGAGCCTTGTCTTGCCCCACTACCTGACAGGAGTATTTCTTGTGTCCTCCCCTCCAAAAATTAGGGATGGCTTTGCTCTCCGCCACATTTGAAGGGTATTCTCCTATATCAATAGTTTTCTGTGTTCAAAACTGTTTGCTCATAGGGATGAAGTGGCCTGCAAAGGAAGTTGTTCCTTACTGTATCTATGGGGTTAAATCAGTTTCTGTGAAAAATGTGAATCTCCCTTTTTACTTCTTCTCTGTTGCAAGTATCTCACTTCATTTTTCTTTTCCCCTTTTAGACCGATAACTGGCATGGTGCAACACTGCTTCCTTTCATTAGATCTCAAAGGAGATGCACTTGCACAAGAGTTTGGTACCTGTTTTCCACTAATACCTGTCATAACTATGACAGTATTCACCTTCTCATATTACATATAACCCAAGACCAGCTATTATTTTCAGCTGCTTCAGAAATGACTCAGAGGAAACCAAAGAATTCTGAATAAAATAAGAACTACATTTGAAAGTAAATCTTTCCGTAGAGCCCAAACATCTTAGCTATTTTGTTTATAGAGTGATGTGTTTACACAACCTTCTGAACTTTAAAGTCTTTTAAGTCCCCTTGAAGGATCTAGCCGATGTCCCAAATCTGAAAAGTCTTGCAGGAACTGAGGCTTGTCACCAAAAGGGGCCAAAGCCCCTCTAAGACACCTCCTGGAACAGTTCTTCAAGAGCTGCCAATTTTTAAGTATTTGCAACTTAAACCTGGTGCTGGTCTCTACTCACAAATTTGAGGTCTTGCTTGGGAATCAGCTCTGTTCAAAACCATGTTAATAAACTATGCTCACCCTGAAAATATAGGGAAAGCTTGCCCTGAGATTTCAACTTGCCAATTTACCTGTCTTGTCAGGCAGATCTTATCACCAAAGGCCAGTTCTGCTCTAACGTGCAAGTCCTGTCACAGGGGGAGGACTTAGAGCCCAGAACGTGCTCAGCCCAGAGAAAGCTGGAAAGGAAGGGGTTTGTACATAAATTGTATGAAGCAGCTAGTTATGTAAGAAAATGACTGAGGAAACTTCAGAGGAGGGAAGAACAGAAAATTCTTTGAAAAATTAATTTGGCCTTGGAAGAAAATGGGACAGAGCTGCTCCAAGAATGTTTTTTAGAGAAGCTGCATCTTCTCCTTCTTCCACACCTGAGTAGAGAGAGTGTGCCAATAAATCAGCCAGGCTTCAAAGTTAGGGGGAGCTGATTTTTTAAAAAAAATGTTTTTTTGCTAGGAGCAGCCTACAGTTTTCAGGGAGTAGTTAAGGCATGAAATCAGTCTAAACATTAGCTGCTTTCAATTGCTGTGCTGGTACTTGAATGGTTGGGAGCCTCTCTCCAAATGAGATCCCTATGGGTGCTGCAGATCATCCTCTCCTTTCTTGAGGGTCAACAGTTTATATATCACCTTCAAAACTACTTCTGTGTTGTTGTAGGCCATCATACACTCGATCTGTGTACTTAACTTGACTGAGGGAGCAAACAGTATTTCAGAAATCATCTGAGTGTACTGCAATCCAGGTGGAGAGAGAGTCTGACAAGAATCCATTTGCTCCAGTTACAGATGCAGCTAAATTGTAGCACCAAACCAATGCTTGGGACCACAGTATTATTGAAGAGCTGTTGAAGGAGCAYGCACATGACATGCACATGAAGACTAGGTTTGTGTTCAGAGCTGGAGACAAGGAAGTCTGGGTCAGATTTTGTGCAGGTGTGGCATTGCCACTCCTGTAGTGCCACTCAATGAGTGTTTTGCTGACTTGCTTGAAGCTACCGGAGGTAAAAGGAAGTCTTTTTGTCAACAGCGAAAGGTGTTTTCTAGACTCCTAGGTCTTGTATGCATTATGTAACTTTTTCCATTTAAAAGAAGCAAAATAGCACATATGCACTACCACTAAGGTCAGCAGGAAGGAGGGTTAGTGCTAACAGATCGGGAAGCTGCTGGAGTTCATTCTTCTGAGCAAGGTAAAGCAGAAACACGGCTGAAAATGCCACTGCCTTTTCTGCCTTACCGTTTCCACTCCTGAAGTATTTTTCCACTCCTGGAAGATTTTTTTTTTTTTTCCCAAAAAAAACCCATAGGCGCAGTCGAACCACATTCACCCACATGCAAAATGTCTGAGTCATGTGCAGCAATAAAATTTTACCAGCTCTGAACTTCATTCTGGTGTTGCATGGTTGGTGACAAGAACATGTACATCAGAAGAGTTTACAATTGCTGTAGCACAGTAGCTGGCAGTAATGTATGGCCAAGTGCGTAACGAGCTGCTGATTCAGGAAGGTGAATGCTGAGGAAGAGAAACCAGAGATGGCCCCGCTGCTACTGTGCCTTTTTACTCCAGAATTAGAGGTGGGGGGTTATTTATTAAGATCTATATGTAAAGACATTTTTAATGGTGCATACTTGTCCATAGTGGGAGCTATGCTGGGATTATTGCTGCTGTTCTCATTCACATTATTTGTCTGGCATTACCTCCCCATGAAAACAAGCTTTAGGGTACATTTAAACATCCATGTGTAAGCACTACGGTAACCTGAGGGTTTTGCTTGTCAGCAGGCAATAGGCAGCTTTCTAGGCTGAGCTGATGCTATATGGCCATGGGCCATGCCGCGTATGGGGAATCTGAGCAGCACAGATGCAATAGAGGAACAGACTGAGACRGTGTCCCCAGGAAATGCTGGCATTTGGATTCTCTGCACAATTTTAACTGCTGCCTCATCTAAATTTCTTCCTGATTACTGGTCCACAGGACCTGTATTTCATTCCTTATGCACTATGCTTGATGCTCACTGAATAAAACATATTAAAGCAAATGCATGACGGACTGGGAATGTGAATCCCTTTGTTGTTCTATTTGCATTTTCAGACACATCAGTCTACATAAAATCAATGGGYTCATCCCAGAGTTATGTTACACTAAGAGCGACAAGGCTGGTGCCTTGGATAAGTCAGGATATTCTGTCTGAGTAACAGCAGAACAAACCCATCTAACACAATAAAATTACAAATAAGTAAGAACAATTACAGATAAGTAACTTGCAGAAAGGACATATATTTCAATACCCAAGGGGGATGACTACCCATTCCTCTTCCAATAGCTGAAATTATTTACATAACAGATGACTTTAAAATAATTGTTGCACTTTGCCTTGTCACACCAGCTATTTGGAGCCTACGTGTTGTAGGTGTCCTGCATACAAGACCAAATACAAGTCTCAGGGGCCCGTGGCAGGATTTACTTAAGCTTCAGCATAAGTGCAATCTCTTAGGATTCTGCAAGACTGACTAACTCTTGCTTCTGTGCTATCACAGCAATTATTTAGCAAATGGCCAATTTTTAGCCAATTAAATATTTGCATTTTGGGGATGGATTGATTGATTGCTTGTTTTTCCTTCCTACCTTGTTTATAACACTTGGCCCTACTTTACATTCAAAGCATCAGAGACCACCTGTCTAATGWTTATGGGGCTATCTCCAGCTCCAGGGTTTGTTTTTTCCCCAGTCTAGATAAACTTATCTAGACCTGAATATACATTGCAAACCCTTTTTCTCTATATGTGTAAGTCAACCGAACTCTCCTGCTGAGGGTGTAAGGTGTTTTTCAAGCATTCTTTGGAAACCAGTCTATCCCAGTTCCCCTGCAAGAATGTTTCTTTCCACAGGAATTTCCCAGCAGGTGCATTTTGCCATGTGCTGTGCAGACACCAGAGTTGCAGACTGCTAGTGTGAACAAAGTCCCCAAAACCCCATCGCTCAAAATAGAAATAATACAGTAAAGTACCTAACACTTGCGTCTTCAGATTACAACTCCAAACACTAGCTCTAACACTGGGAACTAAGGTTATTAATAATTTTTTTTTTTTTTTTTGAGATTAGGCACGCTCTTAAATGAAACCTGGGATTTTTTTGATGATGATTTATCTTTTCAGCTGCCCTAATCAGAGATATGTGTCAACAAGCAAGAAAATCAGGTTGCCACTTAAAACAATAAAAGCTGCTTTACAGGTTTCTCTTCTTGCTTTTTTTGCTTGGAGGTGAAATTGCTGAAAATAATTTGAATATTGCTTAATGGCTTTAGAAGCTGAATTCTATTCATTTTATTCATAGCTACAGTAACAGTCCCATGGCCTCTAAACAGGAAGGCATCTCCACAACGCAACTGAATAAATTCAAATTTGTAGACAAATGACCACTAAGTTAAAATTGCATAACAGCAAATTATCTCCTGTTCTGGAATATTGGGAACTGATGAGCTAATAACTCAGGACCCTTTCAACTCAGAGCGCCAGCTGATTGCAGCATTAATGTAACAAAAACCAGTAATGCTTAAAAATGTAAGTGGAAGCCTCTCTAGGACAAGTCCTGTTTAAAATACAGAATGTTTAGCCTCAAGAGTTTCTGTTTGTCTCGTGATCTGCCATTCCCTTTGATTATTGCTACAGGGTAATTGGCCTGGGTGGTAAGGCTGCCTGAGACCTCTGGAGCTGTGGAGCTTTGGGCTATTGCTTATGCTTAAAACTGGGTTTGAATTAATGTAAATAGGGTACCTTCAGAAAAGGTATCTATGTCACAGTAATACAGTGGATTCTTGTATCTCATTGACTGAGCAGCTGGTTTAAGATGGGTTTTTTTTCCTTCCCTCCTATGTTTTCCTTTTATAAATGATGCATCTAGAATTGCATTATCCCAGGACGCTCCTCGTGTTTGCTGCATTTCCAAGACAGTCCTGCTAATGGAGAAAGTCTCTGGGTAGATTAAATGCAGTGCAAGTGTGTTAGCGGTGAGGACAGAGACCGTAATTTGACTGTTTGTCTTTTACTTATCTCAGCCTCTATCATTCATTTGGAGACCGCGCAGCCTCTGCGTTAAGACAGCTTGCATTCTTGCTGGTAGTCCAGGGAGTCCCATTACAGGTGTGTCTAAGTGCCTGGGGATGAGGTTATCCCACTGTGCCGTGAACGGGAAGAACTGAAGAAATACGGGCTGGCTGCTAGGACTTGGTGACCGAGCTGAATGGAAACACAGTCTCCAGGCTACAGAAAGTGTAACAAGGTCTTTGGTATAAATCAAAAGGTCTGCTCCTTATTTTAATTACTTCATACTTTATTCATGCATCCCTCCAAGACAGCAATATCTAGTAAGTGATAGTGATGAGTCTTCAGCCTGGTAGACTGGTCTAATATCAGTAAAATCAGCCTGGGGAATTTTTTCCTGTCTTTGGYTTTTCCTTATACGAGCTCTGTATTGAGATATATACAGGTGTAYGTGCCGCTGTGGGTAGAAAGCTCCACTGGCCTGGGATCTCTCCCCTCAAAACCACTGCAGCATCCCTCTGATAACCTCATAGCCTTAAACACCCACAGCAAGCTCTCCAGCCTTGCAGCTTCTCCGTGCAGCGGTCAGGCTTAACAGATATTTACCCAAGAAAGGTRTGAGTTTAACTAGCACAGGTATAACCCCAGTGTAAATACCATAATCCTAGACAGTATGAGAGGGCCCTTATCGTTTTCCTTTCAATTGTATAGGAAAGGGCTTAAGCTCTTCATTGAAAAATGCTGCTCTTTTTGCAGAAGGTATAAATAGAGACACTTTTGGCTCCCAGTGAGTCACAGTTTGCCAGCTGTGCCATTTTTATTACAGGCTTTGCAATATTTACAAGGCTTTAAGGCCTCTCTTGAGTTCTGCCTTAAAATAATTTATCTGAAAGGAATCATCTTCCATTCATACCAGGACAGAAACCAGTGGTGGCCTTTCTCCCTAGCCTGTACCCTTGCAAGTAAAGCTGTTCACAGCAAAGAGTCACTGCTAGACTTAAAATGGAAGTGATCTGCCCCCCMAAAGCATTGTAGGTGGCCTCTTGGTCTAGGACATGTAGTCTAGGAGATATGGGGAAGGTGGAAGTGAAGTAAACAGACTGCTTTGGGAGAAGGAGAGGAAAAAAGATATRTTGGGGAAGGTACTGATGGTTGGAGGACACAGAAGAAGAGGGGCTGGTGGAAAGTAAAGGCTGKGTGGGTGATGGGGCAAGAACAGAATTTTTTCTGCATAAAAATCTGCTAACACAAACAAGCCTCCTTCCCTTTTTTAATGCACAGTGTTTACAGCTTCACTGCGCTTGTTGCCAGCAAAGAGGTTGTGTTCATGGGGGTGTTGAGAGTTGAGGAGCAACTGGGGAACAGATGCGAGGAGGTCTGGACAGGAAGCTGAGGGATGGGAGGAGAAACACCAGGAGAGGAGCCAGCACATGGATGAAGGAGGGGGAGCAAAGACAGTCAGCTCCCTTATCAACAGCGTTGGACAGGCAGTTGGAGTGCCAATTCAATCAGTCTGCCACACTTAGGGTGAGCCTAGAGTCGTTGCCTTCCCAAAGAAGAAGGTGCAAAAATCTACCTTACAGCATCTGCAGATGGCGAGGTGTAAGCTAGTCTGGCAGGATGCTCTGTTTGCAACTTAATACGGGAATGTTGAACCTTAACAACTGGCAGTACCGGTGACCTAAAGGAAGAAAGATGGAGAAATATGATCTGTCGAGGTGTGTGCACTTAACAGTGCATCCGCCAGACAAAAATTTTACACATCAGTAACCAAAGTAAAGCTGTTACAAAAGAAACCAGGGATCCTTTTTATTGGTAATTTGTCTTCCCTTCACTAAATACCCACACACCACCAGAATATACCGTACAGCCTCTAGAGGCAGTAAACCACTGAATATTGTAATATATTTGGCCTATACCAGTGGCCCATCATTATTTTAATCACAGGCTGCAAATTTTCCAATGCTACCTTAGTATTTGTTGCATTGAGGGTCAGAAAATTTCTGTTGCCCCAAACTCACTACGAACACAAGACTGGAGGGATGTGACATGTCCAAGCCTCTCTGTTCCTGGCATTTTAGGCAACAGAAGTGTAGAACAAAATGATACMTTGGAAGGTTTTCCAGCAGAACTAAAATCTGCTGTATTCCCTTTTACTGTGAGCTGACCTGGTCGGCATGTGCATCCTTAAACTCAATCCCCAAAATAAAGGAGTCCCTCTGTGAAACCTCGTACAGTTGCTTATCATTCTGTCTCTGTATTTTCTCTAAGTAAATGTTTTTAGCCTGAATTTAAAGATTAGTTAAAATACTGAAAGGCAATTTTAACAAAAAACAGTGGAAGGCAAAACCCATTTCCCAGTTAATACTTGCTCAGCCGTTCTCCTTTCTGTGTGGAGATGGGAACAACGAATGCATAAAGGTATTACCTGAGAGGAAAATCTTTCCTAGACTTGTAATTTCCATTAAATACTCCTTTAATCTGTAATGTACCTTACTTCTTTGGATTGAGCTGAAAAAACTTCTTACACTATTTGAGATTACTTTTTCCCCTGCCTTTCATAGCTTGTCTTTTCTTTATTCCCAACAATTGTAGAATAATAAAAACTACTATCAGAAGTAAGCAGAGGAGTTTTTACAGAGCAGTTCTTTTAATCTCATCTTTATTCCAGAGCATATGAGTCTGCCATCCACATTTATGGAAGCTGGCCCAAAGCCTTCCTTTTTAAATGCATATCTCCCCGACTTCCACATGAACCCTGTGCCTTTGTACGCTAATGCAGTTTTAATTCCTACTGCAGAATGAATAGCAAAACACACTCATAATCAGAATGTAGGAACTGAGAGTGCCCAACTGATACAGCTTCAATGACTGCAAGCAGCAGTTGCTAGAGCTAAAGATTGTTTTCCTCTGCTCCAGGGCAGCAGAGGCTGGTGATGGCACTGATGCGTTATTTCTGTTTGAACTTCATTTTATATAACAATTACATGTGGTTTCAAACTTGAAGTGATGGTCACCGCATCATTTTTTAGTTCCAGGTCTTTCTTTCCACTGCAGCTGTAATCCAGACTTCTCTATCTTTACAGGTCATCTTCTCAAAATCACTGAAAGCTGAAGATGGATATTAAGCGTGTGAAGGACTATATCTATTGGCTGTACTACCAGTACCTACTGATCACCTGCAGCTATGTGCTGGAGCCCTGGGAGCGGTCCATGTTCCACACCATCACCGTGACTGTTTTCGCTATGGTGGTGTACACGGCTTACGTCTTCGTCCCCATCCACGTCCGCCTGGCTTTTGAGTTCTTCTCCCAGATATTTGGAGGCCAGCCTGAAAGCACGGTTTCCATAGTGAACTGAACTTGCCTGAGCAGTGATTAGCAGCTCTTGCAACTTGTGAAATGCAATGTCTTCTTCAATTTTGTGTATTTATTCTGAAGCAGTTTTGCAGTTATGAAAATACCATTTTCTCTTACAAAACATGGCTTGCTTAATTACCATAGCTGAAAACCAGAATAATGCACTGACTACTGGCTGCACAGTCCCTGTTAAATGAAACACAGGCCAGCTCTTGCTGCGTGATAATGACACACATCACCTGGAATGCCACGTTAACCTAATATTCAACTGGCTCCCACTTTCAGCACCCTAATTTAATCACACTGACACGTATGAAGCAGCAAAGACTATTTATAATGGCTGTGAGGAGGGGTACTATGCTCATTATACACAAGGAGGTTCTGCCAAGAGTGCAGTGGCAAAACATACCATGCCTTCTTTGACCCAGGTTAGAGAATATAAGGAGATGAGTATAATACAGCGTGATTTGAGTACTAATATCTGGCTGGTTATTGACTTCTGGCTTTTAATGGATGGGAGAGAAAATTAGAAGAGAAAGTAATAGGAGAACTTGAATCCAACTTTTTGCATCTCAAATTGCTGCATCTGAGTTTAGACAGTCTAAGATAGTAAAAAAAACATACTATAGGTATGTTTTGCAGTTTACTGAAAATGACAGAAAGAAAGAGAAGTGGCTCTGTTTCAGTGCATTCCTGCCTTCTTTGATAAAAAACGAGACATCTTTTCTTTCTGCTCCTATTCACCACGGCAAGCAAAGTGCATGTCTGCACCAGAGGAAGATGATCCAGAAAATAGAGTGGAAGTAATATTTTAATAACTGCAGGGAAGTCTGAGTGCTTGAAGAGATCTCCTTTATAAAGAAGAGATGAGATTTATTATAATTGCCTGTGGGGAGTTTCTTGAACAATGGAAGGTGTGTTTGGTTTTCACTCTACACCTAAATCAAGTGTCAATGCCAAATCATAAGTTATAGCTATACAGTGCATGGATCTAACAGCTGATGCTGCTGTTATTAGAAGTGAGAGGTGCAAAACGTGAATAGCTTTCAAATGATGTTTGCACAGTTATAGGATTAAAAAAACACTCTTAACTTCTTTATCAAGCTGCAGTGGGGTCCTGCATGCTTAAAAGAACACCGTTTGTTTGGAAACTAAGACATGTTTTGAAGGTTGAACAGATCTGAACATGTGTATGCAGTTTTTTCAGAAAAAAATAAAATTTTATTCTTCAGAAACAACATTTCAGTGCATGACTCGGCTCTTCCTGTATTTTCTATTTGTTCATAAATACCCTGGATGTGTGTGGGCCAGGCTGACACCATGGTAGACAGACTATTTTGTCGCGGATGTTTTGGGGCAAGGTTTCAGAGCCCCTTAAATGGATCCATGTGTGGACTACCATGTTCATCCTCATTAATGCTCCAGCCCGAGACCTCTCCTCTCTCTGGTGGTGGGGGAGGGGGAAAAAAAAAAAGAGAAAAAAACCAAAAAAACACAGAAACTTCATTGAAGATCCTGCTTCACAGACCTGTTCACAAGGTCCTGAAGGCAACTCTTGGAGGTGCACAGGTCTCCTGCTTGTAAGGAGCCACGTTCATCATGTCATAGTTGCTAGTTGTGTTCAGGTTCTGGCTCACACCAGCGGCACTTGTTCATATTGCCAATACAAGCAGATCATGGATGTGCTTGAATTCTCTTGCGGACAGCCACTGATGTGCTTCAAATTAAGGCAACAAATACCTGTGTGTGCTGGTGGCACAATAATTGAGTGGTTTAGGTTCAAATGGGAGCCAAAGGCTTAGCTGTCATATCAGTTTAATCACAGTTGTTAACCTACAAATATGAGGTACCAAGCTGTAATCACGCTTACAGTAATAAACAGAGCATTGGAGGAGATGAAAAATGTCAAGTACCTGTGAAAATTTCTATAAAAGCAGTCTATAAAATAGAATAAAAGTAACAACCCAAATGTTGGAGGTGAAAAAATGAAAACATTTACCTAGCAAGTTGGTGCTTGAACCAAAAATACTTCCCAATATCCTATCCTCAAAAGATTCTACTTTTTATCTAGATAATGTGATGATGTAAATGCCATGGCATCCCCTCATCAATCCCCTCATCAATCCTGTTTCCAAAAACATCTTATTTTTTAATTTCTCAGAAAGGTTATTTGTTCCCAGTGGCATCAAACACAACTGACCTGCTTTTAGGAGTATGAGGAAAAACACTTTCTTAGAGGTATGCAAAGGCTGGGTCTCTTATCTGAAGGAGCACACACCCCAATGTAATGTTGCTATTTAAACATTTAACTTAAAGCAAACAGAACATGCAAACAGCTTTGTTCACGAAGAGGGAATTTCCACTGACCTCTCATGGTGGGATTCTTGTAAAGCACTTCTCTTCCTTATTATTCCCGTTATCTTTGTTCAGCTTTGCAGGAGGTGCTCAGAAGATGGAGGAAAACAGCAGCAGTTTCTCTTTGCGAGGGTCCCTGCAGCCTTACTTAAGTGAAAACACTTTTTTGTGTGTGTGTTCTTTAGCTTCTTTACTAAATTTTAAGGTTTTTGGCCAAGAGGTATTCACCAGGAAGGAAAGAGACAGCTGAAAATAACCTCTCTGCTAAAAAGCCTTTTGAGATTTTTCCAACCCTTTTCACTTCTCCTTTCTACTAGAAAAGCTGAAATAACTCTAGCTACTTAATATTCAAAATTAGTGGGTTCCAGCAGGAGATTTCAAAGCATTTTTGGCACACAGCAGTGAGCAAAAACATTTTTTCCCCAGCTGAAAGAGAGAGGAGGTGGGACACCACTTTCCACAGCTTGAGACCACACCACAGCTTAGGAAACTTTGCTCCAGTTTTGAAATCCTTTTCCCTCTAGATGAAGCCGTTCATACACGATGGAAAGAGGTTTTAATCAGATTATATCTGCACATTAACGTGGAAGCACCATTTGCTGTAATAGCAACAAGCCGCAGGAGGAACGTCGCATTTCAGAGAGCTGCCAGTAACACCAGCAGACGGCTCGGTACGTACAGCATATGGGCAACAACTCTTCCCTTGTGAAGAGTATAGTGTCAGGCTCTTTATAAAACACCTTGGCAGGGCAGTCTTTTCTCCTGCTTCATTATTCCTCCATGTTAATTGTCGTTAATCGCTCCATTATTACCCTATGCTAATTGTAGTTCAGGCTGAGTACAGCAGCTGGAAGTTTTTACACCAAAAAAAAGCAAATGCAAGGACTATGTTAAGAGTAAACGGAACCAAGAATCCAATAGCGATAAATGAAACAAAAGCAGAAAGGGAGATGAACCAGTTCCAGTTGTGTTCACCCTGAAAGTACAAATGCATCATTAAATTAAGCGCTGAGAAATTTTTGGGCTCAGCTGGCCAGCACCATACCTCCCTTGTTTAAAATTCATTTTCTCAATTTCATTTAATCAAAGCTAGCATTTATCCTGCCGTAAAGGTTTCCTGGCCAATTTCATGGATCGCCTCCCAAATCCATTACCGAGGGCGACTACACATGCACATGTTCAGACCGTGAACCTCCAGAAGCTTCTTCCTGAAGCCCCTCCAGGCAGCCTCTACCCGAGACTATTAAAAAAAGCTTCCCAGGGACCTCTTCCTTAGCAGTGGTCTTACACAGGAAACGTAGGGATCAGCATCACCACCAGTGACTCTGCCCATCTAGCAGGCTTATTTCTAAGTTATTTTGGTGCACTCCTTTTATCACATGAATTAAAATGCAGAGCTTGAAATAGGGTAGCAGCAGTTTATAGCTCGGAGGGCCGTCAGTGGGATACAGACATCTCTGATGATCATCGGCTGCCAGCTAAACTCAGCTTATGCAAGCAGTGACTAAATGTAGTGCTAACTTATTTGAAGTGTGATATTCCCAGACCTTTTCATACCCCCAGAGAGCTTTACAGTGGCTCCTGCCTGACTACTAACTCAACAGAAGAAAGAGAAAGCTCTATTTCCATCCTTTCTCTTGATCTTTCTAGAAAAGACCAGCAAAATAGTCCAAGGCGGTTGGTGGGGAAGCACTGCCATTGCCTATCCTACGCATCTTCAGGGCATCTGGGTTCAAACCAGTCACTTGTAGAGACAGGCTATCATCTGGGTGTCCGATTTCATCTACATGGAATTCCCTGAAAAATGAGACCCCGTGTTTATGAAGATTTGAAATCTTAAGGATGTTCAAGTACAAATTTTTTTCTGAAGTTTTATTATTGCTGTTATTTGGCCATAACTTAAGATTCTTGCTTTGCATGCAAATTCAGTGAAAAAAGTTATTTTTTTCGCTTACAATGATTCATACAGTTATGGTTAAAGGTAAAAAGGCCCTAAAGTTTTTATCAAGTGAAATATGTCATTAAAATATTTTAAACAATCATTTTTATAAAGGCTTGTTTTAGATAAACCTTCCAAAACAGCAAACGGATATCATCAGTCAATAGCATGCAAAAACTATAATGCGTGAGAAATGTGCCTTCACAGAGATACCTCTTTGAAACTTGCCTACAAATAAAAATGGTATGTAAAGGGAAATCACTCTAATCTCTGTGGTAGGAAGCTTCTGTTGCACTACTGCAAAGGACAGATGTTGTCCTGGTCTTCTTGTATACGCAGAATTAGCCCTGCCCAGCATGCACACAGCGCATACCAAGGAGGACTGTGAATACAATACGTTGTCTCTGTCTCCCTTCACCTCTTACCAAGACAATGCTCCATTTCTAGAGTTTAATTTCCCTAATTACTTGGAAAATAAAAAAAAAAAAAAAACACCTATTTAAGCCATCGTAAAAGAAGTACAGCAGGGTGTAGTAACAGTCAGCAGAACCATACGAACTGCAAATCACATTTGTGCAGCACCAGAATGCATTTGCCGAAATTGGGCCGATTCTTGCAGATGGATTACTGCACCCTGGGCGGAGACGTGGACAAGTGGTGGCGTGCCAAGCTGAGCATTTGAAAATTAAAGCAGAAAAGGCTAATTTTCAAATTAAATATTACCGAAGCTGTAATAACTTTCTCATAATCACACAAAATGATCAACATCCAATGTTGCATCAAAAGGAGTGCTGCCCTCTCGCAGTGCGTGAGTCAGCCCCTACCCGAGTCATTTTAATTATTTACTCCTAAAATACCAAACCACAGCTATATCAGCAAGTTACTGATATCCTACCACAAACTGCTTTTTGCATGGAGCCTGTTTCTCTCTATTTGGTAACTCCAGATATCTTCCTACCCAAGATAAGATAACAGTTCATTTATCTGGACTCCCTGTGTGCACCTAGGTATTGACTACAGCAGAATTTAGTGATAAACCGTGACAAAGATAGCCACTCCTCTCCTTTCTGGAGTATTGGTTACATTCTTCAGGGACAAGAGAGCATGTGGCAACGGGCTCATAGGACAGCAGGAGATATCAGCTTTTTGTTTCTCCCTGCCCCACAGCCCCGCCGGCAGCAATTGCCAGTCCCCCACGGAACGGCGGCTGCACCCGACTCCCCCTCTTTGGAAAGTGACTTTCGCTGCTGTTGCCTCAGATGGGATTAAGGGTTGGCTGAGCGACTGTTGTTTCACACCCCTCCTGCTTTGAAGAAGTTTCTGCTGCAGACATTGATCCCCAGAGAAGGAGGAAAACAGAGCCCCATCTATTCCCCGAGACCGGCATCCAGCACACTGCATGAAAAAGGATGCACCACTTTGTCCTACCGTCCCAGTGAGATTCCCACATCTCCTCCTCCTAAACTTACAGAACTAGGTGGGCTCCTCATTATTTCCAGAAAGATAGTGGGATGGTCTGTCAGACGAAGGGGATACAAAATCACAACTAAAAAACAAATCTATCTCTTTTGCCAGCTAACTTACTTGGTGTTTCTTAGCTTGCACTAAGCTCTCCAGCTGCCTAGAGAATTTTCCAGCACAAGCCCTGAAGTGCCTCATTCGGATCATATCAGTACTTCCCTCCAAACCAAGCCTGATCAGAAACTGAAAAACTGGGCAGTCAGTAGAAAAGCTAGACTCCTTCTAAAGTACAGATCATCAGCTCCTTACAGCCACGGCAAACTTCACCCAACATGCAGCCCTGCTGCAAACTTGTTATAGTCAAGGGAATCAAGGGAGTTGAAATTACCAAAACATTCTGGTAAAATAAACTACCTTAAATCTCAGGAAACTGAAAATTCAGTGTAATATCAGTGTTTGTCAGCTGACAAAGGAGGTCAGATGCCTGTAACCTTCCTGAGGTCTTCCAAAGGCTGGATCTGAGCGCACAGTGACAGCACAGAGCTCGTCCCATGACTCCAGCAAGGGAGCTCCAGCAGCAACAGCCGGAATGAAACAGGATCCTCTTTACAAACAAGAAGGAAAACTCAGCCTGAACTAAATGAAGACATGTTGGTTCAAAGCATGATCAATTTTGTCCTTAATACATTTATTCCTTAGAGTAAGCAATATTTTGCCTGAATTTGAGGAGCCCAGGTTATGAGAAGATCTCCAGGCAACTTATATGGAAACTCCCTAGCTGTAAGGCTATGATTCACAGGTGGAGGTAAGAATTAACTCTGAGAGTTCACACTTGTCATCACTGGTGTCTGCTCCACCCTTATTTCAGAGGCTGCTTTCAGTAGTTGCTACATCAGGACAGCTAAGAGCTGATAAACTCTGCTGATTCTGGTGTTTCAGTACAGTCAGCCCCAAAGTGGGGCTGTCCTGGAGTCGTTACCAGGATAACTGAGGCCTCCTCTACATTGGGATAAGAAGCTCCGAGCTAGAAATAGGCTGTAGAAATTGCTTTGTGTGGCCTAAGACAAGCTATAGCCCCCTCAATTACCAAAAGCTAGGTTTAAAAGTGAAATTAAAAATATGCGCATGCGTACCCTTTGCATCAAAATATGTATCCTACTGCTGAGACACGCTCAGGCAAGAGAAAAAAGCCAAGAACCAGGACAAAGARGAGAATGGAAATATCTACAAGATGGAGAATAGGGTAAATATGGCAAATCTGTATGAAAAAAATCAGATTCTGCTTTGCTTACAATGACTGAGCAAAGAGGGAGGAGGAGAGGAAACGAAGGTAAATTGTGGCAGCGTCAGGAATAGACATATTGTCAGCTAGGGTGCTGTTTCAGTTATTTTTTCTGACAGCTCCTATCTTTGCTTCATAATCATGGAGTAGATCAGAAATATCTCATTATTTCAAGGTCATATTCAAGGATGAGTTACATGCCATGAATCCTTATGAGCTTTAGATATTTTTAAAAAATGCACAGGAAGAGAAAATGCAGGTAAAATGTACATCAATGTACCTTTGACACAAAACAACTGAGGCCAAGCTCGGAATAAAGCACCCTAACATCGGAGAGGGCTGTGATAGGGTTGCAGCAATGTAATTAAAAGACAGGGTGACAAGGCACAGCAAACAGCCTCACCCATCAGGCTGGCAGAGGAAAGAGCTTTTATCAGTTCTTTGCATTCTCCACAGCCACAAATTGCACAACGAGAGAAGCCTGGTAGCTCATATACACTAATTATCTGCCAAATGCACAGAGATTGAGTGATTTATGAAGTAACAGCTGGAAAAAAGATGGTGCAAAACCAAGTAGATGCATCCAACTCCATACATCCTGGTGCCTTGCCCAGAGGAAGTACAGGACGTACCAGATATTTCACTCAAGGGAAATACTCAGATCCCAAGAAGCCCTCTCCACATCACAGATGAATACTTTTTACTTCCCTTTCCAATATTTCTCCTCCCATGAGAATAAAAGGCACAACTTGATGAAATCAAGTAGAATTAGACCACTGTTGGGGTGCACGTACCTACATCTAGCGCTGCGTTCAGCTGTCTGTGCTGTCTCACACTTGGTGTGGAGAAACATCAAGAAATGCTAAGTGCTTCCTGTATTAAAGCCTTTCACATCTGGCTAGACGTGACTCATTTGCTATCCAATAATCTGAGTATTTTGGTAACCAAAAGCTCTTCCTTATCACAGATACATTTTGGCGGCACCAAAATACCTCAGAGCCCCATACCCAGTTCAATATCAGCTTTCTATTCAGAATTACTGTGCCCTCTAAAATCCACTCCATCCAAACCTTGTTACAAGAACACAGGACTTGGGCACTGAAATAAGCATCTCATTGCAGCAGCCCTGGGTACGTGGCCTGTGTTTCCCCAAGAAATCTTCAATAACAAAACTAGGATCACTGAGGTCGTCGTTTATATAAATGCATATACTCCTAAATAAATCATGAGCTGCAAGCATTCATATCAGCTTTGGAAGTTTCCACTCACAAAGAGCAGTCTACAGTCAGTGCCTTTACATTAAAAGTCTATCATACGTACAATAAGTTCCGGTTTTGCAATTTTATAGCTGAGCAATACCTGCACAGACATCTTTTAAAAGCGATGTGTCAGATCTCCATGTTGTGTGTGTTGCATGTTGTGCCAGCAAGATGGGAGCGGTGGAAAGAAAAATTCAAGCCACTAAAATTGCAACACCTCTTTCTGAGAATTTATCTTGATGAATAATTATAAAATGCAAACACCATAAAAGAGGACTGTCGCCAAAAAAAAAAAAAAAAAAAAAAAAAGAAGAAGAAGAAAGAGCTAACTGCCATTACATTTATCAAACCTGCTACTTCAGCAGGTCCTAGGTCACCATTGGTAAGATGCTTAATGCTAAAATGCTCAAGTGGTCTGGCAGAGCCCTGGGTGGGCAGAGAGTCCCTGTCCTCCTCCTTCCATGTTTTCCTTTTCTGACTGTTTATGCAATTTTCATTTATCAGTCCACACTCTCTGGCACAAATTACCTACAATCACGCAGATTAGTTCTCAGGTTCTTTCTGCCCCGGGCCCCTTTGAATTGGACTATTTTGCAGTCCAATCCTGCCTCAGAGGATTATTCCAGTGATACAAGGTTGGCATAGTGACTGCTGGGACATTACCATTGCTTACCAAAGAAGGCATCAAGTCTGGACAAAAGCAAAGCCACTCAACACTGAAACCATGGCCCCCTTGCAAAGTTGGATCATTGTTCCCATTTGTTTCACCTCCTGTTTTCACCAGCAATGTCTCCTTTCCTTTCTCCTCCTTCCCCCCATAAACTGTCAATCTTTGGCTCTTCCATCCACATTGAAACACCTAACTTCTGCCTCCACCATACTCCAGTCCTCTGTTTCCAGCCTGAAAAGCAGTGATGGAGGAAGGAGGAGCAGTGCACATGCCAACCAAAGGACAAGGGATACAGGTTTGTTTCTAGAGCAAGTTCACTCAACTGTTTTTTAGCTTTTTCTCTGTCTGGTTTCGTCTCCAGCCAGCTAGAGCGAGGAAAGTCTAGGAAATGTCAACACCATCCATAATTTTTATACACAGGTTTCTAACAGACACAATGTGCAAAATATTTTTACCTGCATATTGCTATTCCCATATTCTCCCATAAGAGAACTCAAAGTGCAAATATCTGAAAATAACTTCTACCACAATATATTTATTTTACTGATGCCAAGGTCCAGAGTTCACACTGGTGTGGACCCTCCCCTGGCAGCTCCACACCTCTCAGCACAACCCACCCTCTCACCGGGTTTCCTTTAGCCAGCTAATGGGATGAGAAGTTTTTAGCTGAGAGGTGGAAGATTACAAAAGGCCAGTGGAAAGCAAACAGCTACTGTACAATAGTCTCTAAGATTCCTATCATGTTCTGATGATCAAATATTTACCTTTTTAAAACAATTATTTCTTAGTCTGAGGTTCAGGTCTAGTGCATCGCAGTACAGGTAACAAACATACCAGTTCTAAAGCAACACTTCCTGGCTCCTGTCCATGCTTTTGCTTAAAATTAAATCTTTGCCATGGCTGTTCCCCAACCCAGGTAAAGAAGGCTGAACTGAGTAAAAAGACCCGTCACGAAGTTTTACACTAAAGCAGAAAAATTGTAATAAAAGCGATTGCTAAGCTGAATGGATCTGTGGGAACTGGCTGTACTTTCTGCACAGATTCTCATGGATAGACAGGCAGGTACTGGCTGCCACACTAAAACTGCCTCCCCTCTTTAAAAGCTGAAAACAAAGAGGAAAACTTCGCAATCTCAGAATAGCTAAGTATTATAAAGCAATGGAGAATTAATTACCAAAGAGAGTTTCTCTGACAATATAGCGTGTTGATAAGACTGTGTAAAGGCTGAGCTGCTGAAGTTGTCCTGATGATAAAGTAAAAGCTTTGGTTTCTGTGGTTGTCAAGAAACAATACGCTGTGATCTTTGATAAACACAAAACGAGTGCTAGGAGCTGCGGAAGAACAGAAGTTAGCATGAGGAGGATTTTCCCTTGTAATACCCAGAAGAGGATCCTATTTCATGAATCTGGGATGTCTCCTTGTTCAAGTAGCTCAATTCAAGTAATTTTATGGTTTGGGTTATTTTGGTTTTTAAAGGCTACTAGGAAAAACTCATCTGTTGTTAACGCCATGACAGGTGTAGCACTGATTCTTAAAAGGCTCCAGGAATTTAGAAAGCAGAGGATGCCTTTCAGTGCAAAATTGCTGCATGCATCCACTGTGCCTCAGACTGCAGCAGCAGGGCTGGGTTTGCACAAAACCAGCACCTATGCCTCTGGCACACTGAGCGTCCAGCTACTCCCAGCTGCTTCCACACACAGCAAGACTGAGAATTATCCCCCTCTGCTGACAAACGGCAGCATTTACCCATTACTCTGTGGTACACCTTGCACAGCCTGCATGTAAGCTGCTGCTCTTTCAAACATTATTCAAGAAGTATGCCCTGCACTGGATCAAATATACGCAAGTTTCATGCAACACATTACCTAGTTAAAAGGAAACTAAACCACAGATCTATGTGCTGCGTCGAAGCTCATTAAAGCTTGATGATGCAACACACAGGTTTTATCTATTGATCAGCTGAAAGTGGAGTGTCACAATATGCTGATCTCCGTGGCAAAGCTATTTTAAAGAAGTTTCTTTTCAGCTCCCTTTGTTCCTGCCTCTGAAGTTCAGCAGTAATAATGTTTGCGGCTCGTACTATAAATTGGATTGCTAATTGGATTCCTCACAAGGAACTGAAGAAATAGGCAAGAACTGGAAAATAATTGGAGCATTATCCCAGTAAATTTAGTGCAGATTATCTCAGAGAAAGCAGCCCCTGGAAGTGTTGTGTCCCAATGGAATTAGCTAATGTTATTCCTCCCATTCATATCACTCCTTGAGACCACAGAAGACAAGTTGAAACAGCAGTACCTCTGCCTAAGCACAGCTCTGCATGCGCTGCATTGTTGAAATTATTAGTTTGCAACTTCACAGCTGCAATCAATAAAAGGTARCGAGAGCCCTTCTTCCCTAAAGGAACAGGCCACATGGTAAGGTCTGATTAAAACCTTTAACTGGAGGGGTTAGATGAATCTGTGACTGCAAATGCAAAGCTGCAGGAGAAACGGCAGAGAGCGCAATCATCCACGGAGGGGACGTGAGGACATCCCTCCTGGGGCTCATGACCCAGGAGTAGCGGTGCCCACAGAGGCAGGCAGAAGCCCCTGCTGCATACGGAGGGTAAGATACCTCCTGGTCAGCAAAGCGGCTGCCTGGTCCCTGCTGGGAGCTAGATCCTGGCTCGTACTAAGTTTGGAAGCTGGGAGTTACCACCCCACATGCAGGCAAGGCACAATCTATTCCTGCACAAGAATACCTCCTACAGCTTCAAGGACCGCTGGCACAGTGASCTGCTGCCTCCACCTTGCATCCTTAAACAGCTCACTTGGCCACAGCCATACCTTTATTTCCCCACTCCGAGTACTGACTATGCTTCTGTTATTTGTCTGCTCTCTGAATGGAAGCTACTTCATTCCTCCACATTATTACTTGATGCAATAGGAAGAAGAGTAAAATTGTCAGGAATGTATGCATGCTCAGGACCTCGTTAACTAAAAAGACAGACTAGGTGTCATCACAATCCTCTTAAAAACTAAATTTGACATCGGTAAAGACCGTAGAGGTGTTTCATTGTTATTGYGCAACCCTTCCCATGTATCCATCTTAATGTTGTTAGAATATTTCTACAGTTAAATGAGGGGTTTTTTATTAATTTGTGACTTGGTGGTGCTGAATGTCCTAGAAGCTGTGCACACTGCTCTGAATCTCGATTTATTTTACAGTGAATATCTAAAAAAAAATGCGTAAAACACTATGTTTGCTTTTGTTCTTAAATTCTCGAGAGTTTTTTACATTTAAATTAACACAGCTAATGAAAACAGTAGCCCAGACCAGAACAAAACCTCTTTGTTGGAAGGTCAGAGTAGCTCTAACCAGACAAGAGGTCCCAGGAGCTCCTCTGGTAGCTTCGCCGCCTCCTTTCCTGGATCCAGTTTATGTGAGGGAATAGTGACCTCAGGTGTCTGTTAAATTAATCACAGGAATATCTTTCCCACGAATCTATCATTCTATGCTTCTTCTATTTATTGAAGTTGCTACTGAAAATTAAGCCACTGTGAGCCAGCTGTTCTGGCTGGCACACCTCCACTAACGCTGTCCCGGATTTTCTTGCCTTGGCACTTGAGTTTTCATGCAAACTATGTACAGCTATTTATTCAAGGGCCCAGTCATCCACATATAAGAATGAGAGCAAACCTGTGTTAAAACTGTTTTTAAATGGTGTGCTTGCTTTCCTTACATATCACACAGATCCTTTTAATGCTGTGACTTCAATATTGTTTGGTAGCTTGGAGACTAAGCAGTACTTCTACAGATCGGATACAAAATCTATTGCAAATCTTAGGATAAACTCATCTTGACTTGCATATGAGTTGTGTGTCATTCATATAATTCAAATGTTAGTATGCACATYGGTTAAATATTTGGATACCCTAATGAATAGAAATGAAACATAATACAGCATGAGATGAAGTAGTGTGCTAATGGTAACGGATTATATATAGACCCTAAAGATGTAACAGTAAGAGCAGAAAACTAGTATATAGCTTAAACATAATATTTAATACTCACTGAAAAACAGCAGAGGGAGAGATAAGAAATCAGTGCAAACTGATACGCTTTTCAGTTGGAGTAAGGTTCAACCAGATGTCTAAATTTACCAAACAGCTAATTGCTAACAAAAACTATTGGCTCTTTTCTGCTTAGATTTCTACTGGCTTAGTGATGTGAGCCCAGTGGCAAGGACCATTCCTGGTGCAAAGGACAGGGTCAGGAGTTTCCCCAAGGGTCAGCAATATRTAAAAAACCAATTTTTCACTAATAGCCATTCACACCTTCAGCAACTGCACCCATCCAGAAAAGCTCTTCCTCTATACTGTCTCCATTTCTACAAGTCATTCTGATGACTGGTTTCTGGATTAATGGGATTAAAAATAATGTTTATGAAAATACATGTGCCTCTTGGAAAAGATGAATCAGGGTAGAATGACACTTTAAAAAGTTGCTACAGCTGTTGATAGTGATAAAATTAATGGAAGAGTGAAAAGGTTCATTCTAGGATGTAATAAAGTATATAGACTGATAACTGAATTAATTAGACAACTGTTCTAATGATTAGACAGTTCTACACATGAGATGTGTGTACTGTACACACTGTCAATTAATAAATTCCATATCTCTATATGATGCTTTTAATACATATTTTAATTCATACTTTCTGATTCTGTAACTGGAATTAGAAAAAAATGAGTCATTTAAARCCTCACTCCACAACCTTTGTCTGTGGCCTCAACCTTTGGAGTAACTATATAGACATGTTTCAAAACAGACCTGCACAAAGACAGGATGGACAGCAGAGAGAAGCTTCTAGGACCCAGGCCACTGAGGAGCWGGGCCTTTTGCTTGCCCTTTCTCGACTACTGCAGCATTCAGACGGATGCCACGATAATGCGATGTCTTCCCCATTTGAACAAGTGAGCTCTGCACAGACACAGATGCAGAGGATTATCGAGTACACACTTTTCATACTATTTGTTTCCCAGACACTCTCATCCTAGCCCGTAAATCCAAATTGACAAAAGTGACAAAACATTCAAATCACCCTACATCCCCAAATTCTGCAAAGAAAAAATGTAAAATAAAAACTTATGCGCACTGCTTGCCATGCTTCTGACCTTAGGGAATCCTAAGGAGTAATTAACAACTCCATGCAACCAGTCATACATTGAAATGCCAATACAGTTTTAGACAGCAGCAGCCACAGAAGGGGGAACAACATTTTTCACCCTCACCCTTTCCACTCCCCATCATTAGTACTAGAGTAGCTGGTGGTAGAGACCTGACAGCTTTATCACCCAAGCTGCCAGAATTTACAAAGCCGTCTTTAAATTCACGGCAGTGCCTGTACACAGTCTTGTAACTCCTGCAGCTCCTGGGTGAAAAGGGAAATTAAATGGACCTGTGAAAACTGAAATGTCCTGATGAGTTACCATCGTGCACTTTAGGTAACAGCTCCAGAGACATTTCCAGGGAAAGAAAAAAACACTCAAAGCTTCAGCCCACATTAGAAGTGTAATTCCTGTAGGTTTTTTTCCAGGAAGGCAAGCAGTTATTGCCACTTTCTTAATTCTGTCTTATATATGCCATTAAGCAGTGCATGGCTGTTTCACTGAGAATGAATGAGAATGAAGCCAAGAGCACGCATGCAGCAGCACATCCAGACTGGGTTGAAATCCAGCACCCCGCATCTTTCTCTGGCCTGTTTAAAACAGCAGCTGGGCACATCCATAGTTATTTTCCTGCCTTGTGTTTCCTCCAGTCATTTATACCAGGCCACAGCTGAACACTCCCGAACCCTATTTTTCTGTTTCCACACTTTAGTTTTCTATTGACTGCTACAAGCATGACTGCCCAACGTACATACAGAACAGTGAAGAATCACACAAATACATACTTATGCACCGTTTTCTTCCAAGCCAGGATCTCCTTCTGTGCCCCTCGTACAGCCCCTTTGCAGCTGGTAGTGCAGTGAGGAGATGGCATGTCTGGTTTTGAAGGCACACCAGGCCTGTCAGATATCCAGATATCACGGCTCCTTTGAGTCTGGCTGCAATACCAGTAAGACTGTAACTAGCATACAATGGCAAAAATACACAGCGATCTTCCCAAATGTAGTGTATTAATCAGTAAGACTGATCTGGACCACCACAAATCAAGCTGATGCAGCTCGACAGGGCTGAAAAATAAACCCGTGTCCATCATTTTTTCTACAGGCATTACCATAGATATGTGGTGATCGCACACTCAGAAGAAATCGATAGCCTACGGGATTAATACTCACACCCATGCAAATCTGATCCTCTCTTAGATTTGCAGTATAAATGATTTCCTAGAGGTCAGATCTCTGGCTAGTGCCAGCCTATAGCAAGTAAGGTCTTACCCATAAACTCATTCCTAAAAATGCCACCAATTTAGAGGAAATATCATCCACCTCAACAACTACAATAATACTGGTCTTTCTTTGAATACTGGATCCTCACTAGGAAGAGATGGTGAAATCTTTTAGTCCACRTCACATGGCCAAAGTCCATGTAATAAGTTCTGAAATCCAGACCTACCATTGCTAAAGTTCTCAGGGCATTCCGTGGTCTGCTTTTTATCTTGTTTATTGTGTACAAAGGTGTAAAATCTTTCAGAAGTGTTACTAAGACCATAATAATACTTTGCCAGTTTAAAACATACAAATTTTACTTGGATGGGTGGAAGCCACAGGGCAACAAGAGCTTGCAGAGGCAATACAAAGTACCTTGGTGACTACAAAGAACATAGTTCTGATTTTAACTGGCAGTAGATGGTGGCTGTGCCTTGAGCTGAGGTAGGCTTTAGTGTATTAGCACTGAAATAAGGTGGAGAAAACTGCAGTTGAAAACAAATCTGCAGTGGGAACATTTAAAGTGTTATTAGGATAAAGTTCTCCTCCCGGTGACTTCACAGAAGATCTGGCTCCCATAAATGACAGGCTTTGTCCTACCYCTCTTGCAATGTGAGACTCGCCAAGTGACAGCCTGGAATTTACCTGGAATTTACAGGAAGTGTATTATTTCGTAAATCAAAGAAATCAAAGATCGAGTGATTCATCAGGGCTTGAAAGTAAAAACTATATAATACCCACTGTACAGCAGGGGTTCTGAAGAGTATGGAAATGAAACTTCAGTGCAGGGAAACACTTCTTTTTTATCTTTTTTTGCTTTTTTTCCTTTTTTTTTTTTAATAATATGGTCCAAAGTAAGTATCCAGAAAGGTCTGCAAAGAAACTTAATTTCAAAGGAGCAGAAGCGAGTAACAGTCTGTGAACAAACACAAGCAGCCCATCAAAGAAAAATGTGCCAAAGAAGAAAAAACAAGTCAGACAGCTCGACAGCCTGTGATTTTCAGTCCCCAAAGCAACTCTAAAGCAACCAAAACAACTCGTCCTTTCCAACAGGATATTACTGTATTAAATAAACCACACACAATGTGTTGATGCAATTCAGCTCTACTTTTCTCCATCATGACTGTAAACCTGCAGAAAACAAATGCTGACCCACAAACAGACCTTAATATCATGATAATTCCCCACAGATCTCTTCTCCAAAGGGAATGGTTGGTTACTATAYACCACAAATGGAATCTAACCCAAATGGATTGTACCAACTCCTTCTTCTAAACCAAAGTATTATGTAACTCTTAATTAATGAATTACGACAGCGTAGTTGACAACAATCTCGCTGTAAAGTTTTTTTCAGCTTTGTGGGTAAGCTGTATTAGCAATGAACCCAGGAAGAAAGGTATTCGTTGTTCTGCTGTTCTCCCCTGAGGAAGCTCAAAGCCTCCTTCTGAAGGGGAAGGAACAATCCTTCAGAGAAGGTGATGGGTGGAGCAGAGAGGAGAAACTTGGTGCTGTTAACTTGGTGCCAGGTTTGGATATTTGGTATTTAAGCTTTAAGCTACACTTCAAAAAGATAGATATTGTTTTGAATCATGCAGGCTGGAAGAGACCTCAGGAGGTCTCTAGTCCAACCTCCTGCTCCAAGCAGAGTCAAGCATGAAGCCAGAGCAGGTTGGTCAGCGTTTTAACCAGCTTAGGCTTGACACCCTCCAACGACAGAGACTGCGCAACCCCGCAGGCAACCTGCTCCAGTTCCTGACTGTCCTCAGGTGAAAAAGTTTTTCCTTAAACCACTCCGCATCTTTCTTGTTTCAACTTCTGGCTGTTGCCTCTCGTCCACCCACCATGCACCACTGGGAAGAGCCTGGCTCCTTCTCCTCCATGACCTCCTCAYTGGTCTGGGTGGCTGCTCTTAGGTTCCCTCAAAGCCATCTCTTCCGCAGGCTGAGGCAGCCCCACTCCCTCCGCTCCCTCACGGGGAAAGGGCTCCAGTCCCAACCGTCTTGGTGGCTGCTGCTGAACCCACTCCAGTTTATCAAGTCTTTTTTGTACTGGGAGACAAGTGCCAGTCTGGAAGGTGAACACTTAAACATTTTAAAATATTTTATTTCTGTAAAATGTAACTTTAAATAAATTTTCTCCAAATCCAACAAGGCTTTGGTAAGGAYTGGCCATCATGAAAAAGAGGTCAGCAGATTATTGACATCAGTTAGGATAACGTCCTGTTATTCTACTATTGAAACTGCATCCTCCCTTCAGAAACTCGCAACTGCCAGTTGGTTCTGGGGGTTGTTTCACATTAAGTCCTATAAGTAAACTAAAGGCATTTAATAATTATCGTAGTTTAATCCTTTATGAATCAGTGATGAGAACTCATTCGTGCTTGATAATGATTTCTAATCAAAACTGAATCCTCAGCCAGAATAGTTGTTTTTTCATTTACAAGCATCTGCACCACCACATAATCTATTGTATATAATCTATGTTCTCAGAAAAAAATGGGATCTCATGGCTCAGATACAGGAAGACTAAACAAAGGGAGAAGCTCAGGCACTTTGGTTTTACCTGTTTCTACAAAGTGATGAGAAGTTGCCGGCAGATGCGAAAGGTAGCTAGTTAATTCTGAAACTTGAAGATAACAGTCTTTTCAAAATCAATACTGAAAGTAATATAAATTTAATGCCAAACATCCCTATTCTTACTCTTTCCACCAAAGTTGGAAATTTCTTGTAAAATACACTTAGAGTATTTGGAGATCTTCAGCCACAGTTGACAAATGGGTGACAACAATAATAAAATTGCTTCAAAGCAGTGTTTCTCAAAGATAAATTAGCAGCAACCTTTAAGAGTTAATTACTGTTGAGAAGGGCCACCTCCTCGCGTATTGCTGACAGCACCAGTTCACACCATTTTCAGCAGGGTTTGCGGCTGTGCAATACCTGTCAGATCGGTCCCCATGCTAATAAATGAAGGCAGCACGTTTCCATGAAAAAAAAATAAAAAAAAAAAAAAAATAAAAAAAAAAGAGGCCATAACTCGATCGGCCAAGGGAGGAACACCAGAAGCCGCCGAGGTTGTACCCTACTGCCGCCATTTGCTGCAACAACAGCACGGGCTCGCCCCGCGGGGGAGGAAAACGAATGGATCAAATCCCATGATTTTCAAAAAAAACAAAAAAAGAATTAATGTTTCAAAGAATCATTAATGACAATGTTATTCGCAGGCGGCAGTCACACGCCGCTAACAACCAGGCGCCGACCGCCATCTTGCGGCTGCCCCYGACGGCCATCCCGTCCCCCCCCCCGCTCCCTGCCGCCCGGCCTCTCGCGGGACCGCGGCCCTCCTCCCCTTCCTCTCAGGCCCGGAAACCGAGGCCGCGTGGGTCGCCGCAGCCATGGAGTACATGACGGGGCCGCCGGCCCCCACCCAGGGCAACATGTAAGCGGTGGTGGCGGCCGGGCTCCGGGGGGTGGGGGGGGGCTCTGCCGGCCGGGCCTCGGCCTCAGGGTGAGGGGCGCCCCGTTTGCCGCGGGGGGGGGGAGGTACCTGGGCGGCCATAAGCGGTGGCGGGGGGACGGTTCTCCTGGGCCACGACTTGTTTTTTAAAAAAATAAAACGTTCACGTAACTTTCGGTTCCCACCGAAGGTTCCCGTAGCTGTCACCTCTGAGTTGTTGTTTGTGACTGACTTCTCCTCCCTCTGTTCCAGCCTCTGCTGCCAGTGCGGCGTGCCCATCCCGCCCAACCCGGCCAACATGTGCGTGGGGTGTCTGCGGGCGCAGGTGGACATCACCGAGGGCATCCCCAAGCAGGGCACCCTCCACTTCTGCAAGCAGTGCGAAAGGTGGGCAGCCGGGCCCCGCTCCCTCTCCCCCGGGCGAAGCCCACTCCTGGGGGGGGAAACGGGCCTTCTCGGTGTGGTCGCTGCGGCTGGGAAGTGCGTGTTTTCATCAGGTCTTTCATGATTTTCCAGCACGTTCCTGTATTTCTTTCCTTGTGGAAGTGGAAAAGCGTTGGTATGTAGGGCCTAGAACGTTGAAATGGGTGAGTTTGTGGTGCCTGAAAGGAAAAAGTGGGCAAATGGGTAAGGATGGCAGTAAAAGTGTGAATGCGCTTGGAATGCATGAATCGTTATGCTTAGGGAGGCAAAAAGTCGTAGCTGCATAGTTGATAATAAAACTGAAGGCTTGGTAAATAACTGCTCAACTTTTGAGTGATTTAATTTGCTGAAGCAGCTTCATGTGCTGCAAAATGCTTCCTGTATCATAGGTATCTTCAGCCTCCAGGAACCTGGATTCAGTGTACCTTAGAATCAAGAGAGCTTCTCGCTCTGTGTCTTAAAAAAATCAAAGCTTCGCTGAGCAAGGTGAGTAGCTAATTCTATTGGTATTGCATAAAGTGAAGTCCAGCTAACTTATACAGGGTTCGATCCTTCTGGAGCAGCCATTTGTATTTGTGTAGAGCTTATCAGCTGATTTATGTTGAGCATAGAGAAGGACAATCTGGTCTCATATAACTCCATACTAGAATTTTGGAGGATTCAGTAAGGACAGGCTCTAACAAAGAATTTCCAGGCATACTGAGGAGGCTATTGCAGTGCAATTCTGTGACTTCAAAGCATGCAGCATACTGTACAATTTTTATTGTCTAAATGGGAGTTGAGCGTAATTAACTGAGGGAAGCTAATATATTTTTAATGCACCTTAATTTTACAGTTTTCTTTTTTACATATTTTTAAAATTGTTTATACAATACTTGTTCTCACCAGTTACTATGATACAAAGAAGGGTTGCAGAGGTCTGTATATAGACTAACTTGAAAGTCACATGTTGAATAATGTATCTATCTCTTAGGTTCAGAATCTTATCAGAGGAAAAAATCTGAGATAGTGTTTTAGGCAAAAAAACCCTGTTTTGTTACTGCAGTCATCAAGGTTTTAATTAGATTGCCTTATTGAGCTTCTTGCTGTTGGGTTAGTACCTACACATACAAAATATCTTTTGCTGCAGTAAATTTGCATGTTCTTAGCTTCAGAGATTAAATTGGCTTTTAAGTCCTGAAGAAACCATTATGCTCCAACTTGATCATTACATGGCATCCAGAGATGCTGTTGAGTAGCGTATTCAGTTACTATGGCATGACAGTCTGCGAGGTTGCAGCGCCATTATTTTAGGTAGATCAAACTCTGGGTTCTAAGTAAGCATTATTAATTGGGTTTGGTATACTGATACGTATGTTTTTAATTAAGGTTATTCACTTCCTCACTTGGTGGAGGAACAATGAACTATACCATAAACTTGTGTTTTCTGGTAGTTAGAGCTGCACATTTTTAACAGGTGTACTAGTACAACTGCTGGTAGTAGCTGAGTTCTTGTTCTTTCCCACTGGCAGGTCCGGCTGATTGATGCAGGCTTTATTTGGACCGAACCACATTCTAAGAGGCTGAAGCTGAAACTGACTGTTCAGAAAGAGGTAACTGGAGTATAGTATTCTGCGTGTGGCTTTTTATAAGTTTTTATGGCAAACAGTATGATTTTCTTTATTTTTTATTATTATTACATTTTAGATAAGTCATTGTCCCAGCCGGAACCACGACAGTCGTTCTCTCTGGTAAAATCCAGCATGTGTTTACTGGCTTACCTTGAGAGAATACTGATTTCATCCTGCCTTGATTTTGTCATTAAAGTGCTGTTCATCACAGTTTGAAGAAGGCTATCTGCTGTTCCAGTAAAGTAGAGAAAATACTGCTAATGTTTGTGACCCAAATGTAGCTGTCAGTCATACAGTTACAGTATAGTATGGAAGTTATTTCAGAATGCTGTGGTAAACTAGCTTTCTGTCTTGACAGGACTAATGAGTAAACCTTTTAAACTTTTGTTTTGCAGGTGATAAATGGAGCAGTTCTTCAGCAAGTATTTGTGGTGGAATATATAGTTCAGTCTCAAATGTGTGAAGACTGTCATAGGATTGAAGCTAAGGATTTCTGGAAAGCTGTAGTGCAAGTCAGACAAAAGGTAGAGGCAAACTGAATTTTCATTTGTTCATGGCAGAACAATCAGGCAGCCAAATCTTTGGATGAATTTTTGATTTTCTCAGAAGAAGATGTACTTGCACTTGCACGCTGCCACAGTAATACAATTTGTGTTCACATTGGGTTTTTTTCTTACTGATCTTAGTTTAGAAAAACTTTCTCTCTGCTGTCCAGTATTACTAGCATATTCTTTTTAAGTGATGGCTGGCAGGAGGATCTTGTGTGAATTACTAAATATCTTTATGTATTTTAAGGCAGTGTTAGAAACAGTGGTACAGATTGTTTATAAACATTTAAATCTTCTTTAAAGAAACTGGTATCTTTAGCAACCAGATACACAAAAATGAGAAACAGAAGCTTTAAATAATTTGGTATAATAATAATTTGGAATAGACTTTGGACTGTTCCTTCTCTAGATGATCTCTTCATATAAATGTTTATTCTTCAGAGATACTGCACTAGATGGTTTTTAAATAACCTTGATAATTTTATCTTTGTTTGGTTTTAGACTCTGCACAAGAAGACTTTCTACTATTTGGAGCAGCTGATTTTAAAACACAGGCTTCATCAAAATACACTTCGCATCAAAGAAATCCATGGTAAGTGAGGTGGCTTGTTAGTCTTGAGGTAGAATAGACTAACCTGTTCTATATTGGAAGAGTGCTTGCGTTAGTAGCTGTGTACAGATAAGCAGCAGATTACTTAGCCTGTGTATTGTATTTGAAAAAAAACATAGTACTTGAAATAGATACGTTCATCAAGCTTTCTTTTCTTTAAGATGGCCTGGATTTTTATTATTCTTCAAAGCAACAGGCCCAGAAGATGGTAGACTTTCTTCAGTGTACAGTTCCATCTAGGTATATCATTTACGTTTATTGCCTTGAATACTCAAAAGCTTTTGGGAAATGTCTTTTATCCTTCATTTTGAAAGACTTTTGTCAGTGAAAGTGTAAGGAACCTGTATTCTAGTTAAAACAGACAAAATCCCTTCTACAGAAGTCCCATGTTTTCCACTTAGCCATTGTAAAACTAACCCTCATGCATTTTTCTATTTCCTTAATTTTTGTATTTGTAGTACACAGCTATATACTTTCGTTGCTGTACTTTGTGCCAATTATCTCCTGTTTCAAGTAATGTCGTCCTTGCTGCCTGAAGGCTCTATTTTTATGTTTTATAGATCGAAATCATCCCAACGTTTGATCTCACACGATATTCATAGTAATGTCTACAATTACAAAAGCACTTTCTCTGTGGAAATTGTTCCAATATGCAAGGTAGCTTCTCTCTATTTCATCTTCAGGGTGTTGTATGAAGTGGGTAGGGTTTGGTTTTGGTGATGGAGGCCTGATTTATTGTGTTTTTGGGGGGATGGAGGGGTCTGCTCCCCACAAAGCATGGAAGGTGCAGGTAGCAGCTATCTTGAGGAAGTTATTGGGTGATATTGGGTGGAGAACTGAAAATACAAAGTTTAAAAATCTATTTCGGATTTCTCTAAAGACTTGATTAAAAATTAAGGAAATACGAGTGTGAATTATTTTCTGTTTTTATGCAGGACAATGTTGTATGTCTGTCACCAAAACTGGCACAGAGTCTTGGTAACATGAGCCAGATCTGTGTGTGCATTAGAGTAACAAGTACCATCCATCTCATCGATCCTAGCACTCTGCAGAGTAAGTTACGGGTTCTTYTCTGCACTGTGGCAGCATCTGATTTTTCTGCTGGCACAATTATTTGTTTGTTTGTTTGTTTTCATGAAATCTTCTATTTTTAGACCGTAATGTTGTAAATGTATCTRTACAATCACTGATGTAGAAATTTAATAGCGAACTAAGACATAGTTCTCTAAGCTTGATTTCCGTAGTATCCTAAGCAAAATGTGGTGTTAAGTTCATGGATGTTCTAGGTCTCTGCTAAGCACTTACATTTGTTAGGTATATTCCTCTAAAATTAGACAGCATCTAGTTTTTCTCTGCATTATGTTTCTAGCAACTTTGGTACCAGAAGCACTGTGCTTTGATCGGTATTTACTGGTAAGCTCTACCAGCAAAATACCTCTAATAAGGATACATTCAGGAGAATGGTTCTTGTGAATAAAAAGGTCTGTGCTTTAGACACGTGATACGTGATTTGGCTGGCGCAGATCAATTGCTCTTGTAGCACGAGTTTGCAATATGGGTCATGTCCTAAATACTTGTGTGACAATAATGAACTTGAACAAAATGCGTTTGGCAGTTGCCTTAACTTTGGCTAATGCTTCCTTTTCCTTTTAATTTCTTCGCAAGAAACTCTCTCCTTTGTGATTGCCCGTGCTAATGTTTTTTTCCAGTTGCTGAAATCGACGGAAATACCTACTGGCGCCACCCTTTCAATAGCTTGTTCCACCCAAAACAGCTAGAGGAATTTATCATTATGGATATCAATAGGGTTCAAGGAAAGAAAAAAGGTGCAGGTGCAGGGGCAAGATCAAACAAGGTAAGAGCTCCTCTCTATTTGACTCAATTCAAGGGCCTTCCTCTTCCCTCCCTCCCCTACTCAGCTGAACTTCTGTTTTGAATCATTCTACCTTGCAAAGTCAGATGTATGCTGTTCTGTGTCTTGCCACTGGCAAAAGCTCTTCTCGGGAAGATATTGACAGTGTTTTGGTTTGGAAATTGCACAGGTGGTATGTGAATTCCACTTTCAGAAATTCTTTTCTGTTCAAGAGTTTAAACTCTACTTGTTACTGTCATTATTGACATTATTTTAGATTAGCTTTGCAACTCTTCAATTATTAAATTATTTTTGTTGAAGTATAGAAGCATTTCTTTTTAAACAGAATTAATGAATCAGTACCAAACATTTTCTTCTCAGTCAAAAGCTATATGTGGTTGAAAGTTAGGAAGTAAAAAAAAAAAAAAAACCACCGAAACACATGTCTAGTTATAGAAACAGCCTTCATGGAATTCTTGTGAAAAGCGGTTGGCATGTCCATTTCCTTACTTTTGTAAAGATGAGAAATGAGGAGTAGCAAGCAATACATTGGATGCTTGATGTAGAAATACAAGTTTAATTACAGATGTAATTTAAAACAGTAATATAACAGTGCAAATGTTCTAATAGCACAGCAAGTTAAGCTGCGTTTGATTACAAGAGTGTTTCATTTTTCATTCCTCAAGCACACGTTGGCTGAAGCCTGGGTACAGAAAACCTCGGAGTTGAATACAGATCATCAGTATTTCTGCTGTACTCACTTGGGGCACATTCTGAATCCCGGCGACCTTGTCTTGGGGTCTGTTCTGTTTCTTGTTTTTTATTAAATGATTATTTAATGACTGAATTCTCTGGATTCTCTACAGGCTTATGTCTTATCAAGGAAGTTTTGAACTGTTCTGATTCCTAAATGAAATCAGCAAGAGGGATAGAATCTTTCATCTTGGCCATGAAGAGATGGTCCTTATACAGGAAATCTTTTTTCTAGCAGAAGTCATTTTGTGAAACGGACTGTTAGTAATAAGAGAGCTGAAGTATTGACTTTAGAGTGCAGATTGGAATAACAGTTTAGACACAAATAGGTGGGAGGGATTTTTAAAATACGGGGCAAGATCTTTTTGTTTGATTAGTGAGTATCGTATGCAGCAATGACAAATGTGAAATTTTTGTAAGATGAGGCAAATTAGGTGATTCTCAAATGGGCTTAAACATGAATGTTATTGGAGCTGTTGTGAGCCCAACAGAACCTCAGTGGATATTGCTGTTTGGGTTCAGGAGGTTGGGGAGTGCTGCTGAAAAGAATTTGGGAACAGCAGCTCCTAAGTGTTATTCATAGTTATGACAGCTGGTATTGATGTGGATTTTTTATTTGCTCTGTAGTTCATTTGGAAACATTTATCTTAGGAGCTGTAACTTACACTATGCTGCTCTTTAATACAAACATATGATACATTGAGTTCAATTTTGTAGACTTACATAGAAGGGTAGGATAAAAATACCTTTTTTCATTTTAGATTCGACTTGGCGAACTGCAACTTAAATGACGAGTTTGCCAATAAGATGAACCCACACAATATTCCTGATGTGGTAAGACCATTTTCTTTCTCTGTACAAAGTTCTCTGCGTTACCCAGGGGTATTAAGGAATATGATTTTATAATGAACACTCACTAGTTCCGTAGTGCCAAAGGAAGAGGGGATATTAATATTGAAATTTGAATAGCATCTAATTTTGAGAATTATTTTCTCACTACTTAAATTTTTGAGTGGTGGTTGAATAATACGTTTACTTTAACTTACCTTACTCTTTGTTGTTTTTGTTCAAATTACCATGAACTGTGTGGTGAAAACTGTGTTACAACTCCAGTGTGTGTATGCCTCTTCAGGACATAATCCGAAGTGTTTGGAAACTTCTGAACTGACAGACGCTATATAAATTCTATATAAAACTTCTGAGTGCCAGACTGACTCTGGCAGCTTTGTTCAGCTGATTTTAAGTTGCCCAAATCTAGACTTAGGTGGAGTCTGGGGTTTTGAAACAGTGTCATTAATAGTATTGAAGGTGTGTATGTGTAAATACTTGCTGTTTTTCACTGTAGGTATTAATAAAGAAGAGCTATGACCGTACCAAACGCCAGCGTCGCAGAAACTGGAAGCTGAAAGAGCTAGAAAGGGACAGAGAAGGCATGGATACAGACGATGAAAGGTTCAGTATCTGCTGTGAAGCTTTTTAGTCCCTCCTACCTAGGATACTGTGCCAAGTCTAGAAATAACAGTTCTCAGTTTCTGCTGAGGATAAACCCAGTGTAATGCCTAAGCTGATGTGCTGACTGTTAGGGGGCACAAGCAAAAGCTGCTGCTTCTGTTGGAGCGTGATGCTGGCTCATAGGACAGGTTGATATCAGTGTTCTCTGAAGAGCATTATCTCTCTGCATTTTTCCCCCTTCCCTAGTGCAGGAAGTGCTTTAAGCATATGCACCTTACTTATGTTTATGCTATCTGCTAGGTTTTCAGGGAACATGGATACTGAGGACAATGGGCCAGGGGGGTGTGGAAACAGACTAAATCCTGAAATCTTAAAGATAACACTGCAGGTTTTTCAGGTTTACTGTTGCAAAATATAAAAACTATTTTTATGTTTTTTCCAAGAAAAGCTTAAATCATGAGACAAGTGAGTAATATCAGAAGCATTGTGTCTGTAGCTTACAGTTGGTGTCTGTCTAGCTAAAGGGACACTTCTGTGAAAACATGCTTGTCACTGGTTTGTTCAGTGACAAAGCTGATACAGCAACAGCAGATTCTAAATAATGTTCAACTGAGTAGAAAAAATAAGGCAATTAGAGTTAAATGAGGACAAGCAAATTAAATTATTTGGAAACTAATAGGTGATAATAAAGCAGAAAGAATGAGTTGGAAATGTAGGAATGCTATCGGAAGGCATGTCTGAAGGACTGTGGATTGCACTCCTTCCTTGGGGCTTTGTGTCTTTGATTTTACTTTGTTCTATAATTTACATAAATCCACAGGAAAAGTGAGTAAATACATTAAGCGTCTTTTACAGACAATACCAGGACTTCCTTGAAGATCTCGAAGAAGATGAAGCGATAAGGAAGAATGTCAACATTTACAGAAGTAAGGCCTTTTTAACCATTTAATTGCATGCAACTAGATCATGAGTGCTTGAGTGTAAATATTTTTACTGAAGTTCTGTATTTGGATTCTTTGAACTACTCGTGCCTGGAGAAACACTGTAATGTAATAGCTTCAGGTATTCAATGTATTTCACATGCACTGAATGGATGTTGACGGTTTTTGTTTGCTTGCCTTTAATATGAGAGAGAGAAGCATATTTTCTCCCACACCCAAAACCTCTGCCGGGTGAAGGATTTGATATGTAATTCAGCGTCTTCCATGAGGGCAATTGCCATGGGATTGTTGGTTTTTAGGAGGGATTTGTTTATTTCTTGGTTTTGTGGTTTGTTGGTTGTTTTGGGGTTTTGTTTATTTTTCCCCTTCCTTCCTTGGGGTTGTTCAGGAGGTTTTGGGTTTGTTTTCTTTGCTTAGCTGTTGGGTTTTTTTCTATTGCTTTTTTAGATGCAGATGTTCCAGTGGAGAGCGACACAGATGATGACGGTCCTCCACGAATCAGCCTGGCTGAAATGCTGGAGGATCTCCATATTTCCCAGGATGCCACTGGTGGGGAGGGAGCAAATATGATGACAGAATAAGAATAGTGCATTAATCAGTGCAATAAATATTCCCTTAGTGAGGAAAAAGGACCCAAAACATAAGTAAACATTACAAACTGATCACATGAACGTGAAAAGTGATGTGATAACTACCACTATACCCTTAAATAATGGTCCTAAATTAATATTTTATATATAATCTTCTAGAGAATCAGCAATTAAAGTTAAATTTCTGGTGCAAGCATTGCAATGTAAGTTCCGCAAGTTCTCCCATCCCTGAGTGCTCTCTCCTTGCAACTTCTGCGGTGTAAAGACCAGCTGACTAACTTCAGGGTTATACATTGGGAGTATTCATCGTCTTGTGCTGAAGACAGCTGATAAGGAAGGATGTCCAGAAGGAGAGATTTTATTCTAGTTTGCTAGATTTGTAGGTAGAGTACCTACCTACTCTTTATTGCTTTCATTTCTTCACATGGGGAGGATTTTTCCTGTCTTCATCTTTTTGGTACAGTGCTTTGAAGCCTTTTATGATATTGCTAGATTATTCCATATAACAATATTTTGGGGAAGCTGAAGAATGTATCTTCTGTTCCTGTGGTAAGGGAACTCCAAATATATGTGTTTACACAAAAAAACTTCCCTGTAAATTGATTGAAGATGCAGCCCTTGATCAGAAAGATGGCAAACTTCTGTTAAGTAATGAATGTTGTATTGTGCTGTATTGCATGCCCGTATCRGTGGATTAAAAGCAATATGCATAATGTCTAATTAGTACACCAGGTATGAACTATTAAAAAACTACTCAGATATTTTTGGTCCATCATTTTTTAGTTAACTTTAAAATCAAATTTCTCTCTACTGCAAGCCTGAAGAGGACATAAGTGGTGTGGGAGGACATTACATACTTATATTCATCTGGTTTTAATTCACTTTACTGCACAAAGGTGGTTCAACAGAAATGTTACTAACAGTTTATGTGCATATATGTTTGATTTAACTCAGTATAAATAGGGAAAGATAACATAGCATAGTGAGAGTGGTTTTGCCACTGCATTTTTTTAACTTCAGGAAGAAATGTTCAAAATAAATGGTATGTGTAAAGGAGGGAAATACTAATAATGTAAAGTTGGAAAAAAATAGAGATGTGTAGGATTCATCTAACAGGGTATTAATGATTCCTCTATCAGGGATCTGTATAGCTYAAATGAGAACACCTGACGTAGTTTGTCGCTGCTTGTATGGTTGTAAGAGAAATACACAGGGCTGAAAATTCACTATTTCTCTGCAGTATCTGCTGAGGAGGTGTCAGGAGCACCTTTCTCTATTTCACCGTACTTCACAGCTTTTTAAGGCCTCAAAGAAAAGCTAAGAGACAATCAAGGAGTTAGCAGTGTTCAGCCCACTGCCAGGAGAGAGAAATTTTTGCCGTATTCTTTAGTTTAAATGTAATCTTTTGACTAAGTGTTTCCAACCAGGTGTGAATCTGCTGGATTTCAGGCTTACTGTCTGAGCCCAAGCAATATGCCATAGAAGGCAAAGGTATTTTTGATTGTAAAGGGTGGAGCTGGGTTTAGTTATCAGTTACTCATGCTTCTTTTTTATTCTGTCTCATAATCTTGTAATCATCCATTTGTAAAGGGGGAAAAATGGAAATCTGGAAAGGCAGTTTTGATGTAGCGAAGCTCTAAGCCGTCCGTTGGCGTTAGCAGCTCAGCCATCCCTTAGTGCCATCTTTTACTGTGTATTRGTGTCCCACTAAGCTCTTCTGCTTCCACTCTCAGGAGCTTTATCGTATTTTTTTTACTAAATAGAAGAGCAGTTAAGAAAAATCCATAAAGCTGCTGAGAACTAAAGGTACAATTTATCTCATTACAGTAATTTAGTTCAGTATAGGGAAGGCATAAAACCGTGCTTAAAAAATATTCACGAGAATGCAGCTGCATAGCTAACCTGAATTATCACTACAATAAAAATGTTTTATTATACATATTTTACAGCAGCTACACCTGCCAGTAGTGCTGGGGAGATGTCGATAAACTCAATTCTAGTGACCGTTGGGCCAAATCTGTGGAAATTGAAGGACTTTCATTGGCTACAGGTTACAAATTAATGCATTCTGTGTCTAGATGAGATGTGTTTTGCCTTGTGATTTTTCTGACAGGCAAAAATGATCAAGCCTTTATCTTGCATAGTTTGGTAATAAGCTTCCTGTTGTTGGCAGGTGAAGGGGGAGTAATAAAAGCTTGGTTTAAACTGTGCTGTTTTGATCAATCCTTTCCCTTCCTCTCTCATGTTTTCCTTCACAGTGTGTCTCAGTAATTTCAGATGTCTGTCATCCTGTTACTGGAGATGTCCCTCTTCCTTTTCCCCCGCCGTGGTCTGTTGCTAGTCTGTATTAGGTTTCAAGCATCTTTCAGCAAGAGTCCTGTCTGGAAAGATCTCATGCTACGGATGCTAGGCAAACAAGTCATGAAGCTAAGTATATTGCTTGGCTTTTGTGCCTTTGTTTGCTAGCTGGTAACACATAGTAACAGCTCTCCAATGAGTGGGTAAGCTGTGTGTACTTGAAACCAAAGTTAATTCTAATTTTAGGTTCTTGAGTTTACAGTGTCCCTTTAACATTTAAATGGTTGGGAGCCAAAAGAGGCTTAGATGGTGTACCAGCAAATGAAATGTTTGCCAAGGTCTTCTCACTGGCACTGGATAAGTAATTTGACAAAAGGTAGTTAATTCACAAGAGAGAGAAGGCTACCACTTACCCTGCATCTTTCTGAAAATCTCTTATCTGTGCATTGAGCCACAGCTTAAAGCTCCTTTCCTTTTATAGGAATCTAGTTGCTTCTGGATTTTAAGTCGTAACTGCTTAATGATTAATTTGCACCCAGACTTTGATGAATTTTGAATCGGAAGAGTTGAAGCGAAACGTCCCACTAGTTTGCTTGGGGAGGAGGGGGGTTGCCTTTGAGATGTGAATATATGCACGCGTGCGTGTACCAGATTTGGCACAGAGCGTGTGTGATAGCGAGTACCAAGCAGTAGCAGTATGTATAGTAATTTATGAATAGTAACGCAGATGCAAAAGGGTTGTCTGAAGTAGTTACGTGATGGTTAAATTTGAAGTGTACTTGCCACATGTAGTAAGCTAGTAGTAAGACTAAAAGGAAAGAATACTTTTCAAAGTATTTAAAAAAAAAAAAAGCGCAGCCAGCTGATGAGATTCTGTTTCAGCAGAGAAGAGAAGTTTTGTCCTTCAAAACAGCCAACATTTTGTTCCTTCAGAAGCGAGGCTTTTACAATGAGAAACCAAATAAGGCTTCGTACAGCCTTTCAGCCTTGTCACTGTAGCTTCCCTGGCTAGGAATGGTGGGAAGAAAGAGTTACTTAAGCTAAGGGAGTTTCACTCCCCCCCCGCTAGTGAATTACTGGGGGGAAGAATGGAGACAGAGAAAATGCGAGACTAGATTTAAACTTTGTGGGGTTTTAGTGCTGAATTTCCATTTTGGTTAATGATGAATCAGCTCTTTTTTGGGGTTTGGTTGCCTTAGTGAACAACGTGTGCACTAGCTCCCTTGAGCAAATGATGTGATTCTAGATCATTTTACTGAAATTCAAAGTTCCATTAAAAATTGTCATTTGTCATGSGAGAAGCTGTCCAGAACTTTGGAATAACTGCCTGAAAGATTTTTCCTCACAGAAAATGGTGAAGGAGAATGTTATGTTGCATAAGTCAAACCTTACAGCACAAAAGCTGGATGATTGAGGGAAACAACACAGAAAGAGGTGGTTCGGTTATGCAAGCACTACTTTTTGAATTTTTTTTCTATAGAAAAAACCAGTCTTGTACATTGATGATGAAAAGGCTAAGGTTGATAATTTCACCTTTAACTGCTTTAAAAATCTGTTAGTAGATTCGCTTATGCAACTACAGAGGTTCCCAAATATGATTCAGGTGGAAATTGTTCAGGAAAATAGTGTTAAAATCATGCCAGATAACTTACCTTTGTTGTATTAAAAAGCTTCCGTGCCAATTTGGGGAAATTACAACCTGAGGAATAGCGTATGTGCTAGTTATCATTGAGATACTGATCTGGTGGAGAGTTTTAATAGAATCAATATTATTTTAGTCTCTTCTACTCTTAGAAGTAGCTTAGATAGAGGGAATTACAGGGGAATGTTGTGTCATAATTTTTTCCTTAAAGCAGTTAGACTCAGACTAGTACGTAAGTTGCTCCTGTTGTTTGGTTGGTTGGGTTTTGGCTGGGGGGAGCATCCCTTCACTGAATACCCCTGGGAAGAGCCTGGCTCCATCTCTTTCACTGTCTCCCATCAGGTATTGATACGCATGGATACGATCCTGCTGAGCCGTCTCTTCCCCAGGCTAAACAGTCCCGGCTCTCTCAGCCTCTCCTCCTCTGTCGGAGTGCTGCCGATCATACCATTTCCAAACAGGGAACATAGTTTGGGAAAACCTACCCATATAAGACAGTGTTCATCCTCTCAGACCACTTTGGGAAAAAAATGTCTATCTGTAGATGTGTATCTCTCTCTGCCCCAAGCCTTAGATTAGTTCCCATATCAATTCTACATCCTATCAATCACATCTGTCCCTGGACACTCCGCGTGGGTTTAGGAGCTGCGGGGCGACACACCGCTGGCCTTTGCCGTCCCTGTAACCCAGCACGTTTTATGCTCAGCCTCTTGGCATGTCCTGGAGAGATGCTGGATCTGATCCTTCCCAGGCTGGGGTCAGCAGCAGCTCTGCTGGGCGCAGGAGGGAGGGCAGGGTTAGACCCTCGCAAACGGGGACCGTGCAGAGTAGCGTGTGGTCCATTTAGGAGACACTGCCTGCAGTCAAGTTGCTGAGAATCTGATGTGGGCAAGTACGTAGACAAACTCATTTTTCTTTTTGTAACTGAAACGTGCTCAAGATGGAACACAAAGTGCCGGGTGTGTTGTAAGGACCTTTCTAGGAATGGCCAAATGCACTTTGCTTGAAAGGCTGCAACATCTTGGTGAGACGCACAGGTCTCACTTTGGTCAGGAGGCATCGACAGGGGCAGGCACTTGCCCATTCTTCTGTAGAAGTTGCCATAGAAAAATTGAGATGTGCCTGTGATTAATGTGATAGTCCACCGGATGTCACTGTTCCTTCATGTTAACGGCCCCAAAAGCAGTCTGTTCAGCTGCTCTAAAGAAAAGATGGCTATAAACTCTGAAAAACTTGTTTATGCCGATGTAGTTCCTAATATTTTCATTTAAGTTTAAAATAACATAACAACCTAAGGCAAAATAAGACAAAAGCTGCTTTGATCTTGATGTTAACAGACTTATTCCCGGCAATCTGCTCCTCCTCAGCAGATTCGCCTCTACTTACGCCTTGCCAAGGCCAATTATTTTAGCTGCATTCTCCCAGAACAGTTAAATACAGGGGTGAGACTCATGTGTTGGGTTTCAGAGGGGTTTTGGCAACGTTTGCTATAGCTCATTCCAGAACATAATCACGTAGCAAAGAATGTTATTGCCTTCAGAATTTACTGACATTTTCTGTACTTAACCTTCATCATAAGCTTAGGATAGGAACCTGCTTAAGACACAGAAGAAACAGGAGATGAAGTTTAAAACTTGTCAGGATCTCAGTTCCCTGATGAAAAGCAAAGCATAATCATCAAGAAAGAGAAGTGCCTTTGTGTAATTTGAATATTCAGCTTTATCAAATGAAACAATTATGTATGACACAAATCCACAACTAACGTACCTTTTCACATCAACTAAGAAAATGTTTCAGATGTGCCAAGCACTGAAAGGACTTGAAAGACTATTTTAAAATAATCCATGCTCAGTGACAAGTTTTGTAAGATAGAAGGAAATTATTTAAGCTGTAAATTATTTGGCAGGTTGTTTGTATACTACTTAGCATGATGAGACTTCATGCTGCATGGGCTGTAACGATTGTGATTAACACCTTTGTTATTAATGTAGGTCTTTTTTAATTCATGCCTTTTTGTAGCGTGGATCCGAGATATAAGGGGCTGCAATTTTTAACCCATACCTCTGCTGAAATGAATTAATGCTAATGTATGAAAGCTTGACATATTTAAGCCAGTATGAATGCAGCAGAAGAGAAAACCCTCAAAGTCATCATTTGAAGCTCTAGGTTTGGTTTAGACTTTTCCTTAAAAGGTGAATGATCATATTGAAAATAATCCAGAATTGGGTCCTTTAGGAGCCGTGAATCCCCCGAGGAGCAGAGGTGTTCAAGCACTTTGTGTTGCGCTGTCTAGAGCTGAGGTTCCCCGGTGCTCTGTGAAAGCCTCGGTCAGAGGTAGGTGTGCAGGTTCCCAAAGCAGCAGACACAGGGTTAGTCCCAAAACAGAGGATTTGCAGAAGCTGGCATGCTGAGAAAGGAGATGCTGGAGCCGGCCCAGTGGAAGTGCTTGTACAAGCACCGGTGAGAGCAATCGCCCTCGGGCCGCTCTTCCAGCTGGCTCTCAGAGGCAGCTGCTCCTCAGCCTTCCAGCATCTCTGGGCTTCGGCACCCATTTCCATACCCGTGTGCTAAACTCCCAGGTCTAGCAGGTGGCTGGTATTGCCCAAGATTCAGATCCAGCAAAAGGATGTATATGCTCCAAGTAGGATTTAAAAGGAATTCTCTTCAGTCCAAATTGTGACAATGTTGAGACAGCTGCTGTTTAACCTTGGCAGCCTCTGAACTCCAGATATAGCTCACTCATTTACTGCAGTTTCTTCCTTGCCTGAATTTGCTCTTTCCGAAAGCCTGTGATCTTCAGCCTGACACACTCTCTTGGAAGGATTCCTATTGCTGCGGCTTTCCCACTCTGTAACGAGGTCAGCCTGAGTTAAAATGCTTTGTAAAAGTCTGGGTATTCGTAGCTACTCCAGGTTTTCTCTAAGTTTGATTTGACTTTTTAATATCGCTTCCTCTAATATAGACATAAAGCTTCTATAGGTGTCACTGACAGGTAGCGTACAGTAAGAAACTTACAGCGCTGTATTATGTACCTCAATTATAGGTCAGTAATAGCTGATGCAGTAGAGCTCATACACAATTCCCTGCGCTCTGAGATACATACAAGATTATTTAATCTCGAAAACAAATTCTTTTAATGTAGGTTTCTAATATAATGTAAAAAAATAATCAAAAGTCAAGTTCAAGTGTTAATGGCCTTTAACGCATCACTTCATTATGCAGAGAAATTAGCCATGCATAGATGTATAAGTGAAAGAGCCCTGGGTATCTTCAGATAAGTCTTCCAAATGGAAGAGGTTTTTACAGGTTATGAATAGTCTGGGGGGGGGTGTTGGGGTTTGGTTTGAACTTAATCAGCTTTCTAAAAAATACAGGTGCTTCTCAACAGCGTATTTTAATTTGCTGGGTGACACTTTATAGCCTCCACATGCAACGTGCAGTGGGAAGCAACAAAAAGGTTGCATTTGTCTCTAATCAAGCGTGTGCCCCTCCAAACTAGAGTTGAGGGAAGAGCCGGGACCCACCAACAGTCTGGGATGATGCTCTGATTGCGGGCTGGGCACTGGTTTGTACCCGGTGGACTCCTTGGTCTCTTGGACTCCCCTTCCCAGCCCAAATGTCCTAAGGGATGAGAAAGGACTTGCTAAGTGACTTACAGTCCTTGTGCACCGCTGGGTGTTCTAATCAGGCTCCTCAGTGAAGTATTAACAGACATTTCAGATTTATTGATAGGAAGCTATGCACCAATTATAAGGCAGGGAGGTAACAGGTTGGTGCAGCCCTTTTGCCTGCACTGTCCTAGTCAGAGCTTTGGGTACAAATTCTTCCTCTAACTGGCGAAGCCATCGCATCTTTCCTTTTAGGTGGATGCCTGGTGGCCTGAACGCCAAGCTGTTACGTGAGGTGGATCACAAACTCACCTACTGAACGTGTTGTGGGGTTTTTTAATGTGGTGATTACAAATTGATTTGAGCAAGGTCATGCTCATTGAATGCTCAAGCACCTACAAACTCATCTTCTATTTTCCTGCCTGACGTACCCTTACAGAGGAGCACTGTCAGTAGGAGGGTTGTGGAGAGCCTCACCCTGGCACATCTCGTGTTGGGAATTGTAGTGATGGATACAGGTTCAATGCATATCAGAAGGAAACGGTATTTGAGTCCTTGCTGTCTTACATGAATGCCATAGCCATTAGGCTACTGGATTTCTCTCCTCCTTTTAAAGCAGCCACATACCAGCCCCGGCTGTCTATGCAAACCCAACTGGCAAACAGAATTCGTGAACTCACGTGGGATAAGCAGGAGGTAAATCCTTAGCTGCTCAGCTGCTGCCCTCTGTTCAGTTAGGTACCTTGAATAATTTTCTGGTAAACTTTAGGAGCCCCGGTGCCTCTAGTTTTAAACAGCAGATAAATAGTGGAAAACCTGCATTATAAGATTATGGACCACATATTAAGTATCTAAGCTTAAACAGGCAATATTCTTATATACATTTTCTACAGCCTTCAAACCAAAACAGGAATAATCCCATTATACATAAAGTGTTAACTCTTGCCTTTGTAGAAACATCCTTTTGAAATGCTAGGCTATTCATTAATGGTTTTTTTCTTATACATTCTGTACAAACAAAAATAAATTCTAACCAAGTTAGCTGTATAAGAAGGGACAACATTTTAGAGTCTTGCAGTCATAAGATCCATGAGGACTCCTCTCAGTTCCTCAGCTGCGCTTCTCGTTCTAGTTCCTCAGACAGGGCAAGGCCCTTCAGAAGGAGAGATGTGAAAGTCAGCAAGGTGATTGAGAAGCTACTGATGCTGCAGAGAGGAACAGGGGCAAAGCCCTGGCCTTCTCAGGGAAGCATTAGCAGGCAAACATTCACACTTTCAAATTCTTACCTTTGTCCCTCTGAAAAATATCTAGAAAAATTTCTGTGTAAATACTATTCTATATAGTATTTACACTGTATACTGGAAACATCACCAATATAGGAAGAAGTAATTTTCTGTAACGAAGATGACTATAACTAAGCTGTTGCATGAAGTAGTTTCAGCTGAGCAGGAAAGTTAGGCAGAAAGTTTCAGCCAAGCAGGACTGAGTAATTTAAGGTCAGCTTTGTAAAAGAAAACAGATTGCTGTAAATTCAACATTGTTCTAAACAAATATATGCAAGATGAAAAGGAATATGTTCTGCGGGATGCAGAGGCTATTAAGTGCTGACAAGTTCATCTTAGAAACAGGATTTTCAAGTCAGATAATGAATAGATAAGATAAGAACTCAAATTACGCTCAGATGTAAATAGTAGCATAGACAAAATGCATATGTCATAGTAGCAAAACAATAAAAGTAACAACAAGGAGAGTGAATTTACCTTAGGTCTCTAAAAACTCTTAGAGGTAATCAGTAGCAGAGGGGGTAAAGTTCCGCGTGAACAAAATCATCATCTTCATTGCCTTTAGGAAGTTTAAACTATTTGGATCAATAAAATACTGATTATAGTTTAATGAGAGATAAGCTGTAAAAGTCCTACAATAATAAACCTTCATAATGAGGACACTGTGACTCTACCATTATGTATTATAGCTGTAAAGATCAAACAGATCATTGTGAACAGCATGAGCAGTTTTATTTAGCAGATGTTTATTATTTTGTTCTTTAGTTTCAACTCTTGCTGAACCAGCATTGGTAAGTTGTGCAATTTAAATATGAGATTCCTTTTAAAACGTCAGTGAAACAGTGATCTGGATGGTGCTGCACATCACCCTCACCTTCCTTTTTAATGTATAGTACCACAGTGACATAAACACGTATAAACGCATGGACCAGGAGGTCAGATCTATTCACAAAGGTGGGGAGTGGAAATKATGTTAGAATACCAGATTGGTTATATGTCAGAAACTAACTTTGTCAAATTAAGACTGCGTGTTTAAGTCCACTTTTGCAAACACTAAAATTAATCCCTTTATTGACAGAAAGTCATCAAGCAGCACATACTGCATATACAAGCGTTCACTATGGTCAACAGGCCTAGGAGAGAGCAACAAGCGCCTCTTATTCATGCATCCAATTGATAATAAAACCCTGCAAACAGCAACTGCAACCAACCATCTCTTCACACACCTGAACGCGCAGCCCACACAGACAGTGGAAAATAGGCGTGTGGAATTAGTAGCTATCCAGTGCGGCAGGCATTGGCGTTAAGGATTTGATACTCTCTTGTTGAGCAAGCAGATCCTCTGACAACGTTTAGGAGACTAACCAGCCATCTCAGCATCTAACAACCAACCTCCTACTCATATAGACTCTCTGAGTGTCTCTGTGTCTGCAGATGGCTGGCCTGTCTATGCGAGAAAGTTTGTCCGAAAAACTTTGCTTGTTCTTGGTTGTGCAAGAAACTTAGACAAAGCATGATGGAAATGCTACTGGTGCTGGCAAGAAGTCGCTGGGAACTGAACTTGGTGCAGGTGTCCTCAGAGAGGGTGTGCAGGCAGGAATTGCAGGGAATATTCCATTTCCTATTCCTCTTGAAATACTTTCTGCTTCAGCCTTGCAATAGTAAATCTAGATTTGCAACACTTATCACCAGGTTTAAAAAACAAATGTTGTGGCCACTCAGTGCAGACTTTGGTGATCGAAAAAAATCTTGAAAAATGTTGAAGCAGGCTGTTACAGTAGTCTTTATTCCATGTCGGATAGCATCTGTTCTCACACAGCTGGGATAAATGCTGTACCAAGTGCACAGCTGGTTTAATAGACACCAAATTATACCAGTGCCTGACCTTGATCAAATTTACATTGCCAGATGAGCAAGTTCAGGCCTGACATTAGGAAATCTGGAGCCATGGCCTTATTCTATCAATTCAACACCTCGGGCTGCTGGTCAGAGTGCAGCTTCCAATAGAGAACCTGCCCAAGCAGGTTAGTGTTTCGAAACTGAAATTGCGAGGTGGAGTTTGCATGTAGTATTTTAAATCCTATTCTGTAGATGAGAGCCTTGGTGATGTGCAGAGAAAAGATTGTAATGAGTAAAATTAATCAAGAAGTGAGTAAAATTAATCAAGAAGTTGGTTTTTTTCCAGCTGCCACTTGGCCCTTTGTTTCCTTCTTTGCTTTTTGGTGCTTTCCAGGCTCTTTCAGATTCACACAGCTGAGATGGGATCTTTGCTGCTGCGGAACAGCACGAAGAGCTGAAATGGCATTGCTGTCACTAGCAGACATACAGGAGCCGGTCCCTGCCGAAGGACTGCCGCATGCAAACTGGGCAGCTCAACAGACACAATCCTACGCTGCAAAAGAGGCACCAGGCACTTCAGGCAACCACAACAAACACCAAGTGGGTTTGCGCTGGAGAGACGGGGAAAGGGCAGCAATAAACAAAAACACGCCCAGGGTAAGAGTTCCTACTTCTCCAGCCCGATGTCAGGTTCCTTAATGTTGACAAATACTTTGGATGTGTATAGTCTTCTACTATAATTTAGTGTAAACATATTTATGTTGGCTTGCTTATCCACTGAGCTTTCTTCGCAGGTATACAATGCAATACGTGCACGTCTCTCTGGCACGTATAATGCAAATTACTGCATTTACTTATCTACATTATAGACTGACAGTTTTGAAACAAAATTATTGTCTTCATAAATAGTTTAATAATTGACATAACTAAAATACTATGTTTCCCTCTTCTGTTCCTAAACATCAATAAATGCAATATACATACTGAGCATGAAAGCTGCTAGGAGCAAATGTAAGATATTTACTACTTTAGCCATTATATTACTTCAATAAAACATACAATTGGGTTCTAATCTGGAGGCATTAAATAGAAGATTTTTTTTACAAACTAAGAAATTACTTGGGTACTGTCAAAAGAGTTGTAAGTTTAAGCTCAGCTGCCCTCATTTTCCCAGATAAGCTATTTTCGTATCCTATCTTATTTTCCCCTAATTATAAATTGGGAAAGTAAGTGAATCTCATGTTAAGATGACAAATAACATAATTAGTGTCTTCACTTTGTTTTATTTGGTCCATGACCAAATCTTATTTCATAAGTCATTTGATTGCCACTTACTAATAACATCCTGTTCTCTTGAAGGAGGGGATATTCTAGGAGCGTCTCTATGCTCGAAAGATGTAAAAAAACTCCATTCAGGGTGGATGGGAGCAAAGCTGCGTTTGTGTTACCCTGCTACTCCTCTGTTCTTCTCCTGGGATGATACAGAACGCCGATTCTAGTTGCCAAGTTAATTGTATTAGTACTTCATCCCTGGCCAGCTCCAGTCAATGTCCGCTGTGGCAAACCGGCAGCACAGGCATCTTGTGTTTCTAAGGCTGAAGCTTAAAAAACATGGACTTTGAAACAAAGCCAATTACAGGGTGTCCAGCACATTAGCTACAAAGTCTGCAGTCTCAAGAGCTCGTGTTTCAGACACTACTCAACAGGTAGAGTATAAAAGGAGGTAAAAGAGGGGGAATAAGAGGTTTAGGAAAAAAGGAGAGACATTCTATTTTAGGTAGGGTTTTTCTTGTTTTTCAACTGAAATGTCCCTACCACAACTGAATATGTAGTTTCATGTTCTGTATATGATATGCATGCTTTACCAGTCTTCTAAAAGTAAAACAAAAATGATCTTTTTTTTAAAGTCCAAGAAAATGAGCATTTTATTACAAATTTTCATGGAAGTAAATCCCCACATTTTTAATAAATCAGCTGTATTATTTGCATAATGATGACGAACCAGTCAAGTAATTCATTGTATTAAATAATTGAGGAAACTAAATAAATAATAAAATCATTCTATAAATACATACATACCAAGCTTAGAGAAGCAGCTTATAGTTGTATAGTACTGTGCAAAACCTTTTGTGTACACATCTCTCCTGTCAGCAAAGCTATGGCAGACAAAAACAAATGTATGCCGTATAATTTCTCAAGATGAAAACTCTCCATATCCAAGCAGCTCTCCCTGGAATAACAAAATATGCAGCACAGTTGTTTCTGTACCAAACCCAGCTTCGTAACTCCAGCCAGTCTTTAAAATTGAAAGCTCTTTAAGAAGCAGTCAGTCAAATGATAAAAACAAGGACTGATTGAAATAGTTTTGGCAAAATAATTTGCTGTCACAGAGTCCCAGAATACAGAAGAACACCAAGAGATACTGCAGAATAAAACAGTGTTTGCACACACCCTGAACCTGTGTCTAAACAAAAACGGAGTGTTGAGAAAAACACTTCTTTGATCCAAAAGTCAGAGTCAGGTTGCCAATGCTACTTCACGATAGAAACAGTATTTTCGTGTTGGTTTCCAAACAAGTGCAAGAAGAATTGAAAAGCCGTGCTAATGTGGACAGGGACAAAGAYGTAAGCAGTGTATAATACCATAATTAACATAGTAATGTTGAAAGTGTAGAAGAGCAGTTTTTCCCAGGGCTCCATGAGATAGCTGCAGGTGATTAGTTCAAACTGGCAGTACAGCCAATAGAGATAGTTCTTCATGCTCTTAATATCCATCTTCAACTTTGTGCCACTTCTGAAAGCCTTCCCTATTACAATAAAGGATAGTTAGCAGAAATAGAAACCTTACCAAAAAAAAAAAGGCAAAAAAAATATAAAAACATTGTATGGGCAGCAACTCCATGCTACTCAGTTTGCTCATACTGACCATTTTTAGTAAATGATGTTTTAAAAACACAAGAGGTCTAAAATTCCAAGATTGCAAATACATTTTAAAGCATAAAACATGATCAGATAGTAACAGACTAGCATGAGTCATTCTTTTACCCCGTCCCATAAAAGGCTTCATTTGTATTCCTTTTTCCTTTCCTACATTCAGTTCTGAACATGACAGTCCAATTTAGACCACTGTGTATTGGGCACCACTATTTACCAAGGAGGCTCCACAATCTCTCTTTTTTCCAGAAATCGTTTACCGAGTAATTGTTGCAATTCTGTTCTCCAAGCTAAACTCTACTTTTACAACTTTGCCTTGCACTGGCTTATTTAAGACCCTGTTGAAGCGGCTTAATTCAAAAAGCACTTCAAACCCTCTTTCCTTCACCACTCATGGATTTTGACATAGAACTTGGCTAGAAGTCTGATTTCTACTACTGCAGGCTGAATTTTGTGTCTCACGCTTCAGTCGCTGCTGGAATGCAAACTGGGAGTATGCAGAATACCACACATACAGAACTACAATAAAAGGAAACTATATACAGATTATCCAGCTTCTTCTGCAACAGAGATTGGATTGATGTGTTGCCAGAATGAAAACATATAAATTTATTTCAAAGCTTTGTGTTCAAATTAATGCTAATAATTATTAAGTGATACATTATATAGTTACCAGAATACAGAACAGGAGAGGTAAAGGCAAAACAGGACTATTTCAGTTCCTGGTGCTTCCTGTCATTTGGTAAATAAGAGGAGACAAAACAAAAACTGTGATTTCCCTTTTTTTAATTGGAAAGTTAAGAACTTCTGGTGGTGTCAAGATCTGTGGAAAAAAACTTATTCCACAGAAATTAAATACAACTTCATAGATCTATATAGAGTGGGATTTTATCCCAACAAAAGCCACTTCTTAAAGTTTTTAGAAAAATTTTGCCTCACCTTTTCCATTTTACTTCCATAGCTTCCCCACCTCTTTTCAGCCTAGACAGATGAGATAAACTAGACAATGCTTCTGTAGTTAAGAATTATTATACTTGTAGCAATATCCTTACTATATCCATCACATTTCTGTACATTACATGAAGTTTTTACTAAATCTAGGTTATGCTTAAACCTCTTATCATGAAATGTATTGCCAAACTACTTTGAGGAAAGACTTTTCTTACAAAAAATTGATTTTGCAAAAAGTAGAACTTACCTCTTCACTTCTCCCTGATGACAAAATGTCTAGGTGAGAGATGCTTCCTAACACTTCTGCCTCTTGCAGCTGAACAGCTCCTATACAGATTGCGAAGCAGAAACAATTAGCTTTGATCCTCAATTACAGAGTGTGTCCTCCATACCCCGCCCTTCTTCACTATTGCTAAAAAGTCCTCTGGCCAAAGCTCTCTGCATTATGCAACAAGGACAGCCATCGTCTTGCTCGGTACTGCGCTCTCATGACAGCATTAATTTGATTATTTGTACAAAGTCAGAGTTGAAGAACTGCAGGTAGGGAGGAACATACAAGGCCAAAATACCATTTAAGACAATCAGCAAAAAATGTTTACAATTAGGGCCTTCCCTAATTTCGAATCTTAAAAAGTACCTCTGCTTCTGTGGGACTTCACGATGCAGGCTGCCAAAGTTCCTGCAAGGTGCAATTTAATGTCCATGCAAAAATATGGTGTCAGAGTTAAGTAGCCACAAAAATGTAGCTCAATTAGTATGTCACAGGAAAGTCTCCAGTGAAGCCACGACCTCCTGCAACCTTTGATTAATACCACTTTCAGACAGTTCCCAGTCTTCTCTGTGTCGGTATCTCCTAGCCCCGTATACACACCTCAATTGCCTTCATCCAGAAAAAACAGAGTGGAGAGAATATGTGGACAAGATTTCTGCAAGGAAAAGATGACGAGTTTTTCTTAAAAATGCTACAAAGTAAAACCAAGCCACAAATGCTTGAGGCATTTTAATGATCTAATTGGACAAGTAAATTAGGTAGAAATCTGCATAATACATTATGTTCTAAACTATCTGCCTGCAGTCAAATCATTTCCAAATACAAATCAGCTTCATTTTGGGAGAATATGCCACAAGCAACGTCTAAGGCATCTGAGCCTCACCTTCTTTCTTCCATTCCTTACCAAACACAGCCTGAGCTGATCTATTAGTAAATGCTGACCTACTCCCTCAACCTTTTTTTTCCCCCATAGTTTTCAACAAACTAAAGTTTTCTGTTTAAAAACTGTCCACTTTCCATAGAAAATTCAAAAATGGTAAACCACTGCCCCTGGCAGCAGTAGTGAATATGCCCCATGCCCTACCTTTCTCCTGCAGAGCGAGGGTCTGCCACAGGAGTGCATCTCCCCAGCTGGATGAACCACTGCATCTGGAAGATACAACTTCGGTTGGGGTCTAGAGAATGGACTCATCAAACGTGAAATGTAATTGCCCTGGAGTAGTGCTGCAGGATTATTATCTCAAGAGTTTCTACTTTCAACCAGACTTTTTCAGCTACGTATTTCAATGGAGTATGGAGGGCTGGGGTGGGACAAGTTTTTTAGGTTTTTCCATGAAAATGTTGGTGAAAAACAACATATACACAGGAGAAACAACATTTGGCCACCGCAGTGCTCATGTTCTTGGCAGGCCAGCATCCCTGCCTCATGTTACTCACCTTCCCTGCAAGGTGGATCAGCCTCTTCTGAATCCTTTAGCAGGATGCAGTGGCACAGCACCGATTACCAGGGCAGATGAAGGCAGGGCTGTCACCTCAGTGCTCTCTGAAGGTCACAAAAAAACAAAAAAACATTTGCATAAAAGCCAGGAAAACTTGGGTAGGTACTTCTGCTGTTCTCAAGTGCAAAACCGTACAGATGTTTTCATTCTTTTAAATAATTCTCCACTAGTTCTTTCAATAACAAATTCCCCAAGTTGAAACAATGCAGAAAGTGAGACTTGTCTGGGTTTGCTTTAGTTCTAACAGCTTCAAAAAGTTTTTACCTCACAGCTGAGAACCATTGTGAAAGAGAGAGGTGGTAGTGCAGAAGATCAGGCGATTTCACAGAAATAAAACATTGGGGTAAGCAGAATCCATTCCCAACGTGATGCTGTAAGCAGATTTTGGACGGTGGTATGTAAAGTCCCAGGCATCCTCTCCTCCTCGCTTTCTGAGCAGCCACTCCTGCTGCTTTTCCCAGCTTCTACCCCAAGGGGAAATAAGAACTCATGAATACCTTTCACAATTCGTAATCAGATGTGTATAGCTTTACTCAGAATACAAAATTTGCCTGAAATGCCTACCTTTTAAGGCAGTTTTAGCCTATGTGCTTTAAGATACTTTTCCCCACACAGAGAAGAAACAGAAATAGTCTTCAAGATTAAAAAAACCAAAAACACAACAACAACAACAAAACCAAAACAAACAAACAAACAAAAAAAAACCAACCCAGACAAAAACATACTGCTACATTTGGTAAGACGCTGTAATGGATGACTGCAGATGCATGGAGAAAGTGTTTTTTTGCAAAGATCTTACTCTGAAGAGCAGGAAAGAGACTCTCCTGGGTAGCACTCTGTCCCAGAGGGGCTGGTCCCTTGTTTTCAGGTCTCTTGATCGTGTTGCCCACACAATTAAATTTCAAAACCTCTTTTTACTGCTTCTCACTGTGGTTTCCAGCCAAACAAATTCAAACACAGCCATATAGAAGTCATACAGTGATGCAGCAATAATTCTTCCTAGAAAAGGAAACATGAATTAAAAAAGCAAACCAGAAACATTCAAATTACCACTGCACTGAAATCACCAGCTTCCCTTTTTTAAGTTCAGTGAGGTTCCCCATACGGAAAAGTGGCAACTTCTGGCTTATACAGAATTTAGCAGATTAGCTCCAGCAGCAGAAGTAAGGGGTTTTTTCCTATTATTTCATGCCTTATAACGGGATCCTTTGATGTCTAATAAGGTGTAAACCCATACTGAGGCATTTGCTCTGCATTTGGCTTCAGAATGGCTGTCTTCGGTGTGGCTCCTCTGCTGTCTGGTAAGGACTATGTAATAATGCTGCTTTTCTTGATCATCTCTTTTGACAAAATTTCTGTCTTTAGTTTCCATACTTCTTTTCCCCAATTTAACTAAAATTGATCATAGGTTAAAAAGTATGGTATGTGGGAGTATAGAGAGATAGAGGTAATGAAAGAAAATAAGCCTCATTTCCATAGAAGACCAAGCTAGAATATCTCTGCCTCACACCTATACACTGTGGCAAGTCATTTATCTGTCTACTTAAAATTAAGACACTGAAAAATAATCGAAGCAGACAGTCAAGGTGATCAAGAGAACTTTCTCTCTAACCTACCCCATCTGTCTATCCACACAAAGCAAGGCACAGACAAGTTTGTTTTGTCATAATAGTATACTTGAGTTTGTTTGATCCCTTTTGGCTCCAGCACTGTTTGGAAAGAATGGAAAGAAGCAACAATGAATTATTAACACACTGGGGAGGCAGCCTTCTGCAGGTCTCTGCAACAGCCAGCATCTGCACGTGCACTAGTACAAGCTCTTCTGGCTGCAGCTTCAAGTCCATAATGCGGTTCTTGGCCTGGCAACCTTTTCCTGTCCTCTCCCTCGTGCTGGCAGGGAGGGCACATCAGGGAACTACTCAGGCCTGGCAGGACAAAGACGTGCCAGCGTCCTCCGTCTGCGCACAACCTGATCACACAACTGCAGGTGCTGGAGGAAGGGATGGGATGGGAACACATGACAAGGGCAGGGAGATGGTGGGAGGCTGGGCAGGCCAAGGCAGCCCAGGCAAAGATGAGCTTAACCTGCTGCATAAATAGTAGTGCCAACCTCCTCCTATGAACATCTGCAGCATCTGACAGTTATCCTCTGTCCTCAAGACACCTGAGCACCAGCTTCACGGCATAGGGAAAGAAACTCAGCAATAAGGAATGGCTCATATAGTGAATTGTTAGCTTGACTTGCCACTACAATCAAGCTGCACCAAAGAACCTACAGAATATACGCTACTGTTCTTGGAAAGGAGAAAAATTGCCCTATAGTGTAGAACAGGCCAATTCTTAGAAAGGCTCTGTTCTGCATGGTGTAAAATATCTGGCGTGCGGCCCCACAAATCCCAGCACCAGACAACAGGTTTATCTGGAGCGGTATCACACCTGGAATCAGGCTATATGACACCACGTAACAACTAGATGAGGAATGTATCTTGATGAGGAGTGTATCTTGGCTCCAGCTCATAGGGGCTTGACTTACTGCTGTTTGTAATGCAAATAACATTTTAATTATTACGTTGTTGTCTGCAAGAGTCATACAATTTCCCAGCATGCTTCCCCACACCTGGCTAGACCAGTTCAGGAACTTTTTTAACTCTACATCAAGACGGATAATTAAGTAAGTGAAAACTATGGAGGCTAGTGATCTCCAAAAGCACAAGGAATATGCATAGTTGGCCCAGAAGGATTAGGCACAGACTATTTCAACCTGAAGTAAGATGATATCATACTATTTAATATGTCGCGAGCTGAGCATTTCATAAAAGTCAGACAGTTAAGCATGTCAGTTGTGAAGAGCAGTGAGACTACATCTTCCCAGTTGCAATTGCTTCTTATCTTACTATACAGCTCACTCCTCACATAATTTTTTATTTAGCTACCACTGATGCACAGGGAACTCCGGCAAAGCAAGTTTCTTCTGCCCACCAGTGTCCCAGCAGTATATAAAGCATGCTCTTGTGTGGCAGTCTGCTGTCGCAGTTCTTGTATGCCTGGTCTCTCACCGAGGTCAGGGGCTCTTCTCTAAGTGTGGTTCAAATTCAACACATTTTCCAGCTCCAGGCTGTGCCTTGTTCCTTCACCTGGCAGGCTTTCACATCCCTTTCTGAATTGAGGATGGGTCATTTAGGAATAGAAAAGGGAAGCTATGTGTTCCTGCACTGAGCTGCTAAGCTCTGCTTTCTCCCTCATTTCTCTAAGCTGTTAACGTTTATCAGTTTCAGTTCTTTTCCCCAGTGTTGCCCATGCTGTGGTATGACTCAGCATGTAACTGATGTTGTTTCAGGTGCAAAGGAAGTATCACTGAAAAGGAAAAGCTGCCTAAAAGAACTAAAATCTGGAACTGTACAGATACAGATACGGCTGTGAGTTGCAGAGCTGAATGCCCAGCCTGGGACTAGGAGCTGATGAAACTGGGAGTTCTCCTAAGACCAAGGTTCTCCTAAGACCAAGATTCTCCTGTCCTCTAACTTCTAGGATCATTCTGTAGTTTTACTTTAAAATAGGGGTGATACAACCCTAGCTATCTTGTAGACCTTCATCACACTTTATACGAAGAACTGACTGAAGCAGTAAGAAGAAATTTCATTTGGCTTTTAGTAGAGAAATAGCTGCAGTTCTTCTTTATTTTAGACATTTTTACAAGCATACAGCAAATCATATGCACAATGATAGTCATAACAAGCATAGTTCTGTCAAATACTATGGAAGAATTTATTAATATAGGAGTTAAAAAAAAAAGTGCATTTTCTCAACTAGGTTGCTTATTCTGTATATTATTCTAAAATCATACTTCCTGTCATTAGCCTGTTTGTCAGGTATACAGAAAATTACATCAGAATGCCCTGCTAAAAGTGACACCACAGTAGAGTGGCACAGGGTGGGAACTGGGGACTTTCCATTAGCACTGGTCAGGGACATCACATTGTCCTGCACTCCCACCTCCTCTTGTTTCTTCTCCCCTCCTCATTCAGATCAGAAGTATATGCACCTCTGGTGAACAGTCTGAGTAAACATTTCAACTACATACTTCAAAGAAATTCCACCTTTAATTAAGAACTCTGAAGCTGACTCCCAAGTACTCCTGCAGCAACTGAGTGTTGAGAGATGACAAAAAACTACTGCAAACTTCAGTTGTGCTGCCAGCAAACACAGTTGTCTCCCACATGTGTGTGGAGTAGAGGGTTTCTATATATAGGCTCAGGATGGCAACAGCTGCAGTCCCGATGTGCTCCATTAATGCTTCATCCCTTTTCCAGGAAGACATTCAGCTGCCTGATTCTGTCACAGGCATTGAGGGAATCCCAAAGCCTTCGTGACTTAGCCTCGTAGCAAAAAAGGCAAAAAGGGCTCTTCAGCGGGCAACAATTAATTTTAAATTATTGCAGCATGAAACCTTCCCCCATCTAATGCTGAAACCACAGGAAACAGTGCACGGGGTTTGGAATATGCAAAAGAACATTCCACTTACGGAGTATCAAAAGGATAATAGCTGTGTGCTTGGTTCTCTCTCCCAGGTTATATGCTTGGTTCTCTCTCCCAGCCCATACTTAGCAAGGGCTAAGAATCCACCAGAACTGGTGCACTGTACAGAAGATTTCTCTGTAAGATAAATTAGCATCGGGTGAGGTCCAAGGAGCTGGTTTTCAGGATGAAAGACAAGGAACTCAAGATTTGTTTTTTTAAGAAAATATGCAAGATGAAAGGATGACCTCAGTGATTTTCTCTTGTTATAACTAAGGCAGGTAGTTACCAAAACGGATGTCCCTTCCTGGGCAAGAATAATGAATTCTCATTCACATCCTCTTTAACTTTAATTTCAATTGTGGCATGTAAAGCCTACCTGAAGCTTTTTCCACCCCAAAAAGGCATTCTCAAAGCTGAATTTGGTATTTCAGTAAAGTATAGCTCCTCATCCAGCCATCACGAGGAGACCCAGCCTTCCTCTGAGAAAAAAGCCCTGCCAGCCAACTGGTGAGGGGCGCGGTGTCTCTGCGAGGAGTCACTAAGTGCTCGTTGCCATAAAACAAACCCAAAGGAAAAAAAAAAAAACACCAAACCAAAACTAAAACCCAAAACCCAACTCACTGAGAACTCATCTTTTCATTACAGACGAGGGGAGAAGGGCAGCTGTGCAAATCTCCTCAACACCCGGCCCGCCGCTCGCCACAGCCGAGCCCCCGCAGCCCGCAGGGGTCCCCCGGGGCTGCCGGCCCTCCCCGCCTCCTCASCCTTCCCGCCGGCCCCTCACATCTCCTCAGCCTCCTTGCTGGCCCCTCACAGCCCCCTCAGCGTCCCCGCCGGGCTGCCCGCGGCAACCGGCCCGCRCCTCGCCCTGTGCTGCTGCTTCGCGTCGCTCCCTCCGCCCCGGGCAGCCAGCAGCACCTGCCCTACAAGGTAAGGCAGCCGGTGTCCCCCGGCTCCCTTGGGCCGCCGCCCGGCCGAGAGGCGTCGAGGCGGCGCGGGCAGCGCGCCAGGCCTCACGGAGGCGGCAGCTGCCTACAAGCGCCGGCAGCCCCCGCGCCATGGAGCCGCCAGATGCGGCGGGAGGGCACCGCAAGGGCTGCTGGGGCCGGTAGTCCCGGGGAAACGCCGGGCGGAAAAGCTTGAGGAGCAAGGGACAGTACAGGTTGTGGGCATATCGTGAGAGGAAAAATTCAGCGTGGGCATAGCGTGAGAGGACAAATTGTGCCTGTGACAGTGACAGAGTAAGAACAATCACGCAGATCTCAGAAATTCTCTTACACAGTGTTTATGGTTGTTGCTGCATCCACCCTCCTCACAACTCTTCCAGCCCAGACCCTCTCCGCTTCTCTAGCAGAAATGACGCTATGTGAACGGCTTGGGCGTTTTTTAAGCTTCTATTTCATTCCAAATTTTCCAAACTAGAAATGGTTTTACTTAGATGAGCCGCTTCCCTGAAGGACTGCCTGTGTCTCTTACCTCAGGTGGAGCGAGCAGCCGCGTGTCAGGACCACGRGGCCAGCGGCCGCCCTCAGAGCAGAGTGCTTCAGGTAACTGGTGCCCACCATTTTGCTGCATTTCTTTTCGGCATAGCCATATACTTGGTGAGTAAAATCCGAATTAGCTATAAGAAGAGAAAATCCCCAGTAAAATCTAATCATACGTTTTCTACAGACATCAGATAATTAATTAAGAGTTTTATGAGGCAAAAATAGTTCCTGCCTTGTGTAAGTTGATCCTTTGAAAAGGCAAATTTGAGAACATTCAGTGTATTCTTTGACTGTGACAGAGGGGTCTCCAGAGGAATTACAATACTAGGAACTATTACAGYCTTTTCTGTAATTGCTTTAAAAAGTACATGGCATTCAAATATGTCTGTTAAGAAATGCTCTCTTTTCTTTCTGTCTAGGCAGAGGTATTTTTACTGGAATAAAATTCAGGACTGTCTTTCTCATTTTTTCAGTATTTTTCTTTTCTTTAATTTTGTAGACTATTGCCATTTTAGCATGGGTTCTTCCTTACCTCGTTCCTCGGTGTGCATAACCGTGCTCAAGTGGGCCTTCAGAGGAACATAGCACATGGCCACAATTGTGGACATGAACAATTTGGCAGGATGAGAAACCAAAATTAGAGTTACCAAATTATTTCATCAGTCCCAATTGTCTTGAAGAGGTTTTAGATATCTAAATGGCTTTGAGCCATACTGGAGTAGAAATGGCATGGTCATTTGGGTACTTACTCTCTTTCAGTGAAATCCTAGTTGGTAAAACTCTGCTTGGATTTGAATACGTGGTGTAAAAAGTGAAAACAATGCAAGGGGAAAGCACTGGGAAACTGAATAATCCATCCAAATAATATATATCTTTTCTCCAAAAAGCCACATCAATTTGCCTATATGTGCTTTATCTAAAACTTATTTCAAAAAAGTCTTTGTCAATTTCATCAAATTGAAACTATTTCTAATTTTATTTAAACTAAATTTTCTTTCATCTCTACACTTTTAAAATTCTGTTTCAATCTCTGGTGCTTTATAACTATGAGGAAGAAGAATATTCCATGTACCTCTGAAAGGAAAAAGGTGGTATAGATTACGTGTAATAACGAAAAGATTGCTAGAAGTTTATCTTCCGCTAAGATATTAGCCCAGACTGCCTCTTGGGTGCCTGTCACAGGGCAGAAGATGACTTTCAATGAAATTTAATCTACTATAAGAGGAGCAGAGAAGACAATTGAAGACTCAGGAAATCGTTTGTTTTCTTAATTGGTGACTCCTAGGAACTAGGGAAGTGAACATCCTCACACTACTATGAAACTGGGAGTAGGGATAAGTCAAGGAAAGACTGGAAAAAAACAGCAAACCCTGCAACTTCAATATCCTGGAATGTAATCTACTTGACAGAGAGAAAAGTGGCCCATCAGCGATGCTCCACAAATAAGGAACAGGGATTTGCACTTTTCCAGGCTGACATAATTAGTCAATGCTTCCTACAAAAATACAGAAAGCAATAACAAGGCCATTTCAACCTGCTGGATCCTGCCTCTTCTGACTGTCAAACCCAYTCACACTAACATGTTAGAGCTCGGCTTACAGAACTGAGACGTTTGCACCCAGAGAGGATTGTGCCCTTTCTTTGATCGCCATCTCTGCTCTCCCAAGTAGCTTCCAACAGCAAAGCGTAACGAGGTTCAGCAGTACGGAAAATGCCKGCACGCTGGAGTCATCTGTGCCCCAAAGAGACAGCCAATTCACTTCACGCTGCCGCCAAGCCCCGTGCCRTGGGACTGAAGACGCATGTTTTACAATTGGCTCATCACGGTCAGCAATGCCTGTCATCGCTTTCAAACCGGGAYGCTTCARGAGTYAAAGTGTGTCCTGTCACCTTTTCCTCTCGCAATGCTAATTAGACTCTGTGCTCTGCAAGTGCTCAACAGAGACACAAAAGATGTTGATGAATCTTGTTTGTTGTTGCCCATAGGAGTTACGAAGGAGACCTTTGCAATAAATGGAAAGTGATGCTGTTTGCTGGAGGAATGATACAGTATTTCACATGCTCGCTATGTCCCGAGCTTTTGCTGGAGGAGGGAGGGGAAGGGTTTGCTCCCTTCCTTGATGCACAGTCCATATTCCTGCTGCAGTTCCTGCAGCTGTGCATCTCTGGCTTCCCCTTGTGTCCCTGCACTCCTGGTTCCACCTACCCCCTGGGTAGGTGCTGKGGTGGGTCAGGGAGGCCAGGGCCACTGCGGCTTGACTTGACCTGCTACAGAAAAAGGGCATCAACCACACTCTGCTCTGTCACCAGAAGTGACAGCACAAAGAAAAAGCACCCCTTCCTCTACGGACTCTCCTAACATTTCTACTTTAACTTTTAAGCATAAGAAATGTACCTCAGGATAGGCAGATCAACTGAGCAGAAACGTCTTAATGTTAGAATTAATCCTGTGCTTTAGAAGTAAAACCTGATAACTGCATGAAGATAAAACAGTTTCTCCTTTCTGCTCCTTGCTATAATGGAAAAAGTAAAGTATTGAAGAAATAATTTCACAGCTTGGCTAAGCATTAACTAACAGCACTTTCTGTGTAACAAATACATGATGCTATGGATTTGGTAATGGAACAGGAGATGGCTGATGTACTTATATGAGAGGAACTGGGCTACCAGCCAAAATGTGATTTTTACTACTTATGTTCTCAACCAGGAACTACAAGAATTAATTCCTGAATTGATGTATGTGAGGATAGTAAAGCAAAATACAGCAAAATTTTCAGAATCTGTGGGCTGTRTGCATATTCATCTATCTTTCTTCTATTGCTTTTCTTTATCTGGTCTTTCTAGATCTGAAAATTCATAAAAGTATTGAATCACAAAACTCTTCGGAAGTAAAGTAAGCTATATTTACAACCTAGCTCCTGCGTAAAAGATGGAAGACCGCCACTCTTTCAGTGCCTTTCAGCCTGGCGCCTTTTAAAGAGTTTTCTTCAGCAAGGGTTGGTTCAATCAGTACACATGAAACAGTAGAACCACAGTGAAAAAACTAAATGCCCATATACTTTATTCCTGTAATGATTGTGACATGAGACATACTACTTGTAAGTCTTTGAGATATTTTTATCTTCGTAAGCTTTCTACCCGAAACTACCAGTTACAAGCACTCTCAAGAAAATCTGCACTGCTGAGGTGTAAGGAGCAGTCTGAGAAATGCAAGATACGAAGCTGATGCAGTGGCAGTAAATGTTGGCTTGTGTAAAATGCAGTTTTGAGACACCACGCAAAGTTCCCTTACAGTGAGTTTTAATTCAAAAGTTAAGAAGATGTACAAAAGTTCAAGTACTTGTCTGGCGGATTCAATGGCATATAGTAAAGGCCTTTAATCCCAATAAAAGGATTCTTAAAGGTTTGAGAAGTCTCATGCTGACAAACATCAAGACAGGAGTGGGCATACAAGAAGGCAAGTCAGACAGAACCTCTCTGAAGAAGTGAGAAACCTTCATTTTAAATGAAGATACATACTTCAAACTTTGTCTAAGTTATGTTGGGGTGAAGTAATATGTATGTGAAACTGCAGTTGCCATTTTCTAAACCTGCTCTATTACTTAAGGTTAATAAGTTCACTTAGTCTTTATTCCTCTTTGATATAGAGAGACATTTAATGAAGTCTTGTGTCTTAAAATCAGTTTCTCCAAATAGCTGAGTTCTGCTGAAAAATCTAAAATTAAAGGCTTTTTCACTGTGACCCTGCTCTGGAAAAGCAGTTCAGCACATAAATAGTCTCACTGACCTTCAGCCTATGCTCTGCTATATACGGCTTTCCTGAATTTATCTTAGGAACGTAGGTACTACTGAAATCAATGAGACTAGTTATAAGGGTAATGATATAACTGTTTGTTTCAAAGCTAAGGACCTCACAGTTATCTGCCATTGTAGCACAGTGCATAAATAAGAAAATGGAAAAATCACACAGGGAGAATAAGTACAACGTGCTGTACTGTTAAGGCAAACATCAATAAACTAGTGAAAGACCCGAAGAAAGGTTTATAATAGTTCTTTCCACACCTCCTGTATTGCTGTTAAATACTACTTCTTTTCACAGAATGTAGTTTCACAGTAATTTGCTTAACTATTTAATAATGTTAATAGCTGTGTGTTTAAAAGTATAAATAGCGTAATTTCACTGTTGTGCTGTTGAACTGTATTTTGTTGCATTTAACTTCTTACACGTATGAAAGGTTGTAGAAAGAACAGAGTGTAAAGGTATAGCTATATTGGACTTTTTCTCAGCGTCAAAAGCAGTTTAAGAGGCTGCCACTGTCACCCTGCAATTCTCTGCTTTCTCACCATTCCTGCACAATTCCTTAACACCATGCTGTTTCCCGACAGCCTGAGGGTCTAGTTTTAAAAACTGCCTGAGATTATTCTTCTTTATATTAGATCTTTAGAAATATTTTAAAAGGGTGTTGAAAATATCAAAGTTGCTGTAAATATCTGTTTAAGGAATCACTGACATTTGTTTTACGGTTTTCATAAAAAATAAGTTTTTCATTGAAACATTTGAAAAGTACAACACTTTTTTTGTGGAATACTGTTTCCCTGGCCATCTTTTAAATAAAAATCACTTGAAAGAACACCAAATAGTCCTGCATTAAATTTATATAGGTGAAATATCACATACGGATATGACAACTGAGTCCGATCTCTTCCAGGAGATGCAAATTTCTTAGTGACTCAGAGAGACACACTGGTATCATTTAACCACATCTAAATCTTTGCCTAATACATTGCTTTCTGTTAGAATCAGTGGCAGAATTATAGCTAAAATGACTATTTTGTGTACTCAGAGCTCTCCCTTTCTCTAGCCATTTGAAGCTAAGAGTATATTGATAAATATCCTTCATTGGAAGCATACTTAGTGATTGAATTCTGCATATGAAGAGAGGCAGGAGATCAACAACTATTACATTTATATTAGCAACACGGAGGAGGATTTCAACATATAAGTAGCAATGAGACAAACTATGGATAATTTTGCCCTTTGTTTTCAAAATGGGCTTTGTTTTCTGTCACCCTCAAATGATATTTTACAGAGGCTCTCTAGGGTTACATCTGGAGTAAGGAAAATAGGGCTGAAAGGATTTAATTTATCTTTAAAATAAAATCCAGTATGTCATTCAGACAGGAAAGCAAGCCAGGGATGAATGTTTGATATAAAAATTTATGAAACATGAAATGGGCTTTAATAGTAAGTCTGTGAAGTCTTGAAACAATAGGTCTCTCTGGAGTGGTAGAGTCCTATTTTTATGGGGCTTTGATAGGTGGGAAGGTGATAAAGTGTTGTGTATGAGGAAAGAATTAAAAATGTAATTGAACATGGTTCATAAATCCATGAAGATTCAAAAGCTACACTCTGGGTACTAATTCCTGCTGGGAAATGTTTCTATTTAGTTACACTGTAAAGGTTAATAGTAAATACAATCTTGCATCTGCAAATCTCTGGTTTATTTTTCTTCTAAGATATGACTTACCATTGACCTTATATTATCCATCATTTGATGATTATGCCTGCATTTTCCAGTAAAAAAACTGTTCTTCCCTTTTTTGATTAGATTAGACTGTGAGCTCAGATTTTGATTTATATGGAGTAGCAATGCCTCATTCTTCCAGGACTGAAAATGTCCTCGTTTAAGATCAGATCAGAAGATGGGATGAAAGCCTTTTATAATTTTGAAAGGAATCAGTCTTTTTAGGCCAGTCACTACATTTCTGTTATTAATCATAAAGATGGATATGTATAAAAGAAGATATTTTTACATCTATACTAAAATTCTGAAAATTCTACATTGACAAATGGCCATTAATAAGAGAAGGATATAAAGAGAAAAGCAAAGAGAAATGTTAAAAATGGGACCTTCTGGCTCAAAGACCCACTTCTTTCACAGTTTGCAACTGTGAAGAGGCACCGAGGGAGCTAAGGCAGATCAAAGATTAAAACTCAAGAATCCCTGTTCTTATTAATTTATTGTTTAGCAAATAACTGTATCATATTTAACAAAGCATCCCCCTTCTGGGTATGTATATAACAGGTAGCATCCCTCTGGTAGTGCATGATTACACTGAAAATAAAGCTACAGAACAGAAACCTCTTTGCTGATCCATACATGACTTCTTGCAACAGTATGAAATAGTTTTCAGAAGACAGCAATAAAACCTAAGAAATTTCACACAAAACAGTATTTTATAGGAATACTGTTAAGCTGACAAGTAAAAATTTCATAACAGAAGAAATACCCAATTAACATTATTGTACCACTAGCACAATACATACTGTTCTGCCACTCATGTGCATGCATGTGAACAGTGTGTAATAACAGTTACACAGACTGTTTTTGCATTGCTTGAAATTATAATCTATGAATATATTTATTTTCCTTTTTTTCCCTCATGTATTTCTAGAATAGTTCTAATTATCCTTCGGATTTTATTTTTGTCAGTGGTGATTTGGGAATTACACTGAAAATAAATTCCCGTTTCTTATGCCATAGTCCTACAGAAACTAGGACACTTGTAAAAGAAGTATCTAAATAAAGAGAATTYATATAGAGGAGAAGGTCTGAACCTCTGTCAAAATAATATGAATAAAGAAGCAGCATCACTGATTATCTTGGCAGTACAGAAATGCAGAAGACTTGTTTTCTAATAGGAAATACATAAAGATTAAGAAAAATCTGCCTCAAATTCTCACTCACAATTAATCAATTTCATTACTCGGAAATTACAGGAATAAAATAGAAGGTGGATCCACTTTTCCGATAGGTGCTACTGCAAAGTATAGATGGCCAGAGCTAACCTAAAAAAGCTATCTATCTGAAGGTTTCAAATTCATGTGTCCTGGAGAACGATGAACTGTAACATAGTTAAGCAAAATATGTACTTCTGTGTATTTTAGCCTTTGGATTTTATAAAGCTTCTTATATAGAAAGACTGGATGAAAAGTAAATGAGAAATTAATGCACACAGAGAAGACACAAATTTTATGTATTTGGGTTCTTTGTAGACAATTTAAACATTGTTTATAGATGTTAAGATTTTCTTTTAAAATAATAAACTTCTAGTCCTCTGGCTAGGGAAATTAATTTTGAACATAAATTGCTGCATTCTGTGCAATTTCCATTGTCTGACTCTCTCATACCTGCAAATCTCTTTCACATAGGACATTATTCTTCAATCCAAGAATAAACAATTTCTCTCCATCCTAATTAGCCCTGAAAGCAAGCCTTTTCCCCTTCATGTGCCACAGTAGAAACTAAGTTTGATAAAGAGTTCTGGGCAAAGGTGAAGGGTCTCTGCTTGGGGTCCATATATAGTTTTAATGAGCTAATATGAATGTCCTTAAAGCAGAAACTGTTTTATCTGCTGGTTTCACTTCTAAAACACAGGATTAATTCTAACATTTCTGCTCAATCTATCTGCCTGTCCTGAGGTGCATTTATTACAGTTACAGGGCAGCAACAAACAAGATTCATCAACATCTTTTGTGTCTCTGTTGAGCACTTGCAGAGCACAGAGTCTAATTAGCATTGCGAGAGGAAAAGGTGACAGGACACACTTTRACTCYTGAAGCRTCCCGGTTTGAAAGCGATGACAGGCATTGCTGACCGTGATGAGCCAATTGTAAAACATGCGTCTTCAGTCCCACGGCACGGGGCTTGGCGGCAGCGTGARGTGAATTGGCTGTCTCTTTGGGGCACAGATGACTCCAGCGTGCMGGCATTTTCCGTACTGCTGAACCTCGTTACGCTTTGCTGTTGGAAGCTACTTGGGAGAGCAGAGATGGCGATCAAAGAAAGGGCACAATCCTCTCTGGGTGCAAACGTCTCAGTTCTGTAAGCTGAGCTCTAACATGTTAATGTGAGTGGGTTTGACAGTCAGAAGAGGCAGGATCCGGCAGGTTGAAATGGCCTTGTTATTGCTTTCTGTATTTTTGTAGGAAGCATTGACTAATTATGTCAGCCTGGAATAGTGCAAATCCCTGTTCCTTATCTGTGGGGCATTACTAATGGATTGGGCATTGCACAGGCCACTGGGAGATAGAACCCCTGTATAAGGAGCTGACAGTATAAGCAACTGGTCGGATTACTGGCTAAGTGTCCTCAACTCCCATATTAAATCAAGTTGTGGTTATTTTCTTTTCACATACTAGGTTTACTGGTTATTCTGGAGAATACTAGCTATCCGTAGTGACCAGCAATGATAGTAAGGTAAAAAAACAGGAGATACAGTAGTTAACAATGGATTCACAATACAGCAAGAAGCTTTTTTCCCCTGTATTTTAGTTTAAAATTATTTCGTTTACTTGGCAGAGTAGGTCTCCTGACTTTCAATTTAAGCGTAAAGGTCAGCAGAGAACAATGTTTTTGGAGAAGTCATTAGCTATAAATAAATCAGTTCATAACATCTGATAAACAGCCTCCCGCAGAGGGATCCGTGTAAATACATTCCATTCCTTCTACGCGCTCTCTCATCCTTTGTTCGCTTCTTTTCCATCAGCTGAAGGCAGCTGCCAGTCATTCTGCCCTCTCTAAACAAATACTGGGATTGTGGCATATTTTGTAAGCTGTGAGAATGCTGAAAGCAGTGGAGCTTGCAGGGAAGAAAACTGAATTTAGTATTGTCTTGCTATCACGAGCTTTGTCTGTATGCATGTGCAGAAATGAATCCTCGATAGCTGGAAGCAGCAATAGGGAAGCCCGCAGCTGTTTGAAACTCATTCCCCCATCTGGTGTCAGCTTCGCAGTCTGGTGCCTCAGGAGACCTAGGTCTGATATGGGAATTGGAGAAAAAAATAAAGTAGATATAACAGAAAATTACAACAAAGCCATAAAATTCTCTTGTAGTCAGAGGGTTTTTCCCATTAAAATACAGCTCCTATGCAGCAAATCTGCATCATGGTGAAGCAGATGGTGCTGTGGTATGTATATTTCACAAAGTGGGAAGGAAGGAGAGACAGTTCTGACAGTTGAAGGTACCAACCCATGCAGCTATTTTAGAACAAACCATGCCATTTGGATCTCACTAGACATATTGCCCATGAGAAGATGGAGAACAAACAAAAAGAAATGTGTTTCTCACTGCAGACGCACAAGAAGAACAGATATCACTTAAAACATCCTTGAGTAGGAGTTGTGTATGGGAGTTATCACTTTCCTTATTGCATCAAGTTCTTATGAACCCAGACTTTCTTGTGTGATGCAGTGGAGCGTAGACATCTAAGTATCTCTAAGCAGCTTATCCCTATTACCTAACACAGAATGTTTTTAAAGTCTTCTTCTGTGAGTGTCACTAAGAGTTAACTTCTGATTTTTTTAATTACTTCTGTATTTCGTTCTGTGCTTTTGTATTTCTTTTGGAGGAAGATTATGGCTGTATCCAGTGGGCATCAGCAATGCTCCTTCAGTTTTTTGTGCCGGCTCTTTAGAAAAAGTCTGAGTCTCTTCCTTTTCCTGCTGCTTATAAAATACATATCCCATTTCAGCCCTAGAGGTATGAATGCTTCATCTTTATTTATTGACAGACCCATTTAAAGCAAATTTCAAGCACTGGGCATGAATACAAACTCTATAATTTAAAAAATGGGGAAAGTCTTAATAAATTCTCCATATCCCAATCAAAATTTTTTTCCGCCATCCTTGTTTGAGTATTTCTCTATCTCCGTCACCAATATCTGGGAAAATAAGTGAGCCTTTTGATCTGAGGAAAAGGAGCCTGTCCYTGAGGCCGCATATGAAAATGAAGCACTGTGTGAGAATCAATCACATATTCCCAGAGACAAAAGGAACACAGGCTACCTGCTTTGTGCCATTCAGGGACCGTAAAGCAGTCAGAAAGCCAATTCACCTGGCTTGCTCAAGGAAATCTTAAGTAGCCCAGAGCTGAGTTATCTCTATCATGCCTTTTAGAAGGCTTTACTTTTTAGGGTATATTAAGAGTATGGTCAAGGGATGGTGTCAGGGTTGGATCGCTGCTGCACCTTTGAAATTCACCATGGCTGTAAGTAACTTCTTGAAGAGTCACAGAACTGAGTGCAACTTGGGATCTGTTTTGAATTGTGCAGTCAGCTGAGTCCACAGTTAATTTTAGTGTTCAAGTAAGTCACAAAAAAAGGCACCTGTAACCTCAGTTCCCCTCTCATCTTAGTTTTGGTACAAGCCAAGCTTGGCTGACCTAAGGATCTAGTCCAGAATGCAGCCCACAATGTTTTGCATACAAATGTATCTGAAAGAAGTAAAAATGGAAGGAATTAAAATGTATAAATCAAATTTGTAGTCTCTTGCTTAATGCAAATTAAATAGTCTACAACAAAGACACGAAACATCTGCTAAACCAAGTAAAAATTAATGAAGAAGAAAATTAAGATTGCTTTGTTGTTGATTTTTATCAATTTGTGTTCAAATCTGAGAAAGATTTAATAAGAATGCTGCCAGTTTGTAGCTAATGCAAAGTGATTCTAAATTGCTTAGCTTCTATTTAAATTTTCCTGGCATATTTTGGAGTTCTTCATAAAAATGCTAAGTTTGTGATGCATTAATTCACCAGCAAATACTTTACAAACATTTCCAAATATATCTTCACTCAGTACTGATGCAAAGTTATGCTGCTATTTAAATGAAAGAATACGTTAGATAGCAGCTTTGGCAGTCAGGATCATCTTCGGCTTTATCTGCCGGGCTTTTTTGGCGATATTTCAGTCATTCTCCAATTCTCAGTGAGTTCATCTCTGGAAACTGACAGGGAAAAATGTGTTTTGAATAATTATGATACAGAGGGCCTAACCGCAGAAACCTCAGAATAAATCAGTGAAAATTTCCAAGAGTATGTCATGCCCTTGAGAGGTGGACTCAGAATCAAAATTTTGGGATTGTGCTCCCAACAAGGTCCAAGGCAGAGACTCTCACTGACTTCAGTGGGAACAGAGCTTCAGCTTTTCGTTAGCATTTCATTGTCACTGTCAGTATTACAGTTTCTTCGTGAACCTTTTATATATTTGGATCACGTGGTAACTGTGTAACTACTGAGACCAGAATCACATCGTATTCCTATCAGCTTCTTTCCATCCCACTTCCTTATGCCAGTTGCAGATTGTCTTTACATCAGCATGTGAGCTCACTGTTAGAAAAATGTTTCACTTTTCACCTACAATAGCCAAATTTTTCTTGCAATTCTAGAATTGTATTAATTCAAGGTTCTGTAAATTGATAGACTCCAGAATTTCCTTCTGAAATACATCCCTGGTTAAATTTTTCCATAAAATGAGTATTGGTATCTTTTCTTGATTGTGTGTATCACAGGATAGTTTGGCTCTGATACTAAACGTAAATAAGAACATGTAAACACTAATAAACAACACCCCTTTGTTTACTTGGGAAATTACATTGATTTTTATTTTCTTGAAATAATGTTAGCTTCAGGTATAACTTACACCAAATTATATACTTATAATCAGAAATTATATACCCTAACATTATTAAGCCAGGTCTGGGATTTCCATTCTCATGTTATCTGTCTGTATGGAGGTACCTGCATACATTTAACCTTCCCAATATATCCAGGATGTGCTTCAGCTGCACAGCGATACACTGCTTCACTGTTGTGGTTTGGTGCACACTATTCCATAGCAGAATCTTACGTTTAAACAAAAGATGTTTCTAAAACATGACACACTCTTCCAGAAATCTCCCTGCATCCTATGACTCTCATTCTCACTGACACTAAGGTCACTTTATGTTGCCAGGAAATAAATGAAAATCAGACTTTACACATGAAGATGTACTGTAATGAGGAATGGGAATTGAGAATCATGGAAAATAGAAAAGAACAACTTGTGTGGAAAATTGCTATTTTCATTYCACATCTGCAAATGTTCCTCTTCAACGGAGTTGCAAGATGAGCAAAATTCCTATAATAAGATTTCTCATGGTTTACCAGGGAGAAGGCAGAATTTACCTGCAATGCTTGGCATTTGCTGCAACATAAAATTTTGGAAACAATATTAGAAAGTGTTGTTTGTATCAACTGAGATCGAAAGAAAGGATAAAAATAATTGGCAGAAAAACTAAAACTTTATTTACCTGTTATCAAAACTATTGTAGAAAGCAGTTTATAATATTGCTATACTGTTATTCCTCTGGAGAGCTGTATCTGTCATGGCCAAAGAACATCCCAAATATTATACAATTTGTTTCTTTAAAACTTCTGAAAAGAAAAGCACAAGAGATTTTACTGCATTGCAGTTTTATTCCTGACATGCAAAAAGACAGTTTTATATTTATCATTGGTACTATTTTTTCTATTATGATTTTATGTATTAACAGAAGAAAAGGGAGATGGCTTCTGGGAATATTTTGATATAAATTTCAGTGTTCTGATCTGCAATGAAAGGACTAACCTGCAGTAAGCTACATTAGTGTGCACTTCTGATTTATGCTAATAACACTGTTTGAATTTGAAAATCCTGAGAAGACTTTCAAATAGGCAGCAGAATACAGTAAATAATAACAGAAGCATACTCCACATTTTAGCATCCCAGAGAATAGTACAGAATAGAAATTTTACAGATTTGGGTAGTATTTTTACAAGGAAATTTCCATCAAACTAAATGCTTCTTGTTAGTAAAATTGTCCAGTAAAGCTGATGACCCATTCAGTATCGTATCTTCACTGTTCATCCCCAGGGTAAAATAATAGTAAATTCAGTTTGCAACTAGAGTAAATGAAATAATTTTTTATTGTTATTATTATTTAAGTTATCCTTGTAAGTATCTTTACAAAATGAGTCTTCTTACAATCAAAAACATTCGTTTTGTATTATAAGCAAGAAATGGTAATGCTAACAGTTTTGGTATTGTGCAGACTAGCAAAAAGTGAGTGCTTTTGCCTATATCTTATTCTGTATTTTAATTCTGGGTACCACAAAAATTGCCTATGAATGAAAGTGGTATGTTGCTTTTTTTCTCTTGGACCCAAAATTATTTCCCATTTTACTCCATATCAGGCAACATATACCCAATTCCTCTCTATTATAACACTAAATAGACGATGAATACATGTTTATATTAGCAGACTATTTCCTTCTGTAGCCAATGCATGAAAACAAATTCTACCTTGATAGCTTCATGCTACGTGTAAGCAATAGGAGGAGCTGTTGAGCAAGAAATGTTTTTTCCACAGGTTCAAGTCATTACATAGTGTAGAATTCAGTTTATTTGTGAAGCTGACTCAGTGATGGCTTTTCATTCCTTTCACAAATGAACAAAAATCAGAGTTCCTCATCCCCAAAAACCCAAAATGAAATCCTTCAATAACAACTGATATCCCAAATATTTATGAAATTTGTATTATTGATTTTCAGTGCTTAAAAGAATGTGTTTGGATCTTGAAGTTCTGTTTCTCCACTGGGGAGATTTGCTAGAGTAAGCAGTGCAGGATTCAGCCATGGAGTGCATCATGAAACCCGTAAGTGGGTTTTTTGGCTCACTCCGGATCAGGCCACTGGGCTGTCTCAATGGTGCTTTGAATTTTGCACTTAATGGTACATTTGTGTAGAACTTGCACTTAATACCTGGATTATTAGCATTTAATTATTGGACAATTCCATTTACAGGGCTGAGTATTTACACGGGTTACTTTGAGATGGCTCTATCACGATGACAACTGCTACATTGCATGTTTAGCAGAACAAGACTTTGCCTGTATCCTATTGTTTCATCTGCGTCCCATTCAGAAAGGAAAGCTTTAGACACTCTGCAGCTGCAGAGCGTTTCAGATCATATTTTCACAGACGAGATGCTTTTGGAACCAACTCAAACTCTCTTGCAGTATAAAATATGTATAATGCAATGGAAGATAGGCAACAATAATCATTTTGCTAATGGACTGCTCCAAGGTAGTATGGAGCATCTTCTGCTTCTGGGGGCATTTAGCACAGAGAGGATCCTGTACTTCTTTGGAGAAAGTTGTTGGACAGTGTATGGATACTAGCCCTCGGCAACTGAAATAACAATGAGGAGATGCACGCTGGTGGCTGGAAAAGTGATTTGTGCACTCTTTGGCTTGAAACCACTTTATTTCACTTTACAGTTCCATAGTCTGAATTCAAATTGCCATCAGTGAAACACAACTTTCATACAAGTCACGGTTCCCTGACAGTACATAMACATCTATATTTAATTAAAATGATGATTAAATAAATAATGAATTAGTTGGCGGTAGTAAGCAGTATCCTCCACATTTTTACATTTATTTTATCTTTCATTAAACATAAAATTAAATAAAATTAAAATAAGCCATAATACAGTTGCTATCATTAAAAACAAACACAATCATTACAGAGACAATTTTGCTTAGCGGCCACTTACGTCTTCCAGCCAGTACAATGAACAACTCAAAGGGGAGTTGCTGCAGCAGATACAGCAAAAAGCCAAGGAGAAGAAATTAGCTCTCTAAGGGCACACATACAAAGACAAATTGACTGTGCTGAGGGATCTGTGTTGTAATGCACGTGTCCCAGGCACACTAAGACACAGTTTAGATAGAACAAAACTGAGGCTTTGTTTAAACTGAGAGGTTTTGCTAGAAAAGCTCTATTCACAAAATGGGGACTTAGTCTGACCCAAAAGCTTCAGGCTAGATGTAGCTACAAAGTTTGTAGTAGCAAAACCATTATTTCATTGGTGCAACTTACTTCATCCTCTGTTTGTCACATTTAGTCTTATATTTCCTGGAAGTACTCGTTAAGTTAGCTGTTCAGTCAGCGTCATAAGCTATAGATGCTCTCAAGTCTGTGTTTTATTGTTGTTACCGTATTACCGAACTCATGGGTGCGTATTTTGGCCTTTCAGGTAAAGAGCCCGCGGCTCAGCTCAAGTGGATAGTGACAGATGGGAAGATAAAGGTAAGAGTTTCTTCAGGCCTGAAATGTACAGCTTTGGATAGTCCTTTGAAATACTAATGAAGTGTTACGTACCTCTAAGATTTAAAGCAGTGTCATCATTATATACAACATCTGTCATTAACTTTCCTGCTTCTCAGAGTTGGAGGTAAGAATCGGACACAAAAAGGCTTAAATCATTAACTTTGGGTTAACCAGGTTTGGGTTTGTGTAATTTACTTAAGATGATCTTTGAAAAAACTAGCAAAACAATAGTTTATGTATGTTTATGTGTGACTTCTATGTTAACAAAAGTCCTGAGGAAGTGGGAGCAGCTGGAAGACTTGGAAGGCACGTACCTGAACACTCAGCCTTGGCTGAAAGGCAGCTTATTATATTTTTCACTCAAAATTTCAGACTGGTTTTGTGGTTTGCTAATTCATTTTCAACACCACTCTTACGTGTTTGACTATTATATCAGCTGTCATACTCTCTGAGGTTGGTTGACAAATTTTGTCAGTTTTCAGACCCCCAGCCTGCCAGCTGGCTGAAAATCACTCCAGCTCATTTGCAGCTCAGGCACTATGCTGAATTGTTTATATTCCAGAAAACTTCTGCTCACACAGTCACAGCTTGTAATTTTCATTCCTTATCAGTTAGCAGAAAAACGACGACTTGCAGAGATGGGTCAGAGAAAGAGAATACACGTTTTGAGTATTGGGGGTTTTTTTCCATTAAGGTGCTGTCTAGGCAAACTCTACTATCAGTTTAATAATTGAGAAATTCCTACTTTGGTTCCCCTTCACCTGCGAGCCCGTGAATGTAACTGGAGACTACGTGATAGGCTTGTAAGATTATCCTCTAGAAAAATCACGGCATTGCTTTGTTTCTTGGTTTCCCAGGGTTTTTAGCAGAAGCAGGGGTGGCTGACAGGGTCACCCCGGCTTTTGAAATACGGCCAGCTGCAGCCGAGCGTTTGCCGCCCCGGAACTCCTGATGAGAGTCCGGACTGCCTGTAACGGACTGGGCTATTTCTGCACCAGTTTACACCGACCTTCCCCGCGCCGCCCCCCGGCGCGGCCCCGCACCGCCGCCCGCCTCTCCCCGGGCCCAGCTCCGCCGCCCCCGCCGGACTACCAGTCCCAGAAGACTTCGCGCCGCCCCCGCCAGCCCGTGCCGGCGCGCCCCCCCGCGAAGGCCGCCGGGGCTCGTAGTCTGTCGGCGGGGGCCGGGCGAGGAGGAGGTRGCGGCGGCGCTCCGCCCCGGGGGAGGGACGGCGCAAGGCGTGGGGGACACGGGAGACAGGTACCCGCCGGCGGCCCTGCCAGGCACCTCCTCGCTGCGGCCGGCCGCTGGCTCCGCGACGCGGCGGGGTGAGCTGCGAGARCGGCGGAGCGCGGCGGCCTCCCGCAGGGCCCTGAGGCGGAGCAGCGGCCTAGGGGCGCCCGCGGCGGGCTCGGGCTCTGAGGGGGGCCGCGGCCGCGGGGGGTGCGGCACCGGCGGAGCCTGCCGAGCCGAGCCGAGCCGGGCCGGGCCCGGCCCGCTCCTCGCCGCTCCTGGCGGCGCGGCTCCCCCGCGGGAGGGACGGGGCGCCGCGGGGCCGGGACGCGCCGGTGGCCGCCGCCCGGTAGCGGCGGTGCGCGGAGCGGCCCCCCGAGGCCGCCGCCGGGAGGAGGGAGCGGCGGGGCGCGGGACTCGGCGCTGCCCGCCCGCCGGCTGCGCCCCAGCGGAGCATGCAGTGACTCGCTGCCTCGGCTCAGAGCCATCCCAGCCGCCGGGGTGCGCGTTGCATGGTGTGGGGATACACGGTCTCGATAATAAATGATAGAGGATACAATGACTTTGCTGTCTCTGCTGGGTCGGATCATGCGTTACTTCTTGCTTAGACCGGAGACCCTGTTCTTGCTGTGCATCAGCCTGGCCCTGTGGAGTTATTTCTTCCACACGGATGAGGTGAAAACCATTGTTAAGTCCAGCAGGGATGCGGTGAAGATGGTGAAGGGCAAGGTGGCCGAGATCATGCAGAATGACAGGCTCGGGGGGCTAGACGTGCTGGACGCAGAGTTCTCCAAGACCTGGGAGTTCAAGAGCCACAACGTGGCTGTCTACTCCATCCAAGGCCGGAGGGATCACATGGAGGACAGGTTCGAAGTAATCACTGACCTGGTGAACAAGACTCACCCCTCCATCTTCGGGATATTTGATGGGCACGGAGGAGAGGCAAGTGCTCAGCTGGAAAAAAAAAAAAAAAAAAAAAAACCAACCAAAAAAAAAAGGGGTGGTGGTGGGGGAGGATGGTTACAGGGCAAGGAATGGATGTGTTTTTGCCCACCAGGTTTGTGCGGTTATCTTGAGACATTGTTTGGGGGGTTGTTCCTTGGGGGATTTTTTGGGGGGGTGGGGTGGGGGGAGTCTCTAAATAGGGAGAGGGAGCAATACTTCATTCCCTTTATCTCTCGTTACCCATTCCACAATCGGTGCAGTATAAATGGGTTTATACCCTCTCTGCCCTTTACAGTAGTAAAGGTTTAATTGAAGTAAAAGCCGTTGGAGGGGGCTCTTACGTGCGTGGAATAACGATGATGAGCACAAACTCCCTGGAGTCATCTTTTGTTACAGCAAAGTGTGGTGTGATCTGATTTTGGCACAGGGCTGGTCTCCCCCTCCTGTCAGGGGCTGTGCTCATCAGCAGTGGTTAGAGAGGAGTCCTCTTAAAGGCAGGCGTGTGTGCAGCCTTAAAGCTGGGGTGCGTAAAACRTGTCTTCGCAATAATTCACTCTCCTGTGAAGACCAGCGAGTCACTGAGAATGAGTATCATGTTTGTGAATTGCATGTAGTTTTTAAGTCATTACAACTGTGCTGTCATACTTGTCCCCTCCCTAGTGGAAAGCCAGGAAAACTGTCATTTTGAAACTCTCTGGTGTTTAACCTCTTAACTTTTTTAGGCAGGGTGATTTCCTTTAGGTTGTGCTATGTAATTAGTATTACAGCTTGATGGGATACTTCATTTATTACAGATGACAAATGTTGAAACTATAGCTTCCTCTTCATTTAGGATTGTGGTGCTGCCACGTAGCTTTTTGTATAGCACAAAGCACATGTTTCATAACTGTGGAAAAGGACAAAGAATTTGTCCTTGTGTGACAAATTAGCTCTAGCAACCATTATGCTGGGTATGAGATTACCTTACGGGTTTTGCTGGGATGATGGAAGCTGCAGAGAGATGTTGAAGTTTTTCATGTAAGTGCTCCTGCCGAGGAGGGATAAGGCAGCAAGAGAGCTTGGGGGTTCCTCCAGCTGCTTTCACAGATCAGTAACAGTTCCTCCAGTGACTTTCACAGTCAAAATCCTTCCTAGAAAAGCATTGGCAGTGACCAGACACTAATGGAGCACAAGGATGGCAGCTGCTGCCCCTCTAAACCTGTAGGTGCTGCCTGAAAAATCCAGGCCTTAGGCACATAATCAAAAAGCTGCTCTTCTGCTGCCTGCACAGTTGTAAAGGGAGTCAGTTGTCTGTCCTGCTGCTGTCTCACAGTGTCTAGTGTTTTGCCCCCTTTAAAATAATGCAAACACTTAGGATATTGAAAATTGTCAGCTTCATGAAAAATTCTGGTCGTGAACCKGTTTTCCTTTTATGTCTGATTTCAGTTGGGGCACAGTTGTGCCAACTCTTACTGGCGTACTTGTGCCAGTTCACTATTCCTTGGCCTTTGAGGAATACAGGTAGAAATGTATATATATCACAAACCGGTATACATCTTCTCCTGAAGGAATATTAGCTCTCATCARTGTATTTGGTACATCTGGCTCTTTTGTTTTCTGAGGCTTTGGATGGAAGGTGCTTGAGCTCTGTCTTCTGCCTTCTTCCCCTTTGTTTAAACGGACAGTTTTCCTTGTCTGGACTGATCAGCCAAAACAAGTTTGCAGGAATATGTGTGTCATGTTTTTAAACAGTATTATGAGATTGTTACAGATAGAAGTATGATATACACGCTTAGACTTTGGCATTGTGAAAGGGGGATCTTACTTCTTTCTTTAATTTTGTATCATATATGTATCTTGTCCTAAACTTGATTGCAAACTCAGTATATTAAACAATCCAAAACTAACACAGAGAATAGCTAAATGACAAGAATGTGCCCTATATATATTTTTTGCTTGTTTGTTTGTTTTGTTGTGGATCTTGGAATTACATTCATAAGATATATTAATGATAATACTGGATCTGTGGAAAGCTCATTTGTCTTTTGTATTCTGATTCCTCAGAACTTGCTCTAATTGATTCGGGGATGAAGTATGAGGCTTTTATAGGAGAGGCCTGTCCTTTTGAAAGGTTTAGCAGATTTCTCTCCAAACCTTACTAAAGTTAATATTTTAACAATATATAAATGTAGTATCTCTTATTTATCTTTCTAATGAAATCCCCAGATGTGGGGATAGTGGCCTTTACTCCTACAAAAATAGGTGCCTAATCATTGAGGACATAACTAGTTTCTAGCTTAGATTTTAYGTAAAACTGATCAGAAGAGCATGAACTGTGTGCTGTGCATACAGCAAAAAATAAATTACAAAAAATAGGTTTTAATCTAAGCAGATTTTGTAGTTTTGAGTAGAAAAGAGGGGAAGGAAAAGAAATAGCAAAAATTAATGCTCTTATTTAATCCATAGTACATAATACTATATTTCAGGTCTCTATTTGAATTGGTTTTCTGGATGTCTTATTTTATTTTTATTTTTTTAAAAAGATAAATGACTCTGTGGAACATTTTACCTACATATGTAGCAAAGCCTTTGTGAAGATTAAATTTTCCGTATGGGCTCCCATTAAATTTCYTTATGTGTATTTAAAGAACAAAGAACTGCTAATCTCTGGATTTACATGTGAAACAAACTGTTCTATATGGGGAAAAATTGTTCTTCCGAACAGACAATACTATAAATGAGATGCTAGATTAATTCTTCCCAGCTATATACAAGGGAGCGTGTCTCCATTAATTACTTCCTRCCATATCATGTTGAAGTGGAAGGATAGAGAAGCATGATTCAAGTAATATGAATTACTGTGTAGTGCTAATTTATGAAGATTTCTGGGTTTTGCTTAAATCTTGCCAACATTTTGTATAAATTCTACTTTTCTGTTATGTCATTTCCTCTTCCATCTTACAATTTTAGCCTGAATAGGTTGGCAGCCATTTACTTAGATTTTGTGGCTGGCTTGATGAGAAAGCAATAAGCAAAAATAATTATTAATGCTCTGTGTTACAGCTAAGAATCTGGTGTGCTGCTGCAATTACTTGTTAAAGGCAGTAATATTTCAGAGATAAAACTCGATACATGGTGTGTAGTGCAGTCCTCCTTTTATAAAAAGTTAGTTTGTTTCTTGAAGATTGAATAATAATAATGCAGAACAGATAGAGGGCAAAGAAGTAGACATAGAAAGAATGAAGAAAAGTTTCTGCCTGTTGTCTCACTGAATGACTTCGGCCAAAGGAGTCTTTAAGGTGATCTAACTTAGAATCAAAAAAGAAGAGAAGAAAGTATGTCTGTTCTCTCATCAGCTTCTTTATAAGGCTTAATGATGGCTTGAGTGCTTTCCCCACCCCCCCCACCCCCTTTCCCTTTTTCCTTTATTTAGAAGTTTGGGGGCTTTGGGGCTGTCTAGACTGTAAGATTGAGAAGTGGCAAACTACATAAATGATAAAATAACAAACAATGAGCTTGAAAGCTGAGCAAAGGAAAGTACGGATGCTTAATCAGAATGATTTAACTATTTTAACTAGCATTTACTAAATGGTTCCTTTCTCAAATATTTAAGGTTTAAGCACTCAGTTTAATGAGATCTCAGTATTAGACAAGAACAAAGTAGCTCGGCGCCCATCTGCAGTTTTATGGTTATGGCTGTGTTGCGTATCATTGCTTTTTCCTAACCCTATGAGGTGAAGACTTTAAAAATAATTATAGTAATAGATAGTACCTTATATGCTGCCTGTGCTTGTTTGTAGTCGTAAACTGATGTGGATAACGATGGTGGGAAATTAAAGCTCAGTAACTGTCTCATAAAAAATGTCTTGCTCTTTTTATTTCTCTTAGCCTCCTTAGATAGGAATATGGCAAGGCTTGTTCCTTATGATCTGTAGGTGTGGTTAAGAGCATTTTGCATGATGTAATTGTTTTTTAGAGTTGCTGATATAGTGTTGCAGTATGTGAAATACACCTTTTTATTTTTATTTACAGTGTGGGGAAAGATTGGGGAGCTTAAATGCGAAAGGAGGGAATTTGCTGTATAAATGGCTAATGTTTGTAACCACGTACAGAATCACGTAATGCTTTGTGTGCCACAGGACCTTGAAATCAGTAGCACGAACTGTTGGCAGAAGTCTCTGGTTACTGATTAACTTACAAAGACAAAAAAAAGGGAAAGGTCAGAAGATAATGCTGAGAGTCCTTACTAGCATTGTCTGAGTCTATGGAAACGTGAATTCTGAGGTAAGGCCTGAAGAAGAGGGCACCATGCCAGCTGTGTTTAAATGAGCCTGCTGTGCATTTAAAATACAGGTACTTGAAAGCATGATTAATTCCTCTCTGATTCATTGGGGTGAACTTGCTGTCATCTTCAGGTCCGCTGCAACAGACAAGTTGCCGCGAGGTTAGGTTGGGAAGGGAACTTCTGAAATGCTGCATACCGTGGTAGTAGCTTGTGTACATATTCTCCTCCTTTAATGAATATGAGATGACTTGGTCCTCAGTGAAGGCGAACAGGTAAACTACCATAAATTTACCAAACGTGAGGATATTGGCAGAGCAGCTGTAAATCATACTGTCAGAATAGGACATAGTGTCTGTACACTTGTGTTCATACCAGTTAACATGATTTTTAACCCCTTCACAAACTGATGAGCTGAACTCACCCGGGTGTAGGCTGTGCTATGATGATGAACATCTTTTCAGGCATTGATGGGGGATATTTATTCCATTTAATTGGAGATGATAGTTGACAGTTGGAAGATAATGTTGCCTTCTACCAAATATGAACTAATGAGCTAATATTTTTATTTTGATGATCTTTGGATTTTTTCTTTTTTCTTAGTTTCTGAYCCTAATAGCAGAATTTATGCTGTGTTGAAAGAAGAGAAAGCTAACAATTTTGGTTGTTTTCTAAATTTATGTGGATCTGCTAATTCTAATTCAAAACCTGTTCCTCTGATACTGAACTACTCAAGCAAACTTAGTGATGAAAATTTATCTATCATACTTTTGAGTAAAGGCCATTAAGGATTAATGGCTTGAGATTTTATAAAATACAAGAATAAATCAACAGCTTTGAGTTTTTATGGATGTTATAGCCTAGTTGTAAGGTAATGTCTTTGAGGCTTTGCAGTTTTTAAAAAGAAACTGCTGGGATGGTTTTCCTTTTACAGTAATTTCTTTCAGTTTCTAATCTAGAATCCTCTGCAAAGTGCCTAAATGTTTGAATAAATATTTACATAGGTGAGGTCATGTTGATATGCAAGTCTCAGATCTGCTTATAAATTCCACACCAGTGGCCTAAAATATAAGCCAAAATGATATATAGGAACATTTCTGTCATTTTGTTTAGTTTATCCAAGTTTTGATTCTTGGATATCATGTTACAGGGTTATGATTTTCACCCTACAAAACCATGCTTATTTGATTTTTAGGTCTATACTATGTGCTCATTTGCTGTACAAAACTGACTTAAAATTGATTAAAATGGTGTAAAAATATGTAATTGGAAGTAGGAACTCTTATCGCTGCCATTCACAGCTGCATCATGGGGTGTAGAATTGAGTCTTTTTCAATTTTTATAAAAATCAAAAAGTCAATTAATTTTAAATGTAGTCTGCCAGCTTAGCTTGGATCGGTGCTTCCATGTTTGGGYGCACAGGCAGCCAACTGATTGCCACTGGTTTAATTAAATCAATTGTGATTCTTAGATGCTTTCAGATTATGAAAGTCATTTAAGTTTCTCTGTGAACTTGAGTAACTCAGACTACTCCATAGGAAGTGTTTGTGTGCGTGCTCTTGCTGCGTGGTCGATGCTCAGCAGCTTATCCATCGCTGTAGATGGGGAGGATATTTCACAGCTACCAAACAGGAATGTTCAGACTGCAGTTTTTAGCGCGCCTGACGCTTTTTAACTTGATACCCTGCGGTAGCACTCCTGGGGCCACGTCCTCAGGTACATAAGCAATCTCTAAAGACGGATCAAGGCTCAGAAATGACATCATCTTAAATTGCTTAAAAATGTGCTGATTTGTGCTACTGATACCACTTACCACACAATATAGGCAACGGTGAAGACTTGTTAGCTAGTCCTGCTTAACCTGGGGTCCAGCCTGGATGTATAATAAACAAATTTAGATACAGTTTTGGGGCAGTAGGATTTTGATTGATTCCATTCTGCAGGCCAGGAACTTGGACATTTTTGTGTTTAATAGTGTGAAAGAAAGAAAATTTGGATTCTTCTGTCGTGTGGGGTTAGTTAAAACAGCAGATTGCTCTAGCTCTGTCTTGAGTGTCATGCTTTCAGTAGCTCTTTTGGACCAGAGTGGAGTTTCTCCTTCCTCCCTCTTGTTAGAGATCCAAATATTTATGGTGTAAATTGTTCCTTAAAACTGAGTTTTTGGCTTCTGGCAGTTTCACTTTTTAAACAATCTCCTGGCATACGGATGCTTTGTTTTGCTGCTGTCTAGTTTTTGCTGGTGGCTGCAATTCTCTACAGCAGTCTTGGCCCTGTAGGAAGGCCCTATAGTAGTTGCTGGGCTCCCATGCGCTGGATCTGGCACCTCTAAATTTTCCCGTGCTCTCAGGACTCTTCAGCCCTGTCCCTCTTCATCTGGCCCATCCAGCGTGTTTCCTCAGCGCATACATATTGCCTTCACAGAAGTGAAACTACGGGCAGTGCTTCACCTTTCCCCCATCCCCAGGAGCCTTTGAACATGCTGATCTCTTTGGAAACAGTCATGTGTGAGATCGGTCAAGTTTTGTGACCCAGAAAGGCAATCCAAAGGTATCTGGCACTAATGTTTCTTGGGTCTTGAGGTTCAGGGCTTGCGCTTCACTTTAAGCACAGCATAGATACTGATACATCTAGAAAAGGGAACAAAATGCTTATATACTCCTTCTGTAGTGCCCTCTGGTTTGAATCTATGCCCTTGAAAGGAGAGTTCCCAAAACTAATTTAAGGGCAGCAGCTGCTATAATTATGCACAGAAAGTCATACGCCTCTAGCTCCACTTCTTCACTGTAGTATTTGTTAAAACCTGAAAGTTTAAGCGAACTCACCCACCTGTTGGACCCTACTGCCATCCTCCCTACTCTGTGCCCCCGCAAAGCAAGCCTCCTCGCCCACACGCCCATGTCCCCTGCTGTCCAGGCAATTTTGTGACCATGCTTTTGTACCTGAGCATCCCATGAACCGTACACCTTCATCCATTCAGAGGATGCTCTACCTCAACAAGCTGTGCTCTGTTTGCCCATGCCAGCCCTTGGGTCTTTGCACCGGGTAGGTCCTTGCGTGTGCTGGGACCCAAGCAGACCCAGGAGGAGCTGTACAGCGGCGCTGGGGTGCTCAGCCTGTGTCTCAGGCAGGATGCCAAAGACAAGCAGTAATAGGAGCTGTTGCTGCTCATACCGTGTGGCACATCCGTGCTGATTAAAATGATCTGCCTGTTCCTAGCAGCGCGTGTGTGTTCCCCAGTTTGAAAACCTCTGTAACAAGTTTGGGAATGTATGCCTTCCGAAATAGGGAGTAGGTATGAGTGAGGCTCTTTTTCTTTAAAATAGCTTTTATAACTATCCGTTCCCTTCAGCTGCTGACTTCCTAGTCAGGTTCACATTATCATCAACGTTCACCATCAGTGACTCTGTTACTAGATAGCAGTCCAGCTGGACAGACCAGTTTCTCTGGCTCATGGCCAGTCCAAGAGATATTCCGTGTAAAAGAAGGTGATGAAGATTTAATGACCCTTTGTCTTTATTAGCCCTGTAGAGTTTCAGTTCACCCTGAACGTAATAAGACAACAAAGATGACAGATAAGGCAAATCCAAAAGGAAGTTTCCATCCTGACAAAGATGTACATACAGACAGCTTGTGATCTCCGGGCCATTGTAAGTTGTATGCAGAATCAGTAGTTGCAACAAGTTGGAGAATTTCTTTCTTTTGGGCTGTTTGTGGGCTTTTACTCCTGTTGTTCAGCTAGTGTTAAAATCTTCAGCTAGTGTTTTTATTAAAGCAGTATAAAACTTACTGCCAAATGTAGAGATTTCATTTGAAAGCAGCATAGCTTTAAAAAAATGTAAATTTCATTGCAGTTTACAAGAAAAAAGGTTTGCCGATGCCAGAAGACTAATAAATACTCAAGTCAGGGTAAGTAGGGGAGACTGGTGAGAGTGTGTAAATTGTAGCTTAAATAACTGCCCATTTATGCCATAAGGCCTGATATTTAGATGGCAAAGTTGTTCCTGATCTGGTATAAGTGAACTACCTTGATCACATTCAAGAAATAAAAAGAACAGAAAGTACTTGTTAAGACTAGGCTTTCAGGTCTAGAGTAATTTGCAGGCCATAAAATAATCTGAATGGAAAAATCTACCTTTCTACTCTTGTAGAAAAGTCATTCCAGAAAAGTAGCTGTCGGGTGGTTACATATGGCACTGAGCTGGGAGAGGGGCTCAGGCTCTGGCTAGAGCAGCGTCCGAGTTGTCATGTAATAAGCAAAGCGGACGAGGGGAGAGGAAGAAGCATCGTTCTTTCGGTTGGCTGCCATAACGAACTTCTGAGAGCTGCGTGGCAGCACGGAGTACCAATCCTACCGCTGCTGATACAAATTGATTATGATGCTGAAACATTGCCGGCTCTCATCATCTCCGACCTTGTCTGATTCACAGCTGTGTGAGCAGCTGACATCTCCAGCCAGACAATCAAAGTACGTGTTTTAACTGCTAAACCACAATGCAATTATCCATAGCACGTCATGTCGGCAAACCTCAAAGCTCCCCTGGAGAAATGAACATTTATTTGCATTTACTTTCAGTGCTAAAATGTTATCCTTTGCAAATTTTCTCATTGTCATAAATGTTGAAAAGGCTTTTTTTTTTTCTTTCCCTTTTTTTTTTTTTTTTTCCAAAACCCCCTTTTTCCCCCGGTTTTTTTAATCTTGTTCCCCATTTTTCCAGTGTAAAATTTACAGATTTTTTTTTTTTTGTTTTCTTTTTTTTTTTTTTTCCCCAAAACCCCTTCAGGGGTAAACATTTGATTTTATTAAGTTCTGTTATAATAGCTGAAACTGTCATACAGTACTGCTTTCAATCAATACGCTTTTTAATGTAATAAATCTCTTTACTTTTTCATTCTCTAGCAGATAGAAAACTGCTGGAGGGCATGAAACATTTCTTCTGATAAGTGAAAGTGCGTGGCCCATAATATAGTTCCTCTGGTGTGCCACGGCTCGCTTGCACTTCTTTAAACTTGCATTTTAAATGGGAACATGATTTATTTGCAGGTAGTCTATGCATGGACTGCACCACAGAATTGCCTAAACTTTCCCTGAAATGTATGTTTCCTCCAAACACACACTGAAGCTGAGGTATTGAAATATCTGAGCGTGATCAGCATTAAATAAAATGTGTATCCAAGGCTGTGTGCTTCAGGAATGGAAACTTAGTGTGGGAGTAGGAGGAAGGGGAGGACGAAACATGCTTGTCTCCTTAGTTTTCTTAATGTTTATACCCCTGAGCTTTCATCTACTTTTGTGCATTTGAGTGTGAATGTTTTTTTTCTAATTTTTCTAGCTTTTTTTTTTTTTTTAATTTATTACTTAGGTCTTTTTAGAGATGTACAGGACGCTGTGTAGGATGTAGAAGGTGCTTTTAATAGTTTTTTTTAATCTGACATATAGGCGACGTGGTTACAGTGGGTTTATTTCTGCTGAGAAGCAGGGAAGTTGGACAAGAGTCTGGATGATCCCGCTGAACAAAACTAGTATACTCATTAGATATTTACTCCTGATCATCCTAAGTTTGGCCCTTTATTGGTATGGAAGAAAAGGGAAATCACACAGGKAGAAGTAGGAAAATAACTACAAAGCAGACAAAAACAGTCTCTAGTTCACAAGGAAAGAAGCAGCAACACTGGGAAGGAGACAATCTCATTTCCCCGAAGTGGTGTTAACTGGGAGACGCCAAACTGACCGAAGTCATACGTAGGATTACAGTACATGTAGATGGTTGTGTTATAACTCATGTTCTCCTATAATTGAGATTAAACAAGATTTTGTTGTGAAAGGCCTATGATAATGATCACCTGATACTGGGATCATGATGCTCAGCATACCTGATCACAGCTGCTGATGTGAGGACTAAGCCCACTTGTCTGTGGGCAGGACGCTGCTGGGATTCCCATTGGAGAGAGGCGAAGGTGAGTGGCCTYGCACTACATGCTTGGAGATGCAGTTAACTCTGAACCATGACAAGGAAAGTAAGTTTTTACTGACTGCTTGAAAAAAAGCTGTTGCTACCTTTTCTGGCCATGCGATTGAAAGCATCCAGTGTTCTTACTGGAATAACAAGGCACAGGGACTCCAACGCAGAAAGGGGGTGAGGGAGGCGAGAAGTGGAGATTGGCACTTGAAGACAAGAACGTGAGTAGAGGAGAAATGGGAGAATAGTGTGTGTTTTTTGCATCGTAGCTTGCCTTGATTTTAGATTGCTGTAAGACTGGACGTATTTAATAACAAACTGTCCTAGCAAGATCACCAGGCAGCCATAGGAAAACTACTATCAGTTTCAGTGTACCATTGTTTATATACTGCCTGAGATCCAGAAGCCGAGAGATGTATGTGTAAGGGTTATTTCTGTGGTTTAGGATGAATACTGTTTTATCTCTGTGGATGTTTGAGAGAAACAGACCATGAGTGTGCATTTTGGCAGCGTTTCTTTATGGCTCTTGAAGGAGCACTAACAGTTTTGTAACTCTGGATTCTCTGAAAACTAAACTTTGCCCTCTTTGTTTCTACTGATGGTCACTGGTTTGCTGGCACGTATCAACAGTCCTTATTGCTCAGGACTTAGAGAACAAAATGTAGGACCAGCTGCCTGTTTCATAGTGCCAATTGGCATCGACATGTCAGAGAAGAGCTCCAAGCAGCCCCTCTTCTTGCTTATGTTTCGTGCATAAATAGTAATGTGAGGTGCTACATTAATTTACAAAGAGATTGGTATGACAGACTTTTTCATTTTGCAAAATGTTTTATGCTTTCATATAAAATACATCACATAAGTTTGACTTTTTTTAAAAGGGACTTGCCTTACAACTACTATTACAGTAGTGGTTTTGGAAGGCAAAGTAGAGTGATTGAATTCTCTGTGGATGAATGTTGCATAAAAATTTGTAATCTTTGGCAATTAGAAAATTGTTGCTAAGGTTAATGGTGGTATTATTTTTAACTTTGAGGGCAGGAGCAATCTCCTGCCTCCAGGATGGAATTATTTCAATCAGTGCTTTAAATAAGCACTTTCTGTGGTGGTTTAAATTGACAAACATTTAAATCATCAACCTGAATTCTTCTTCTGCTTTAATATTTATTTTAGCAATTATGTATCGTGATATACCAATTCACATGATTTTTATTTTGTATTGTTTCTGAAAAGGAGAATGGTATTTACTATCAATTTTTTCCTTGGTGAGATTWTTTTTTTGCCCTGTTTTTGTGTGGATATCGTAACTGTAAATAAAAGCAGAACAAAAAACTAAATAAGAGGCCAAATAAYGTATCTACATTTGTTAGAAGTTATTGAATGATTTGCATCTAGAACTAATTGTACGCAACATTTTAAGTCCCTGGAGGGTGAACTCATTTGAGACACGCTTCTGGGACTTTTAAGGTCAGTCTTGTGATTTTTGCTCTTCTCAAGCATCTCTTCCTGAGACTGGACTCGGTGGCCAGATTGTCTGTGATGAGGTCAGGTACCATCTCCTCAGACTCCAGCTATAACTTGAATTAGAGCAGGACAGACAAGAATTGGAGGTAATTCTACCTGATAAAGCTAACCTACCACCTCTTCAAAGAGAATGATGGTAAGATAGTCAATAATTTCAAAAACCCCACATTTTTTCCTGCTTAGGAGAACCTGCTATCCTGTAAGGTGTTCTTTGCTAGAGTATTGGTGTCCTCATCTAAATCTGCTCAAAGGCTCTGTCCTGGTGGCTCTGGTAGGAGGTGGTATGGTGGTACCTTGATATTACCGGTTCAGTAACTCTATTTCTCTTCAGTCTTCAGAGGCAAATATGTGCTGTTTCTAATCTATTATTTTAATTAGTTATCTTATTAAGGTGATAGATTATATTCTTAGGCTTTGAGATGTAAATTTTGTTAATAGTTTTATTTTTAAATAATGTGGTTTTTTTTAAAAAAGCAACTTTTATCTAACTTACCTGCCTCCTTGTAAAGAACAGTGCTAGTCTGCCTGGTAGTGTCGTATAGCAGATCAAGGCGGTAGCTGCATACTGGTTCATGTTGCAGGTCTGCATGTGATGACTGGAAAAATACTCTGAGTAAATTAGAGTATCTCTTGGGATGTGTTGGGTTTTGCACTCTACACTTTTAAGTTGCATGAGTCGGAGTTTGTATATTCTAAAGTGTTCATGTAAACTTTCAAGACTGGCAATTGAGATAGCTGCTTCTAATTAACTATAAACAACATTATGATACCATGGCAGAAGAGCCAAAAGAAAGTGTATCCAGCTGCATATTGGAATTAGTTGTTTCAAACGTAGGTTTTAAAAGCTTTTTTGGCATGTGGGTTGTGCGTCTCTTATTAAGAAAAAACCTGACTGTAAAGGAAGATGAAAATCATGTTGATGAATAATATGAAAGGCCGTAATCTCAAACCTATTACAGTGAAGAGAGATATTTTTACTGGGATGTTTTGTTACTGAGTTTCTAAGCACTCCCAATTGATAGGAGAGCTAAATACAATTTCAGTGACCAACACCATTTAATTGAGATATTTTTTATACACAAATTGAAAACTTAGTATTTTGTCTGTCACAGTGACTTTAAGTCAACCTCACTGTGCTTCTGATTCAAAGTATTTCAAAAGTGTGTCACGAAAACATATTATACCTCTGTGAACAGGTGTTTTCAGATCATTTTACAGSCTTAAATTTCTGCTTATGTCCCTTGGCTGATCTGATACAAGTCAGTAACACAACTAAAAATAGAACTTTATAGTCCCCCTCTCCTTCTCTCCCAGGTGCAACTGCTCCTTTTTTTCTCTCCGTCAGACACTGACATCATTAACTGTGTGTCTTCTGTTATTTAATGTAACACCATCACCTACCTGCTGGGTTTTGCAGTCTTCAGTTTCTTTTCTTAACGTGGTTATCAAGAAAGTAATGGCATCTAAGAGCCAGCAAGTTCTGTGCTACTGTTTGTCATATTTTAAATGAATTCTTTCAGCATTTTGTTGTGAAACAGAATTTTTGGTTTAAGAAGTGATCTAAGTAGCAAGGCATGAGTGCGAGAAGATGGCCAGCTGTTAGACATAGCTGGTCACTGACCAGCTCTTTTGGACATGACAAGGGTGAGGAGCACAGCTGGTTTCTTTTTAAGTGAACTCCCAGTCCTGGTGGCTGATTTGATAGCTGAAACTCGCTGTGGATGTCATGAACTCATCACCTGCATGACCTGTGAGTCTGGCACTTCATCAGTCATTTCTGGAGCAGGAGGGGGTTTGCCTGGCAATTTCAGGAGACCCAAGCACATAACCATTTAACTGAATTAACCCCCAGAGTTTCCAGCCCTTATCTGCTGTGTTGGGGCAGAAGCTAGACTTAATCTTTGTGCTCACCTGCTTCTCTGGAAGGGGGACTTGGTGTTCCCTTTCTTTGCCAACAAGGGTTTTTCAGTGTAGGGAGCTAATGGCAAGACTTGAAAACTTGGCATAATTTGTTCTCTCTTGAGCAACATAAAGGAGAGTCACTGCAAGCAATCTATTGCTTGCAATTTAACTGCTGCAGGTGTTGCAGCCTGGGTTCCTGAGGCAGTACTCTTTCTTCTCTCTGATTGTCTGGTGTTGAGAGTTAAATAAATGCCCTGGAAGACTAAAATCTTCTGGAAGCTTTTGATCCAGGAGACCAACTTCTAAGAGAGGCTGGGGATGTGAACACAGTAGCAATGTGGAGGCTGGAAGTGAGTATGGGTCATGTTTTCTGATTTAAATAAGGAAAGAAAAGTTAAATTAGGGAACATAGGAGGTTTTTTATTCTTTTCATGAAAATGCCCCAGAAGATCTAGTTAAGTGTTTTTGGTTTTGACTTTCAAAGTTACATTAATAAAACATTTAAGATCACCTGATCTTTCTTGAATTAAAGTGCTGTATCGCAAGAAAATTGCCCTTAGCAGTGAGGGCCATTTCAAGGTGAAGAGGGATGAGTTGGGAACAATAAAAGGAAATTAAATGAATTAAAATGGGAGTGGGATGTCTGTGTTTTACCATGCCTCTGTATAGCCACATGAGGAGAGGAAATCAAATGAACTAAATGAAGAAAGTGTATACCACAGCCGAACAGGGATCTTACTGTTGCCTAAAGCTTATAGCTTAAACAACTCCACACCACTGGAAGGAACCTACAGGCATTATTTTTGTGTAGCAAGAATTAGTGAGATACTGAAAAAAAAAAAATATAAGGGAGAGATGATGAGTGCTCAAAAGGAGCAAATATGTAAATATTTTGTAGGGAGAAATAATTAGGTAGGAATGAGCTAATGCCCAGGCCCTGAGCTGCCAGAGAATCTAGATTCCCCAATAAACAGTTTCAGAATGCATCACCAGTGCCTTCTCTACTTCAATCATTAAGCCGTAATACCCAAGAACTTACTCAAATGTCAGAGTTCAAGAGCCTGTCATGCAACTGTCTATATAGGAAGAAAATGAGTCAAAACRCTCCAGGAAATCTTTTTTTTACTAATGTATCTCTGCAGATGCCTGTGCCTGGGGAGCACAGTTCCCATCAATGTACTTTAGGAGTTTGTGCGAGCACCTCTTTGCATCTGGATTTTGAAAGCTCTGGCCCCGGATTCTCGCAGGCATACACAGGTGCACAGACACCTGGAGGGAACTCTAGCAGTGGTGTAGCACTGGCAGCGCTCCGTAAGTGCTCTGCAGTTTTTCCTCTAACTCTCTAGCTATGGTGCTCTAGGTTGATAAATGAGAGAAGGATCCGGGCTGCTTTAGGAGTTGTCAGTGTTCGTTGCACTTCAGTAGGAGATACGAGGCCAATGTTGCCTTGACCTGTCCCTGTTGTGCGACCTTACTATTTCAAATGTGATAATTTTCAATATTTGAGACCATTTGAACCACTTGGAATTAGTAAACATGTTAATGATCTCTTATTTGCAGGAACTTGAAAAAAGCAGAGCTATTTTAAATTACAGTTGAATTCCAAAGGGACCAAAGTAAGGATGGTCTTAACTGCCTGGTGCATACCTCGCATACCTGTCAGGTACCTGGTGATTGTGGGGCGTGTACCTGAAAGGGGAGGCATAAGTGCAGGCTTTCTTATCCCTGTTTTCCTCTTTCATTAGCAGAATTTGTAGCATTATGGGACACTATTTACAGCACAAAAAGAGCTTGACTTCCTAATTTATCAAAGAATAGAAACTGAAGATCTCATCAGTCCAAAGTGAGATTTGAGGGAAAGTTTGAAAAATAGAAGTGAAACAAGGCAAGTCTTTTCCCTTCCTTTAATAGAAAAACAAAATCAATTCATTTGTTTCTTGATTCATTCTGGTAAAGATAAGAACGTCTGCTTCAGCTTGAAAACAAAGGTTGAAACAAGGATCAAGAGGGACCCATATACTGAACTGGCTTATGGAAGTTGGCTTTGTTGTGCACTTGTGTGTGTGTAATAATCATGGACACCACTGCTCCTGCAGCTGGATAGCTCTTTTTTGAGGACCTCCTAATGAAAGCCACCACCAGCCCAGACAGAAGCAGTGACAACACGAAAATATCTGTGTGCGTGGAAGCAGCTGTGAAGAGAAATTTCTGAGTTTTCTTAGGTGTTCATCAGCCTCTTTTGTTTCCAGTTGTGTTGTTTCCAAAGCTCTTGATAGAAGAGCTATTTGTTGTTTGGGACAAAAGTGAAAAAGGAAAGATGGCTACTCTGTGAGCAAGGTGCACAGGCTCTTAATATATTTCTGTGCATTTCATAATATCGGGTATTCCCATGCTGGACTGAGAGGTGATATAAGAGTACAATTGCAAAATCTTGGGTATCAGTATCTCTCTTGTCATTGCAGTGCACCTTGATAATGTACTTCAAGATTTGCAGAGAAGCCAACTCCTGCTTTGCCTTGTGAGTTCTTAATTGGGAAAAAGAGCAGCTTGTACAGAAGCCTGAGGCTATAATGGATTTAACACTCATTTTAAATGTTTCTTCAGACGAGGAGAAATATTGCAATAGAATACACAATTGTATCAGGTTATGATAGTTTGGAGACTAAGGCATGCCTGTACCAGCGTCACTGCTGTGACTGTGGCATGTGCAAGCTTGTTTGAACTAGCTTGAGTACCATGACTTGTGCAGCTGTTGCAGCACTCTTTGAGACTGAATAAAGATGTGTAAAGTTAGCCTGCGTGGGTTTCCATCTTACGACAGCCACATGCTAGCAATATGCAAAGAAGCTATTTAAAATTAGCACTTCAGCACAGTAGTATAGATTATTTTCAGTATAAATATATCTTCTACTGTCTCCACCAGACCTACTTAATTCCTCTTTGTTTTTCCCAGCAACAAAGTTGAAATGTTTGACTGCTTAAATGAAATACTTGTTAGCTATTGCAGGAGTTAATACTTGGTATTTGTGCGTGAAACCAGATCGTTGTTCATTAGGATGGAATTGGGATTTCTAGCTAGTAAGAGAAGATAAAAGTGCTGTTTCAGATTCTGCTATATGAGAGAATTTAGTACTAATTACTCATTCTATGGATATTAGGTTTTGGTATTTTATATACAGCTTTTTAAGTACAGACTTTAAATCCTCATCTCCTGCCTTGAAAACTGAATTCCAATCCGAATTTGACAATCTGGATTAGGATGGTTTTGAAACATGAATAGGGAAGCTTGCAAAGCACTATCCAGCACTATATCCGGATTTCATCAGAGTTAGTAATGCTTCTTTTTTTCTGGACAAGAAATTTGCATACATACTTATTTAATGAATCAAGCGTGGGGAGAAACATTCTGCGTGTTTGGTCATAGTGCGTATGTAAACAGTAGGAGGTCAGACTCCAAAATGTTACTGTTCTTTTTAAGCTGAAAGCATATAATAACCATAAAGGTTTCATACCCTGAAAGTATATTTAATAGAGGTTTATTAACAGCTAAGAGAGGTCTTACTTAAAATGAAATCTGTTATTCCATGGGTATATGTTTAATATCAGTGACATTCTCCTTTCATTGCTTATAGGTATACAACTTGCTTGTGATTTGACTGTAGGAAGGAGATCGTTAGCCTATAATCCTTGCCGTGTCAATGCAGACTGGATTTAACAAAGGAGGTGATTAGAGAGTTTGTTGGAGTAACATTTTGCTCCCACTTCATAAAGGTTGCTTAAAACTGCCCTAAAAGTGAAGTTCATTAATTTTTTTAAATTGTCCATATAGTAAAAATTGTAGATTTATATTGGTTGAATAATTCATCGCTCCCTGGTTGTAATCCTGATGCGACTGCTGCCCTTCCTACTGCCGATTAAAGTTCTCAAGACTTCTTTAGTCGCAAGGCATTCATCTAGATGAAATGGAAACAGAACTTTGAGACCAAAAAAGAAAAGATTCAGTGTGTGCAAGTATGTAAGGAAAGAGATGAGGAAGAGCAAAAAGAGGGTAAGAACTGCAGCTTTGTGCAGCTGTGTCAAATTCGTTTCTGCTTTTTGTTAGGATGTCCAGGACTAGTAGTCCATCCTCTCGTGATTCTCCCAGATGGTGTTTTCAGTCCTTGTTTGGCTGACAGAAGATGGCTGGAATGACAACTATTTATTATGTCAAGGGAACGCCTTGGGTGGACAGCGGTCTCACTCTGYGGGAACTTGTTCACAGACTGTTGAACTAATGTGTGTTAATATAGGAAAACAGAGGCCATGAAACACATGTAAAGTATGAGAGAGAACCCAATTAACAAAGTTTTCTTCCATCTTAAAGAAAAGGTGGAGATTTCTTTAGCAAAAAGATAAGAATACTTGAAGGAAACATTGTGATATTTCACCAACTGAAAAAGAGCAAGAGGTCTCACTGAAAATTTGCTATTTGAAGGCTACAGCTGCTCATCGACAAAATTTACCAGAGCCAAATATCGGGAATGGAGAAGTCAAGATAGACCGTCTAGAAGATGAAGAAGAATCTGTAAGCATTATTGGTGTTTAGGTCTCTATTAGTCAAGAGGGTCTTGAAGATTTGTTATTTTAAATTGTTCCAAGTGAAAAAATAGGAAACGTTTTTTTAGTACCTCTGTAAAGCTGTGTTAGCATGTCAGAGGTTGAGCATTTGCTGTGTATATTATCTGCCATTGAAATGGAGTGGTGGTATACAAAAACTTGTTTAGCTAATTCTTTCATTGTGGAAATCACATTTTGCTTTCAAAATATTTTGAGTATCTATCGTAAACATGACCCTTTAAAATAATTTTTGTATTTATTATTGGATTTACTAGTCCCATCTTAAATTAATCCCATCTTAATATATGGCTTCTCTTTAGAGAAATAATACAGTTTTAAAATCTGGATATAGTCATACTCGTGCTCTGTGATTATTTGATCTTCCTCAATCCTGTAATGCTTTAGTCTGGTTTTGAGGTAATGACCATCCCATGGTAAATATTGATTGCAATGCTGTCCTCCAGGGTTCAGCGCACATTCTCTTTTTGAAAAGTTAGGTTTGAAAAACTGACTTTCAATTCTTTACACGTTGAGGGAAGGTAGAAAAGAAGAGAAACTTTTGCCGTATTATAAAGGCTGTTAATCTCTAATAACTACAGCTTTTCAGTCTGAATTTGATTCTTATTTACTGTGCCAAAAACATATGATTATTATTTTTCTGGATTTCTGAGCTACTTTGCGGAAATCATGCAGCAGTGTACTTCTGGTTGGAAGACTCTTCTATGCTGAAGATGAGACTATTTCTTTAATTTATCAACTGAGCAACTGTGTTGCAAGAAAACATCTTATTCTAAGATTGAGAGACATCGAAATACACTTTTTGGGAATGACCATTACAGCTGTGATGCAAACTGAAGGACGCTTGCTAGCAGAGCAAGTCTGTCTGGGAAAAGAAACTGAAATAGTTTGAATTAATGTTGGGTTTGGTTTTTTTTTTCATAGAAACAAAAACAGAAGAAGTTGAAACAGCACTCATCTGTAATTTGACAGTATTTTGACTGGACACAAGCAGGTTTTTTTCAGTGCTCAGCAGTTCAATAAAGGAGAAAAAATAGTCTTGCTGTTCCAATAGACCTCAAAATATTATCCATAGCTACAACAGAGAATAAGGAACTGATAAGTGTCATATAATTACTTAAAATGATCTAATTTGTCCTGTGACACAAACACCTATTTGTTTGCACAATCTATTGGGTGACTGAGTAGGAAAAAGTCATTTCAAAACAGAGGTCAAACGCTGAAGTTCAAGATGTTATAAAAAGACTTTTGCACATGGAAAATCTCCAGTCAGTGGGCAGAGCTGGCAGGGAGTTGATAAATCTTTGCAGGAGTGGTCAYGGCTATGAATTCCCCAGCTGTGAAGTTACTCTGGCCTCCCAGTACAACACTGACTTCCAAGCACCTATAAATGTGCTAATTTTTTTCATGCATGTTTTTTAATTTGAATATTTTCTAGTTTGAGATTTTATCTAGCTATGTAAGATGTCTGTAGCAGGATGTCTCTCGGATGCGGTCTGTTGCTAGCCGCTCTTGCCTGTCAGAGTTAATGTGATGTTATTCCCCATCTACTTTTTGCTTTCTCCTACATAAAAAACTTTGCACCGAAGTGTACAGCCCTCATCATCTGTTTGTGATCGGGAGAAAATGTATTACTATATTCTAGGAACACTTAACTCCATACAGTGTCTTGAATATGTGACAGCACGTTCAAGCGATGGTCACAAGTAACCACCCCCTTGGACTGCCTTGCAAGGAAGAAAATTTTCTTTCTTTGTGATGCATTAAGATCCAGTTGGTACTCTCAAATGTACGTGAAATTAAATATATATTTCTTCCAAGGCAGTATTTTATATGTATAAATAAATGTTTTCCAGGGAATGGTCCTTGCTTTGTCTTACCAGAAAGGCCACAATTCTTTTACCACAAATGGCACAAGTAAATGCAACCTAATTCTTTCTCYGTGACAAAGCCTGTGTGTCTACAATAATCCTTCTCCTGCTGTTCAGTTAGAGATGCAGTGTCTGGAGAGCGGGAACATCCTAACTAAGATGCTGATTAAATGTCTAAGCGTTAGAAGAAATTTATTTATCAGTCAGCTTTCTTAGGTCGTATGTCTTTTGATTTAGTCTGCTAGTCAGTAAGACAAGGAATATATGTCAGATACATGTATTTATACACAAACACATACGCACACACACTTGCTCACAAGTGAAGTCCTAGTCTTTAAATGCAGAAATAAAAATCCTCAGTGTGATATTGGGCATAAAATGTTTGCGTAAGGCTTTTTTATGCATAAGACACAGCAAAAATTGGCAGTAGTTCATTTAGATTTCATGCTAAATTCAGATGCCATTGGGGCAAGAATGAAATAACAGGAAAGTTCAAAATGCAAACTGCTATTCCACTGAAGCCTGGAGGGCAGCAAGAAGTTTCAAGAGGGGCAATGGGAAATTTGCTTTGATTTAGCAATTCTTGGCCCCGTCAACAAGTTAGTTACTAGTAAACAGAATTGAACTCTGCGGATGAAAGCTTCATGAAAATGTTATTTTAACAGGTGCACTTAAAGTGTTTAACAGGTTCTGATTAGTCCTATGGATTGGGGGATTTTTTGAAGAAAACCTGAGGAAATGGTTCCAGAGTTACATATTTCCAACTGATCAAAAAATCCACACTAGACTGTTAGCCTTTTAGAGATGCAGATGTGGAACACAGGCAGATGTGGTAGCAATCGGCATCATGAAGAGGTATCTTGGAGTCCTTTGCCTTTTAGGTGATCCTGGTGTTCTCTGCCTTTGAGAAACACCTGCAGCAGGAATGCTTTTATACTAGTAGAAAGATAATTCTGAACTTCTCTGTTAAAAAATTTGCCTAAAATCTTTAGAAAACCTTTAATATGGTAAATACATGTATTTGGGTGGCTCTTTTAGTGGAGTATGTTGTACCTTCTTTAAAAAGAAGAAGAAAAAACAATTACGGTAGAACATTTCAGTTACTGGACGCAGTGTAAAAAGCACTACTCTGCAGTGAGTAATACCRTCTGAAGTTACACCAGGTATCATCAGGAAATTCGCCGTATGTATAGCTTCCTGCTTTGGATTTAGAGTCACTGAGTAGGTTTCTTTCCAAGCTCACAAAAATAGCTCTAACCAGTCTTCCACAGACTGTAGCCTGTATTTTCTTAAGGCTCATCTGTATGCAGAGGTTCTGGTAGATTGACATTTAATTTGTTTGCACTAAATTACTTTGCATCAACATACAGGTCTTAAAAATCCTGTAGCGTAGGGTGTTCAGTTTCACTCTGTATCTACCCTTTTAACTGGCATAGCTGCCTTCTGCCTACCCTACTTGTTTTCTTCTTTTTCTGGACACTTGAAACACTGCAGTTAAAAGTTTTCTGTCTCACTGTTAAATTAACTCTCTGTGGACTTTGCTTCCTCCACAGCTTCACTGTGCTAAAAAAAAAAAAAAAGGGGGGCATTCCTAATTCCACAGTTCCCCCTGGGTACCGTCCTAATAAAAACCCAGCACCTTGTCAGCCGACCAAATTGAAATGAGGTTGTTTTATGCAGCTAGGTTGGCGATACCTCTCTAAGCCAAAAGATGTGTGTTTCTGTGGGGTTTGCTTTTGTTGTTTATAGCCTGCTATATCACAGTAAACAAACAAGCAAACAAAATAAAACCCTGTGGAGCTTCTCCACTGAGATGAGAGTACTTTTTCTAACAAGCTGTCTGTTCTATCCAGTGAAATTAGCTAAAGCCAACCAACTAGTTCAAAGCTACCAGCTGGTGCTCATCGAGATCTGACCCCAGGTGAGTGTAGGTGGTGTAAGGGAGCACATTATTGGGGCTGCACCAGTTGCAGCTTCTCTCCTCGGCCACAGTACCCAGCTGTGCTTGCGCTCACTGCTGCTTCTCTCTAAAGTAAAAAATACATTAATTTGTTCCAGCAGGATGACTGAGACTACAGAGGTGGTTTTTACTTCTCGCTGAGGTGCACGTATCACAGCTCATCTGCTAAACAGTAAGTTGCTTAGCAGAAGTAATCAGGATGTGGGTTTGGGGTGTCAAGCTGATCTAAAAGAGGCTGTTTCCCCTTGCTGCTGCCCCGACCTTGCCTTCCTCCTGCCCTGACACTTCACTGACTGTCAGGAGCTGCTTCAGGAAGCTCAATTGGCAGAAGCTGTTTTTTTCCAGCTGGTATCTACAGGCGTGAGCTAACCCTGGAGCCAGTGGGAAGGGAGGAGAGGGGATGTGGGGCAGGGACCACCACTTAGCTGAGTTTCAATGCACAAACATTGTAGGTTCAGGCACTTGTTTTTCGGTGTAAACATGACATAAAGAACCTGTTTTTCCTTGCAAGGACAGTGCCTCAGGTTAGGCTCTTTGGGGCAATCTTCAAGTATTTCTGTGACTCCCTCTCTGTCCCCCCCAATCTTCCAGTGTGGTTTTTACACCTGTGTCTCGTTAGAAATATTTTTCCTATTCCATTTCAAACCCTTCACTGCCTCCAAAGATTAGCTTAGCTCCTCCAGCCTTGGTGTCACAAGTATTCACTGCTGACCCCTTGCTGTATTCTTTTTTTTTCTTTGTATGTCTGATTTTGGATATTAAACTGCTTGTGGTTTTGAGTCAGTCTGGGAAGCTGTGGGAGAAGTAATTGATTCTTTAGAAATGTTACAGAGGTGTGGGAGACTAGCAGTGCTGCTTTTCTGCATGTTTTTTTTTTAAACTACAGCAGCAGAAGCCAGCCATAGTTCCCGTCTTGAAAAAGAATATATTTTGTGGGAAGAAGGCAGGAGAGGTAATTAAGGTGGTGTTTGAGTGCATGGGTTTGTGTGTGCATCCATTGTGCTGGGATACAATGAATTACTTGTCTCTGATATGATAAACTGTTATTGCAGATTTAAAAGTGCTTCATAATACGCAAGGCATAGTAGAGACAGAACAAATCTCCCCAAAGGCTATATTAATATTCATTACAGAGTTAACAGCATTACAACGCTCCAAAACAGACATAATATATAGAGAAGAAACTTTGTGGGGGTTGAATCTGCGGACTCTCTGATCTAAAAGTAGCTGCTGCACTTTTGGAGCTGAGGAATCTTGGCAGCAGGAGTAACAGCACTTCTCTCCTTCCAGCCATTAAAAGGCAAGTAAAATATAGCATTGCAAAGCCTTTATATTTTGAGCTCCATAAATTCAATTGGAAAAGATACACGGGTCTCCTGGCACTGACTCTAGGCAACCTGTCATGAAGTCCATAGAAACTGAAGTGATGTGCCATAACCAGGCAGTTCTGGGGTCTCTTAAAACTGGCTTGCAGAACATCATCTCTATGAAATACCTCCCTCAATGTGTGCATGTCTCCCGTATTAAACTAAATCTTATATACTGAAACCACTGCTCTGGTTAAAAGAAAGCTGTTCTCTCTTTATGCATCTTTGAATTGGTGCAGCATTCTTAATGTTAACAAATGTTTTATTCTCGGCGACGGTCTTGTGAAGTAAGCAGTAGCCTTTTACAGACAGAAGGTGGCTAAAATGGAGCAATGTGTTCCTAGAAAAACTGTGTCGCTAGAAGAGAAAAGGGACTGTCTCCACACCAGTGGTTGGAATAGGAGTTACTGGGCATAAATGAGCTCCACACAGCAGAGGATGAGGGAGCGTAGGTGGTGTTTGTTCTGTGCCAGGCCACTACATATCTGGTTCAGCTCTGAAGCAAGGTGGTGGTGATAAACTCCCAAATAAATAAATAAATAAATAAAACTCCAATAAATAAAATCTGTGCCATATTATTCCATCATTTTTACATGATCTAGTTGCAAAATACATAGTATCCCATACAATATATAGGTATTAATCCTTTTTTTGTTTACCTGACTGTGATATTGCTATAAATTTAGTTAGGAGTTGAAGCTAGAGCTCAGGTGCTGCCTTCATTTGAGCCAATACTTAACATATCAGTAAATTTCARTCTTACTGAAATGACATATTATTACATTTGTTTGGTAAGGTAGCTTTCGGTCTCTTGGCCTCATTGACTGCGTTTCACAGATTCTCAGTATTATGGTTTATTTTCATTTCGTAATTGAAAATATGTGTGATTCCAAATGGGCTTTCATGCATCTTGACCTCTTTGTCATCATCTCAGCCATATTTATTAATTTTTAATTCCTTTAATGTCAAAGTAGGCATTCCATTTGATGTTTGTTTTGTGTTGTCTCTTTGGTATAGCAAAAATTAGAGACAAGTCAGACATTATCTAATAATAACTGTAAGTTTTATAAATAAGGCCTTAGACACTGCATTTTCTTGTAGTAATAAAGGTGGGTTAATTAGTTTTACTCCTCTATGGCAAAGGGAACTGAGTGGTAGGTGGCAATCAGCTCTGATCTGGTGGGTTTCAGACCCAAGGGACTAAAGCTATTCAATGATTGGTTTGGGGTTTGTTTATTTTTAAAGTGAGTAACTGTCTAGGCTGGGTCTTTGTAAGGTGTATTTTTGGCTGTTTAAGTGTGGTTAATACGGTCTGTCTCTTTAGTGGAATCAGTCTGCATTACATTGATGAGCAACCATAGTTTAGTAACTGATACTAAATATTTCTGATTGCTTCAGAACTATGATTAAGATCAGACAGAGCAAAATAAAAGGGAAATAATTAAAGTTTTTAAAATAAAAAAAGACAGACAATGCATTTAAGATTATTCTATTTGTAAATTATATGGTACTTCCATGGAGAAAATACAGGCTGTTCTTAATTTGTGCTTTAATAACGTTTTTAAATGGAAGATTAAAAAATATAAGTCCAGAAATGAGCTGAAGAGGAACAATGTTTGCAAATTACTTTTAAAATACTATTTGCTGTAGTGTAAGATGAGTGTTCATCTTCCTGTCTGCCAGCGATGACGAGGGTTCAAATTGCAGAGGTCATTATGATAGGAGAAATTTCCCCCTTTTGTTGATGGCCTCAGACTGTTGTTAGCGACCGTTGCGGCATCCCAGAGCAACGGTGTTTGGTTCAAGATTAAGATTTGTGTCTCCGTAAAAGTGCTTGCCTATTTGGCAGTGTCAGTTCAAAAATCCAGCCAGGAAAATAAATGCTTCACATCTAACAAGTTCACTTGAAAATCATCATGAGTTAGATAAATAATACTGTTTTAAATTTTTCCTCCACATATCTTAAGAGAAGTGTGGTTGCTAATCCTGCCAGACATAGCAAAAGTGTATGGTGAAAAGCTTATAAACAGCTCAGCAGATGGATTTCTTAAAATGCTATGTTATTCCCACTTCAGAGCACAGTATTTGCTGGGTTTGTTTATCTGCCTTGTCTGTACTCCAAAAAGTCTCTTTAGGCCAGTGCTGACACTTAATTTTAAACCAGTGGTGACATTGATGCATCAAGTTTTGGAGGCTAAAGTTTTTTCCCCCTGATAGATTGCACTGTCTATCTACATTATAAATATTCAGCTCAGTGAGCRTGCAAGGTCCAGTCCAGATCACTGCCAGTCCACAAATAAGTGTTAATGTAACTTTGAAAGGGAAAAAAGTTGCTTATTATGTTTATMAAAATAAAGGTGAATGTGTCTTCTCACTTTGTTTTAAAAAAATTTGAAGACAGACCTGTGACAAAGCATACATAGGAGTATCGCTTTATCACCATTTAAGCTGTAGAAGAGCTTGTGGAAATAGCAGTGAACACAATAAAAATGACTTTGTACTTCCATCTGTTGAGTACCAGCCACAAAAGAGGTGTCTTTGTGTTAAATCTGTGTTGTATGACATAAGGCAGTCAAGCTGTTAGTGAGGGAGAAGTAGATAAACAACTTGATAAGAATCCCTGTACGTGCTGAAAACGGCTTCAGATGACAAATTTGAGGGGTGAAAATTGTAAATACTTTACAATTATAAAGACTCAAAGAGAGATTTTAAATTAGAGTTGCTATTTTCTTAGAATTTGTTCAACCTGCTATGAAGCCAACATTTTGGAGAGGTTAAGATAACAAATAATGAACTTCTAATTTTACARTTGATTCCCTGAAAAATCAATTACACTTCAAAGTACACTATTCTAGAAATATTAGTGTGGTTTTATTATTGTAGTTTTATAAATTTTCTTTCCAGAACCTAAAGAAGCTAGTTTTTTTATTTTTCCATATAAACCTTCTGGGAATATAATATGTTCTAAGCATATTGTTTTATAAAGAATTTGGAGAGCGAGGGATTAAACCACGTTGCTAGAGCACCAGTAATGAAATAGTGACTGTAGGCATAGGAACTGAATTACATTTATGAAAACTGTTTTAATAGTTTCAAAAAAATCCTGCGTGCTATAAATGTATCTGAAAATTTCAGTAGAGAAAAAACTGTTTCTAGTGCTGTATTTGGAGATATGTATTTGTCATCCATTTGCTGCTGTCAGTTCGTATGGGTGGAGCATGCTGTCCTCTGGAAGAGGTAAAAGTCCTAATGCTTAGAATTGAAATACTTATTTGGTATGACAGCCTGTTGACTTTTTCAGGCCACCTTGGAGCTATAGCATTGCCATGCTGGGGAACAGCTTAAAACAAAGCCCTGTCCTGATAGATATGAGTTCATTCTTCTGGTGGAACTAAGATAGTCGAACTTGAGTGTTGCCCCTTGCAAGCTTATCTTGTCCCATCCCAATACTGTCGCAAAATTATTTTGCGACATGTCTGCCACACTAGAGAAGGACCGTGTGTGCCAGGTAGGTAAATGCCAATACTAATGGAGCACCTAAAGAGCTGTYCGAAGGCATGAGCAGTCCTCAGAAACACTTCTTGAGCTCCTTTCACTACTTTTATTTTGACACTATTCTATCACAGCTGAGTCAACAATGCTCCATATTCTTTAACCTCTATGTCTCAACAGAGCCTGTCTTTTGAGACATAGAGGTTAAAGGATGTGAAGAATATGGAGTAACCTTCAGATACTACTCCTAAGGTTTCAAAGCACGCTTTGAGGGATCTCATTTCCTGCCTGGTAGTCCCTCCAAAGTTGACATTTATGATGGACCTGCCAGTCTTCGGGTGTGTAGGGCTATCCCCACAAACTCTCTGTACCTTAAACAGAGGGATACTGAAAATAGTTACTATCTTCAACATAAGAGGAAAAACAAATCAGATTCATTTTCATTTAGCTTTTCTTCACTGCTGTGGTCCATTCTGTAGCCTGTTTTTTGTACAGTTATTTTTATAGGAAAACCTTATATTCAATTTCAGTATTCTCATTCATGGTTTTATGCARGTTTTGCAAATTACCACATCCTTGCCAGCATCTTTCTTCCTAAAACTTCAGGCTCTCTGATMTTCTTTGTAGCTATTGCTGATGGCGTGACCCCAACTGACTTAGAGTTTAGACCTCCTGCTGCTTTTATGTCTCATCTTTTCCTGGGCCCTAGGTTATCTCCTTCCTCTCTTTCAT
>JAYKAV010003421.1:1240171-1451542 GCA_035582835.1 Phoebastria nigripes | reverse complement strand
TTTTTTTTTTTTTTTTTTTTTTGCTTAATCTTTCTCTCCCCATGTTCTGGGAGAGTCCCTGGCAGCTGTCCTCTGGGCCCTTCTTTTTCTTCTTCTCCAGCTAAAGGTAAAATGTGCAAATTTCACCCTCTGTTCTCTCTGAGCTAAGATGTCAGTGTTCATGGTCAAGTCCTGATCATCTATCACTGTTACTATTATAATTTCCTTGACTGACATTCTATATATCTGAGGGCTAAATTTTGCAGCACCTTGACACAYGCTCATCAATTTCCTCAGACTAGGTGTGTCTTGTCTTTCTTTGTGGTGGTGTTTCCCAGCCAGTTAGTAAGTATGACTGCTTCAAACAAAATACTGAGGCACTTTCTCCGGTCCATTCCCAATCATTAATACGGTCTTGGCTCCACTGTTTTTCCAGATGTGTTGTTAATACTGAGTCCTCCTACTCTCTGGTTGAGCTCCTAAGACTGCCGGTCTYGGATCTATGCTCAGATCCCGCTCATGTCTTGTATGCGGTACTGTCCTGCTTGTCTTTTCCTGCTGGGAAAGAGTCCTGGATTCCCATTGCCTTGTTCTTATCTCTGTGTAGTATTTCTACAGAAATTGTGTRGGCTTGGGAGGAGTTTTTCTGGTTTTATTCAAGTGAATTGTGGTCTGTGATTTTGTGGGATGAGTGTGCAGCCTTACAGAGGAGCTCAAGGCAGTTTAGAGAACAGGATCTGATACAGAAATAGGTACTAACAGTAGTATAATATTTGTAAAAAGCCACTGCAAAACATTCAAATATTTTGCTTTTTTTGTCAGCTTTGCACATTAACTGCTCRCTGTTGTAGCAACATCAGACTGTGCTTATTGAGTCCTGATTTATTCCTTTGCTGGAAAAGTCATTATTCATTGCCTGGCTAGATTTACTATACTACTTTATCACTTAATAATACAAATGTGAAACACAATCGGGGGAGGGAGTAAAAAGTGTAATTAAATTTGTTATATGTAATGCCAAATGAATAAATTCCTTGTTTTGTAGCTCTTTGTAAAGTTTTCTGCATATAGGCGATCTACTTGTACTGTGCATCCAGCTGTTTCATGTTCAACAGTTCTCACATGGGAAGAGAGTGAGGAATTGTCTTACAGTGCTTTGACACTTTGTGGATTTCTAATTAGATCACCCAGATAGAGTCATCAGCTGTAAGTAGCACTCTGCTAATTTGATGAAGTTCTGGGCCCACAGTTAATTGAACAAATATATCTCTTTGCAGAAACCACAGGCACTTCCCCAGTAGACAGCAGTTGTGCTTGGGTGCAGTGAGTAAAACGAAAGCAAGCAAAGAACAATGCATTATGTGTGCGAAACAAAAAATAGCAAAAAACCAAAATCTGCCTGCCTTGCATGGTGTCTTCATAGAAGGCAATTGTTCTTGCAAAGCTTTTGCTCTCTTTGCCTTCTTATTCTGTTGCTGGAATGTCAGCCCACTCAGAGGCAGGCTTGGCTGTTTTGACAAAAGAGCTTTTTATTTAATTATTAGTATTCAGAAATGGGCTTTGGTTGTTAGATACCTTGTTTAAAAACTGGTTTTYACCTAGGTATTTAGAGAAGACGGGAGTAAATTCTTAGCGTCACTTTTTGTTTGCAGAGTAACTCGGTCCAGTGGTATGTTTTAGTGACWTCCCCATATAGTCTAATACCATCTGGTGAGCTTTGAGGAGAGATAAGCCTATAGTGACATATTTGCAGTGTTTCAGAACTGGGAGAAAAATAARTATTTAAATATTCAGCCAGTGCCAGATAACTATAGTGAATTTCCCACACCTGAGCCAACCCTGCTACTCCTTTCATCAGATCTGTATTGTCTCCCTCTTGCAGATCTCCATTATGGGGATCAGCATCTCTCGCAATAACATCTAGCATCTTCCAGTACTTTTACTGATATTTGATCATTGTAATTCAGAAAGAGTCTAATACAAGCCCAATGAATTTACTAGATTAGGCCCTAATAATTTCAAGACAGATGGGCACAAATTAGATATCACAGAGTTGAGGACCATGTAAGTATCTAGCTAAATGTTTAATGATACAAAATATTAAAAACTAGGTCTCCCATAGGCAGTAAAATACGAGGAGTAGAAAACTACCGAGTGACATTTAATTGTAATGTGAGTGGCTTCAGGATGTGAAGAGCAAACACTTCTGGGCTTATGTGGTGAAATAATGCTCCGTAATAACTACAAGACTTTATTCCCAATGTGGGAATGAATCCTTTCATGGCTTTCCACTTGGATGCGGGTCCTTTTTATTTAGAGAATATAAAATCCTCTGCCTGTGATGTAGGCAGTTCCCTAGGAACCACTAGAAATTTGAAATAAATGATCACAGGACCATGTCGTTTTCCACAATTGTATCAGTTTCAGCTTTCCTTTCTTAACAAGGTCTATCCTGTGAGCACAAAACACTTCATGTTTAACTCTTGTCTCTCAAAGCTAAAAACCATGTAGTCATAGTTGGATAGCTTCTGAAGGGCATCAGCATGGATTAGCAAGGTAGTCTCTGTCTTTGCTGTTTCTGGTTGATTAATGAAAATCTACGTTTCCTCCTGACATGCCTGTTCCTGCTGAAATGTTATGTTGKTTTTATATTTACGTATTAACTAGTTTCCTTTCATGCTATCAAACTGAAGGAACTAACTGTCTGGGAATAAATACTCCCAGATAACACTAATATTAAATAAATATAATTATTTAATTAATTAAATATTATGTATTATCAAAAGTTTTTTCTTTTTGTAGTCTTACAAATGAATAACGTAAACACTACTGCCTCCTTCATTTATTTGCTTTTCTGTTAAACTGTCTCTCTGGCTTTTGAGAATATGGCAATACTTTGCAAAAAAAAGGGCAATCTGGAAAAGTCCTTCTCTTAAAAGGCAGTCCTTCAGCTCCAYGGACTCAGGAGTATAACTTTAAATTGGTAACAACTTCAAAAATACATCACACCATATAAACATATAAAACACAGTATTAGGATAAAAGTTTGCATATGTGTAGTAAATCTAATATAAGGTTGCACACGGCCTTTCCTAAATAGATGCCTCTTGTAATTATGTTTCTTCCCACTTATTTTAAAAGGTTTAGTATTTCAACCTCTTCAATATGTTTAAAGTTTCAAAATGTTACTGTGAGTGCCAGCTCCTCTTAGGAGGAGTCTGAAACCATCTCAAGTGTTTTCTAACCTGCCGTGTGAAGGCAGGAAAGCTTTTAATGCATTCCTTCGGAGCTGAAACGTAGTGGTGGAGTGTAGTGGAAGGTTGACTTCACGCAGGTGAGCAAACTGAGTCTGAAAGCCTGGGGTGCACGACTGCAGCATCTCTTGGCTTTTGCTGTCAGTGGCTTTTACAGTTATGTCACTATGCCTACTTTTGTTTGCCTTGATCTTAAAACATTTACTGTGATAATTAAACAGCAAAGTTTGTATTTGTTCAGGACCGTGTTACATTTAAGAGAAGTACACAAAATAATTTTTCAGAATGAAGAATTGGACTATTTTTAAAAAATACTCTAATTTAAGATCATGTTACATGGGGTATTTTCCCCCAGATAAATTCATTCTTACATTAACTTTACAAGCCTGTTACTAGTGCCTTTACTGGATACACCAGAGAGGCAGACTGGCTCAGTAATTATATCACCAGCCGGCCTTTTCTCCATTGCAGAGTTCCTGTGCGACCTTGGGTAATTATTTAAATTGGTGTGCTTCATTTCCCCATCTGTGAAGCAGGGAGAAAAACTCTTCCTAGCATTACAAATATCTGAATACAAATACACCAAACATTGTGAGGCCTGTAGGTACTACAGTCTAGGTTAAAACAAGGGCACTATTGATCACAAAAATATGTACCTTCTAAACAAAACAATTTTTTCAATGAATAATCCAAAATAAGTATTGTTTTTATGTAGTTAACTCTACAATTGGTCTCATTAGACCGAATGAAGTTCATTTYGATATCAACTTGGAAGTTTGTTTTCCTGTGGGGACACTTGGTTTTAGGCTGCTGAACTGAAACTATATTAATTTTTCCATGAGAGCAGTTGGAGATATTCTTCTTAATGCGTGTCAAGTGTTCAGTGGCTGGAGGGAGCCGTAACTTTGAATCTGGCTTCTCTGCTTAGTACCTTTTCAGATGTTAATACCTGTGTTGCGAGGTGGTTTGTACTGTGGGTTGCATGTGTTTCCATAAGTAACTGGGGAGTGGTTTAAAAAGATGAATTGGTGGTGTTAACTACAGCCAAATCAAGTGACAAATGAGTGTGCAATAAATTTTCTGTTGCGTTTTTTTAATTGGAARCTATGTTTATTAATTAATGCAAAGCAAATACGTTCCACAGCAGGTATGGTGAACATAAAGCTAGACTGTGGAACAGATAAATTAATGACAAAATATTTTAGGCGTTTATACAGCCTGCTGCTAGTTATTTTCTGAGATTTTCACAAAGTGACTGTATGCCTAATTTACTTTAAGTTAAACAGGATTGAGGCAGTTGGGCACTTCAAGTTTCTGCCAGTCACCAATCTGTATCTTTTAGAGCCTGAAAACTTAAAAATATCCAGCACTGCCTGATTTCCTTATTTAGTGCCTTATGCAGAGCATTACAGGATCTAAAATTCCTAATTTCCTTTCCTTGTAACACTAAATAACATTTTCTTCCACATAGAAATGAAGATTTTGGGACTAAAACGYTGCTTAATCAATGGCCTGGAAATTGCCTTTTTCAGTCTACAGTTTATATGCACAAAGCAGGCCAGATGGTCTGTTCTACATTGGGGGGAAGGATGAATAGCAAAGCTTTGGGGCTAATCACAGATGCAGCCCATTGATGACAATATTCGGTACAAAATGCAGTTGTAAGAGGCCTTCTTGAGTTTTAACTGCGTTTGTGAAATCCTCTGGTCTTTGTACCTTCCTGTTCACTGCAGYGAAGCCTGATCATACCCTACTGCCGTGGTGATCTTGGAGGACCTCAGAGAGGTATCTTTTGGATCCCTTTGGTAAATGAAAAGTGCRTAGAAGTATTATGTGATAACTGTTCTTCAGCAGGTTGTACAAAGGCTTAAACAGTCAATCAAGAGTCAAGCTTTCTATCACTAGGAGTCATTAGAGCCATCTTTAATCACATGTAATAACTCGTGATTAAAGAAGTTTTGAGTCACAAAATTAAAGTTCACATGAAAGTCTTCATGTAGGATTGCACTCCATCTTCGTCATTGTCCTAACAACAAATTAAGCGATATTGACACAGAAGTGTCATGTGAGCAAATTCTTACCCCAAACTAAATATTGACTTTCCCCACCTGACTGTAATGAAGTATCACCTTTTAAAAATACTTTTGAAACTTGGACAAGTGTGGAGTAGAAGTGAGGTGGGGAGCAGGGATGATGCACCCTCTCCCAGGGAGGGCCAGCAGGCTTGCATGGGGTTCCCCACCATAGGGTGGAGGAGTGCCTGTCCCTTACCATCACCATTGCAGCTGTACTCTCTCCCAAGTAGCTTAAGAATAATCCTAATGAATTTATAAAAAAAAATTACCATGCAACCCAGTAGTTTTCATTACTTAAAATTTGGGTGGGTTTAATTTTTCTTGTGAGGGAATACATATAAATAAAAAATTTGCATTGATTGGCATTGCATGCAATTTTTGGCTTGAATCAGGGAACAGGCTGATCGATGTTGCAAAGTGGCTGGTTTTACAATGACCATACGCAGAATTTATTTGCAAGTGAAGGCCTAATTTCAGGYACTTGCTAGCTTTCTCCCTGCGTGCCTTGCATTTGCATTGCAAAGCCTGCATCAGTTGTGCATCTCTCCCGGCTGCCGGCACCCTGCTCTGCAGCCCCTTTCGCATCTATTCTGGGAAGAGCCATCTATGTCACTGTGCACTTGGGGGGTGGCCCAGCCGAGTTTTCTGTCGTTTAAAAAGAGGAAAGTAGGCTGTGCTGCAAATCCCTGGGGTGTGGATCCTGGGAAGGTGTCAGCATAACCTCTGCAAGCTCAGAATCGGGATCCTGCAGGATCAGGAACTTGTCTCGCACCATTTTGGGTTACAGGCAGCAGGGCCAGGAGGCCAGCCAGGATTTGATCAGACAGCACATTTTGGGACATATTATGTTTATCGATGCTTTACTGTATGCTCCTAAGTGGTCTGCATGTACAATAGTAAGAAGAAAAATTGGAGAAACATTCTCATGTCTAAGAAATGTTACCTCTTTTCTAGTGGTTTCAGATTTATTGGGCAGATTTGCATGCAGGAGGTGTTTTTAGCCTTCTCATCTTTCAAATTCAGAACAGAATAGGTCTTTCCAAGGTTTGTAGGGAGTGGTAGTTGATAACTGCGGCTCTTCCTCCAGAGAATTTGACCAAACTGAAAAATAATAGTTTCAGATTTCAAAGAAATCTTATTTTTTAATTTTAAACCTACTGTATCACCTAAAGGATTTAAAATATGCCCATTTTAACTTCTTATGTAGATCGGGGGAGGGGACAAACCCTGTTATTGCTTTAAATTTTGATTACAGTTTACTGGAGTTCTTGAATAGATCTAGGTCAGCAGAAACGTTAGCAACTAAACCAACAGATTTTTTGGGTATTACAAAGCCATTTTTTGAATGCTAAGACAAAATATCCAGGATAGGTGAGGGAAAGATTATAATTTTATTAGAAAAAGTACTGTCTCCTCTGTGGAGCAGGGACAGCCAACTGAGGAGAATGAATTGGTCATGGTAGCTGGGTAACATCTCTAACTGTGGCATGCTATAATCTGTGGACATATATAAATGCAAATATGAAAGCCATTAACTAGACAGTTTACAAGACTCCCATGTGTCCCCACGGGCAGCTGTCTGTTTCAGAGCTACCACCCTATTCCTTCACCCGGAGGACGGCCATCCTGGTCGTATCCTGGTAGTTACCTGACAAGGTAGCAAATAAATGCTGGAGCAAGGCTGACTGTACCTGCTGGAAATGGTATAAGACATCCCACAACACATGTCCAAATCTCAGCATGAAAACCTGCTGCGGTTCTTCATTGTTCAGCTCTTTGAATATACATTTCTTCTTTGTACTAATTTAGTAAGCTTTTTATACATTATACCATGCGTTAGCTCTTGGATATCATCTTTGATTGTGCACCTTGATGTACTTACCAGTTAAATGGTTTTTTGCATATATTAAGCATGCACTCAAAACCCTTTTAGCAGCACCTTTCTGCTCAGCTCATGCTAAGCAATTTTAAACGCTACGTTCGGACATGTTCTGGTCTGCACCTTGTGATCCGTGCCATACCACGAGTCTCACTCGCTGACTGCTGGTGCTCTCTGTTCCCCAGGCATCCCGGTCACGATTCCACAGCCCAACTGCTCATGGCACTCCCAAGTTCCTTGGTGCTATTGTTCAGCTACAGTAATTACTCATATTGTGTTAGGTTTTCATCTGTTTACTTTAGCCAGTAAATGGCTAATTATTTACTACAGAATTCTCTGCCATGAATAGCTGAATACCCTGTAAGTCCTACTATTTCAGAACAAGCTTAAATCTTTCTCTTTACCCACTTTTCTCTCATAACAAAACCACAGACATGCAAGATAAATTCTTCTGGTCCTGGATATGCAGCGAGAAAAGAGATTATGCATTAATATTGTTTGATCTGTCTGTAATCCATCTCTGAATTTATGTGTGTTTTTATTAGGTACTCAAAAGTGATATTGAAGTGTATGATTACAGGGCAAGAGAAAAGAAAATCAACAGCAGAATGGAATAAAGTTATTTCTCCTCTGCTATCACCAACAGGAATTAATTATCAGAGCCATGTATTCAAGGAGATACAGGTCCCGTTTTAGAGCTGTTTCCCTGAAGAGCCCCAAATCCCAGGTGTCCTCCTCCTCAGCATCATGTGCTTTCTCCCACTTCTTTGATTTGTCTGTGCCATATCCCAATTAGTTGTACACAGTTGATTTTATTATTCTGTGGCCTGAAATGGAGAGTGATTTATTTATTTATTTTGTAACATCTTAATGAAAGTTTAGCAATTTAAGTGCAACATCTTGTAGGAAGAATGGCAATTTTAAGTTTATGGGCTTTTTTTCTATTGAGGAGTTTAAAATTTTTAAAAAGGGATAAAAGGTTTAGAAAGTTTGACAGGAGCGGCTAGGAATAACTTCCAGAAGCAGCTGAAGTTACAACTTTGGGCCTGCTTTAGTTATGTTCAGGGAGGTAAACACAGAGTTTTCCTTCACTTTGTACAAACAGCGTGATAAATATAGTCTGTTTTAATTTGCCTGTCTTGATGAACGGCATTTCAGTTTTTCATTTACAAATTGCTAGGGCATAGCATGTTGAGTTATTGGAATAATTGTGGCTTTCAGAAGAAAAGAATAAATGAAAAGAGAATGGCTTTTTAAGACTGTTATTATGCAAAGATTGTGGGAAGCAACATTACTGTTACAGTCCTTTTTGGTGCATCTATTATATAAATGCTCACTATTCTTTAATTTGTTGCGAGTTGAATAATCTGACTTGTTAATGCTCACCGACAGCTTGAATGCTCAGTAGTACATCAGCCCGAAGAGATTTCACTGCTTGTGACTTGGATATGGCTTTCTTAAATAAAAACACTCACTGAGTTTGGGGTTTTGTTTGCCATACCCGAAGACATACATTCCCCAGGAACTCCTATGGTATATTTTTCAGCTGCTTAAGTGTGGCATCGAGTGTCTGTCCTGCCGACCAGCACCAAGTCGGGTGCGTTTGCCTTGAGCTTTGTTGCATGACGCAGTGCTGCACAACATTTGTTCGTACTATTTATAGACCGATATTCTTTGAGCCATAAAGTTCTGTTTTAAATGACATAGTCTAATGACATAGTTGGAAGTGTCTGACTTCACATGTAAGGAAGCAATTAAGCCTTTGGGTAATTAGCTGTCAATTAAAGCATGACTCTTCTTAAATTGCTTCTAAGTAACTGTGAGTTAAGTTCATCAAGATGAGGAAATTCAGCAAGTAACAGCAGAGTTTCATCTTAAAAAGGCTTTTGTTTCCATAGTGGTCAGCCTCTGTAAGACGAAATCAGTGTTATTAGCACTGCGTGGCACATGTTTAAACCATCTCTCCAGCTTCATCAGCAGTAATTGCTATGATCGATACGCAATTATTGCAAGTAAAACAAGTTCCTAATGAACTTGGTGAATCAAATAGGTGTCCAGGTTTATTTCTGTCCCGTTTAAATCAGTTTTTCAAGGATTTTTTGTCTATCTTGTACTAAAACAATTATTTTATGTTTATACTGCTACAAAATGATATGGTCTACATCTGGAAGACGTATTTACCTAGCTCTTTTTTATTGAAGTCTCTTAAAAAAATTTGTTTGCCCATGCTGCTTTATGGGCAGACTGAAATACAAAAACATTTTGCATGTCCTGTTTGAGACATCTAAAGCCCAAGAACATAGTGGCCACAGATTTCAAAGATTTTTTTTTTATTTTATTTTTATTTCAAATGAAGTTGTAAATGCTTTGTATCTTCACAGATTAAGCTGTACTGTCTCAAGTTGATGATCTACAAAACGCAGATATCAAGAAGTCATCAAAGTCCACTTCCAAAAATCAGGCTCRGGTCATGCACCAGGCATGTCACAGGGGACTGATGAAGGCTGGAAGTGAAAGGAGGCTTGTGCCTTCTGGCTGCAGCCGTTAGGAAAGACTGGTTTGAGTGTATCTGCTGGCTTTGAGGGGCTGGGGGATGCAGGTTGGGAGGCAGAGGGGGTCCCAGCTGTGCGGAGGTAGCTGGGGAGCTGCAGGATGGTTGCAATGGCCATGGGGCCAGGGAAGCGGAGGGGGGCTTTGGTGGCCAATGTTGGACAGAGGGCAGCTCCATGGGGCCTGGCGCTGAGCACCACAGGGGTCTGTGTGACCCCTGAGTGGGGAATGGTGGCTGGGGGATGGATTTGCTGGGGAAGTGGGCTGCTTGGTGGCAGGGTGGAGGGTGAGCCAGGCTGACGGAAGCAGCTGCTACTGCTTTCTCCTTCTCTCGCAGCTCCTCCTCCTCCATTACGCTGGTCTCAGCTGGCCTTGGCAGCTCAATCCCCCCATCCCTTATGGGCAGACTGACGATATGAGATTATCCTGTTCTCTGTTGACTTAGGGTATAGTAATTGGCAGGTATAAAGATATCTGTGAGTTATGAATGGAAGACACCCCCTTGGTATTCTCCATGAATATGGATGTGTAAAGTATTGTATCAACGAAAGCAAATTATCCTGAAAAATGGAGCACTGGCAACAATGCTATTAAGAGAAAATTATACAGGCTTACCCTTTCTGAATAGAAGTGCCTCTAGCAATATCATTTGTCCAAATTGCCGACTATGCGGTCTAAATTTTAAAAGGCACTTCAATATTCCTAAACTGAGGAATTATTCATAGCATAATGTACATGTGAACTATTTTTAGAATGTGCAGACTAGAGACTATTCATTTTACATTTACTTGGGGATTTAGACTCTATTTTGTACTGTGTAGCACGGAGTGAGTTCTCTGTTAAAATGTCTTGTCCATTCAGAGGAGGAGGAAAGTAGAAAATACTGTGCCTTGTTGCTGTTTTCAAACCATACAGGTATTTTGTACATTATGGAAGGACAGAGATACTGCCTTAGTCTACTTAATTCATTTTCTACTTATTATAGGAAAGAAAAACATAACCTTAAAAGCCTCAATGAAAGAATACAAGCTCCACAGTGGTGAGTGTGCGATATCGCTGCAGTTTGAGTGATTGCCAGTAGATGTTCAAGTCAGATATATAGGCATCCATATTGCCTTCATCCCATATTAAAAGCATAAACATAATGCTTGCAAATAGATACTTAACAGAACTGTGCCTTGAGCATTTTACCTGTATTTCCCCTGTACAAGCACACAGGACACGTGACCACTGTAAATGCTTTTTGGGGGCATAAGGAGTATACTTCACTCATAGACTGAGATTGCTGGTGGTGAACAGGCTGTGTGGGTGGACATCAGTGCCCAGAGGTTGAATGTTCAGAGATGCAACCCACCTTGCAAAACCACCCCTCAGAGGGCATTTTTTTCCTAAGAGAGAGCTTTCAGACAAATTTCAGTTTACTTCCCTAGAACATACTTGCCACAGAGGCCACAGAGCTGCTGTCCCCATGCCTGGCAGCTTTGCACAAACATCAAACCTGTTTTTATATGAGCCTTTAAATGTCACTGAGGAGAAACCCAAGCAAAGCCCAGAAAATATTCAGAGGAAAAGATCTGGTGGAAAAAATACTTTAAAGCGCTTATTTAGTTTGAAGTAGCTGCAGAGGAATGACTTGAGTGTTTACTCCATATTTTGCCATTAATATTTATCCTGGAGGAGCTGAGAAGGCAGAAAGGGAAAGTGCTTCGGTATCGGTCCATTAGTCTGGAGGTGAGACAGAAGAATACGTGAAAGCGTTTGCTGACCATGCAAGATGTATCTCTTTCAATAATAGAAATATATTTCTATTTTTGTGCTCTTGAGGGAAGCATTTGTGTTAATGGCTTTCACTGCAGTAAAAGCTGTGACATAGCTTCTGCTCAGCCTAATGACCGTTCATATCCAGGTCTTGGGAGGGCAGGGGCTGGGGAAGAAAGTGTCTTGCAACCTTCTTTCCAGCACCAAATGCATGGTCAGATTTATGTCTGAGATCTAACCCTGCTGTAGGGTTACAAATTAAACCCTGCATTGAGTTTGTAGAAGAATTTGGCTCTTGAAATAGCTTATAGTTGATTGCTAGACTATTTGTTGTTGACAAATGTCGCGGTTAATTTGCAGCTAAAGCTGATTCTTTGAAGACCATTTGTGTGGATATATATAGAGTAAACTTTTCTCATATGCACTGACCGGAACTGACTGCTAGATTAAAGCAGAAATTCCTCTTCTCTTCGTTAGCTCCAACATCCTGGCAACAATATCGAATAGGGTCCAGTGATTATCTTGAAATGAAGTGGGTGCCTGGTTTTATGGGTTTTTGGGGAGAACTATTTCCAGTTCCTATTTTCAGTGGAGGTCTGTCACAAAGTTTCTTGCAGGTCATAAATATAAAATGCACCTTGCATTCACAATTGAGTTGTAACTCTTTGGTGAAGACCAAAACATAGTACATTATTAAAGGTGCTTTCAGAAGGTGTACCCATAAAACAGAGTTATGAATAACTGTTCCTTATCTTTCATGCATGTTTTGCAGGAAAATATGTCTTGTCAAGTTGACTGTGATGGATGAGATTTATTGTACTATATTGAATATACTGATATATAAGAATCTGTACAGTCGTGTTCCTAAGGGGGAGCAGCTGGAAAGCCACAGGCAGCAGAGTATTACCAAAACTTAAAATTCACAAGAGTGTCTTAAAAATCTCCAGACTTCACTGAAATTGTTATATCCTCTTTATTTTGGCCTTTTAATTATTATTTTAGTTTCCCCATTCATTCTGTATGGGTGGCTGCTGTGTATACGCGTGTATATATATAAAGTTGGTTTTTGGCTTTCTGTGGTAGAAATACCAAGGTTTGTATCATGGGCTGCCTGGATATGTGGAACTTGGATGTAATGCATGAATTTTATGTTAGCATAAGATCACCTTTGCCTTGAACCATCCTGTCCCAGGCTTCTTTCCTTCTTGTACCCCTTCTCACCTGTGGTTTCCCAGCAAGGGAAGGCAGCGCTTATCCCCTCTGTTTTCCGCAGAAGGGAAGAGGTAGATATGGTCCGAGCTGTTATCTCTCCTGGTGCTCTCCTTTCCTCTTCTCTCTCGTGCAAATGCTTCCCCGCATTCCCTGCCTGCCTCAGCATTTCTCCTGGCTCCTGAAAATGGAAGGGGAGCATGCCTGTATTGATACAGGTTATGGCAGTTTGCAGTCTAAAATTCAGTGGAGCAGCTATGACAGTTTATATTCAGCAAAAATCTGCCCTTGGGTAGTATTAATAGTGTAATTTTGTATTGATATTAATCAGTCTGACAGCTTCCTCCTGGAAGGACAGCTTCCCGCTGGAACGGGAGCTGCTGATCAACGCACTTCAGATAGGAAGGTAGGAGTAAATTATTGAGGTTTTAAAGTTTATAAAAAGTGGCTTAAAGAAGTGACACTTTCTGTTTTTTTTTTGCTCTTGGCAAATCATCAGCTCTCTGCTGTCAGCAATTATGGTGGTAGTTGTCACTAAAAATGCATCTTGCTTGTCTACACCGTAGTGACTAAGCGATACCAGTTTGAAACAAGTCTCTCTGCTGTTGAAATGCTTTTCATGAGGCAGAAGCAGCTGTAAGCCTACGAATTGTAAGATGAAGGAAGAAGTGGGGAGCCTGGCTGAAACCTGGAGTTCTGCAGGAACCTGCATCTCCTGTTTTGGAGCAAGTGTCATTTCAGCAGTATTTCTCAGAAACTTTTAGTCTTCTTGGCACTGATTGTTGGTATTCAGACTATTCAAAGAGCGTTTTTTAAGTTGTTCAGCCTGTGTGCACACATATTTCATGCCTTACAAGTTTCTGTACTACTTGTCGTAGTTGAAGTATAGCTGGATTGTGTTAAGGTACATAACATCACTCATTTTTCTTTGTATCGTTTTTCCAGGTGGGAACTTGTTTGTGCAGCGAAATGTTTGCTTTGGTAGGCTTTCCTTGTTAAATGGACACTTCAAAAGTGTTGCTTTGTCTCACATAAGAGGATGTAGATGAAAGCAGCACACCTTGGGGGGTGAGTTTTGCAATACCCTTCAATTTTGGGGGGGATTTTGGTTGTAAAAGCAGATCAGGGATGATAGAAAGCATGTCTCTGCACATTTTACCTTTATCCATTTGAGTAGTGTTGCATTTTGCCTAAGTAATTGGTAATGTTTTCCATCCTGAGGCTTGAGATGGTGGACCCATATCAATAGTTAGTGTAAAGCTAGGGACCAAGATTATGAAGCTGATTTAATTTGTATGCATATCTTGAATAGTGAGATAATAAAGCCCAATGCCAGACTTGCACTGATAAAGAATTTATTAAAACATATCGTATTAATGTGGATTTATTGTGGATGTGATTTTGTGTACACAAGGTTTGTCATTTTTACATTCAGTGTACTGACTTCAGCAACTGTATTTAAGCCCATTATTTTGTTTTTGCAGTAATAACGTTGCATGGTCTCTGTAAATGTACTTGTGTAGATTAAAGTCCATCAGTGCATGTTTCTCTTGGTCCCATCAAAGACACATACAGTGCAGACATAAATACTGATAGTACATACGTCATCACAAAAAAATGGACAAATGCAGCAAGGAAAATTGTCCTTCTCCAAGTGATTCTGGCAACAGTTAAGAATGAATGTTGTTCTTGGGATAACAAATCATGTCTTCTCTGTGCCATTTCCAGGCTTCAGATTTGCATCAGCCTGCAATGACAACAGAACATCAAGTCTCCAAAAAACACAACAACCCCCGCCCCCAACTTACCCAAACAAATCATTTCCTTTTTACTACTTCTGTTGTGTCAAAAACAACAAAGCAAGCTGTTTGGGTTTCTCATAGTAAAAAAGAAAGAAGAGCATCTTCCTGTATCTCCTTCTCTGGCTTTTCTGGAAATGGCTGTGCATCATTTATCTTTAAACAATTTTTCTTTTCTCTGATTTGACTTTTTGGTTTAAGGAGGTGACAGCTTTTGAACGATAAATTTTTTTGCAATGTATGTAAAGCACGAACTTGTGTAGTACTTGCCTAGCAGTATATATCCTAAATGTATTATTTATATGTATGTTATAATATATATAGAAAGTGTATGTATATATTATAGCATATGTTGTTTATACTGATGTAGTGTTGTCTACAATATTCAAAGTATTACCTTAGATTGCGGGTCCTGAATGAAGTATAAATGGTACAAGCAACTTTTATGAAATTTTTGATAGAATTAACGTATGTCAGAGATCCTGAGAGCATCATCACTTTGCTGGCACTAACGGGTGGCGTGTTACTATCAGAAGCATCTTTAACAGGTCACTTCTGAGCCTGTTACGCAGTAACCCACCTGCAGCCTGTGTTGCCAAATGCCGTCATCGGTGCTTGTGCAGATGGAGAAATCCCACATTTGGGGCAGGAAACTCTCGAAGCAACGGCTTCACCTGTGCTTTAGCTCTGCTGCACATACATCATTTTAGTCTCTTTTTTGGCGTTTCTGGAGCAGCGACCAGTGCTTTCTGGATGCAATAGGAAGGGCCATGAGCTGGAGTGGGCTATGAGAGGGGCTGCTGAATCCAGGGTTGTTMATGCTTGGAACTACAGCCCAGACTTTTTCTTCCACTTTTCACTTGCTCCATCTTTGGAGTGATTTTATAGAGGGAAAGATTTCATCTCTGGTTTTTAAACATTGCATTGCAAAAGTAGCACTAGAGAAGTAACAGGCTGCTATAGTAGTTGTAAGGGTGGCAAAAGATGCAAGTTGTTCTTGTCTTACTAAAATGCCTTAATGTTAGGTCTTCGTTAATCTAGGAAATCCATGACTGATGTTAATGCAGCAGCCTTACTGCAGGGAACACTAAATAAAAACTAAAAAAGCCAACAAAAAATCTTCTTTGCCCTGTCCTGTAATTATTTTCTATTAAATGGAGATAACGTGTATTAAGTTAGCATCTACAAAAACATTAGAGGTTAGACCCGAGTGATAACCCAGACATAGCAAACCCGTAGTACAGTAGGACTGTTCCAGTAGACTGATTTCACAGTCTGCATCCATCCTGCTGCAATGTCATTTTCAGGTTTCATTTTGGAATTTCCTAGGTAATAGCAGTGTAGAATTATTGTTTGATTTCAGTACGTTCTGCTTGAGATACTGGTTTTATTGTCCTTTGGCAGAGCTTGCATAGCTCTCCTGACTTGGGATAGACTTTATCTACCTGCTCACTGGCAGGGTGGCTGTCCTGCTCACTCAACCAACTGCCTCTTCTTCATGGGCAGGTGACTGGACAGCAGTGAACGTGGAAGAAGGTCTCTCCTACTACCCTGCCCCGCTGCCTTGATGTCGCCTTTGGGGAGCAGTCCAGGCTTTCCCTCCCAGACATTTCTTTTTAGCTTTCAAAGCAGAACTGTTATCACAGTTTTGGAAAAAAAATCCAGAATGGGCTTCAGAAGGCCCGTACACAATTTTACCCGTTACTCTGATGTGTAGATCGATTTCATCGTAGCTAACAAAGGGTGACAGCATGACCGGGAGGCAACTGGAGTTTCTTTAGCATGAAGGATTTCTGAAGTGGAAACAAATCTTGCAGATTTTTAAAAATAATTCTGTATGTTAGCAGCAGCTGAAATAATAGTTACATGGTCGATTCTTTGCTCTGCATGGGCAGCACTTTACAGGAGTATCCACAGTGTAGCCTTTGGTCTCCATTTATTGTTTATTCACATTTAGAAATATTGCTTATATATTCAAAATACTCACTTCTGTATTCATACATGGTTTTGCATTCACATCTGAAGCAAAAATTACATCTGAAATTTAAATCTTAACTCTATTACAGCGTCCTCCAGTTCCGCGCTAAGGTTTTCATTATGTTTCTGAAATTTATTTATTAAATGTTTATGCCATTGTAAATTTAGGGAGAAAAACCTGACATGTGAGCCACACGTCAGCAGCAATTTGGCCACTTTAGCTTTTGTCAAGAATAAAAATTGTTAATCATGGGGGTTTTTATGCATTGTACAGTATATGCTCAATAAACTGTGCAACTGCGAAGAGGTATATGCACTCACAAATATAGCAAGTGTAGGAAAATGCCATTTAATGTACTATTTTGTTTTAAATGTTTTAAGGATGTTTATAAAAGCACACAGTCAAGTAGCATTAAAAGAACATTCTTAAGGCTATAATCTCCTTAGTTCAAAAATGCTGGAGTTAAGTTTCCAATCTTTGTAGTGTGTACCACGCTTCCCCCATATGCTCAGTTTCTATGCTATTCACGCTATTAGCTGTAGCTTTAGATTTAATTTGTATCTTTTTTTTTTTTTCTTTCCCGGTGGCAGTCTAAGGTACAATGTGATGCTAATTTTGCATTAACAGCAGAAAAAAATAATTTCATCTGATTAAATTAAAATGCATAGTTGTGATTTCATCTTCGGCTCTGTACTCCTGAAGGAGACTTTTAAAGTTGCTGATCTGTTGAAGGCAGGAGGGAGGACGTCTGAGGACAGTGATGGGACAGTGCTGTGCCCTTGCCCTTATTCCCCCGAGAGGAAATCTCCAAGTAGAGATGCTCTCCCTTCGCAAGTCGCAACTTATTTCCCTGTTTTGCCTGGGGTTCAGCCTTTAGGTATACCAGTAAAGTAAACAGTAACGCTAACCTTTGCCTATAATAAGTAATACCTTGTGCCAAGCAGTTTGTATTTTAATTTCCATAATTCTAGTGATTTAACTTCTGTTCCCTCTGGTACATAAAGCTAGTTCTGGGTTAGATGTAAACAATAGTTACACCGCTGTTGTTTCCCTTCTATAATAACCCATATTTAATGAAGTGGAGAATAAGTAATAAATACCAACTGTTTGTAGATCTGCCTGCTGGAAGCAGAAGAAGGTATAATTGCTTTTTAGTACATTAGTGCCATCATTCCTGTGATTAGCCAGGAGCTGGTCTGCGATGTTTATAACGTGACCAGAATCGATACCTGCATCATCACCAAACACGCATCTCTGCTGCTCTGAGGAGCTTCCTGAGGTCCAAACTCAGCTTCACGCCTCTCTCAAGATTTTAATCTTCTGACTCAGAACCCGGTATCCAAGAACTCAGAATTAAACAGCTATTTCATTTAAGCAAGTTTGGACTTCTAATAAATTCAAAGTCCTTTCTCTGCAGTCAGTTCATTAAATTTTAACTTGTGCAGTCTTTTTCTAGAAGGGCTTTGAGCAGGATTTTCCCTTTGCCGGGATAAATTACATTTCTCTGTAGACGCTGTGGGTTGTGGTATATTTAAGAATGATGTTACATGGGTTCTAAAACTGGCGAATACCATTATATTTATTGGATTAACCTCTGAACTTTCTAGTCTTAAAAATACCTCAAAACATCAGACATGAAGCAGACAGCTTTTTTTGTTTCATAGCCACAGTTTGGGTATAATTTACTTCATTTGTCATCTTCTGTAATTATTTTTCCAATGCTACATCTACCGCAGAGACAATATATGAATTTCAATAAGCTGTGAAAAGCTGTTCATGAGGGGAATAACAATTTAGACATGTGGAGGTAGTTACTTGCATTCATTTATTTTTAAATAGAAGTTTCTTTATCCTTCTTATTTTTGTCCTTTATTATTAATAAAGTTGTGGCTTTTCCCATAACACTGCCGTGGTGTATGCGAGTTCTGCAGACGGCCGTACTTGGAGGGCAATTTCTTTCGATGAGCCTGAATTAGCTAAAATGGTTTAAAATAACAAGGAAGTAATTTAAGCTGCTAACCTAAGCTGAAAGCCGGATTCCCCCTCATCACATGCATTATAACTGAAATGAAGAACAAACCTTTTTTGCAGTGCAGGGAACCGTAAGTAAATTAAGAGCCCGCTCAGTAATAAAATGCCAGTAGGACTTCAGTCTTAAGTATTGACCCATACTGTTAGTTTTCTGATGTGTTATTCGATAATTTCCTACTCAGTTTGCCATTACTACACAGGTTACAGTTTTACACTTTTGAATTCCCTGAAGCTTTTTGCTTCAAAACTTAGGAATCAGCCTATTTATGAGACCTTCTCATAATGGCTTTTAATCTACTTTGTCTGTTCTGTCCTTCTGGTTGCAGACTTAATGGCTTTTACACAGCAATAAAGTTAGTAAATACGGTGTTTACATCAGGTATCTTGCTCCAGCTTGAGCCTTCTAAAAATCTATGAGGGGTCACACGTCCCCTTGTTTGAAGGAGGCTAACAGCATCTGCCTTCAGAGTCCCAGCTGATGCCCCGTTGTCCTCCACCAGATCTCCAGACCTGCAGCAGCTGCAGAAGCCCAAGGTTTTGTGCAAGCCAGCAAGATCTGTCCTCTCTGGTTTCAACCTCCTCTTTCTCCTGCTAGTTTTGAAGGCCCTGCTGTGCAGAGGTCTGTCTGGAGGACTGCAGTCCAACTCAGTACTCTTCGTGTTGCTGTACATAGTCTAGCTGTTCCTTGAGATCTCCCAGCCCTGCTGCTGAGCCCGGTTGATCTTACATCTCCTGCTTTCATTTTTGTTTGTTGGATGTTCAAGTGCAGCAAGTTAACCGGCTGTGCCTTTATCTGTTCTTCTATGTAGTGACCTTCCTAACTGCACCAGATGACTTTTTCTTCACTTACTTGTAAGTCATTTCCTATTCTTTTATCAGATTTTTTTTCTCTTCTGCTTTTTTTCCTAGCACAGTGCTTTATTTTACAGCTGTCAGCAGTTATTTGTGGTATACCAATGTCACTACCCCTGAAATCCTTCCAGTTAGTGAGATAACTGTTTCTTAACACCTGCTGATCTCTTCATATATATCTCTCTATATATAGATATATCTCCCCCATTTAAGATCTCCGGTCTCTGGTTCTTTATTTAGGAGAAATGCAACAATTCTTGTATTAGCACTGGCCTACTGAACGTTTAGTTTATATTTGGACTTTGCTGTTCTTGTCCTTCATGAAGGAGAGGCAGTGGTTAGTAGAGACCAGCTTTGTGAATGCACTGTGCTAGTAGAAAAGCATGTATACATATGTATATTCTATGCAGGTATGTATATATACTCTGTGCAGACTATAGCTGGTGTACTCTCTCTCCACTCTCGTAGTCCTTTCCCACTGAGATTTGTGAAATAAATCTGTGATTTCTTCTTATGCTGCTCACTCTGTAAAGAATATTTTTCCAATCTCACACGACTAAGCTGCATTGCTGCTCACTTTCAGACCCTTTGGGCAAACTTGCTTTTCTGTGTTTCTTTCTTCACATTTCCTTCCAAGTCCTTGAGGTTGCACTGAAAGGAAAATAAAGATAACTTGTATATACTGTTGACTTAGGTTGATTTTCCTTTATATTGCTTTCATCTCATTGGACATTGTAAGTATGTAACATACAATGCAATTAAGAAATAATACAGTTTATTAAAACACACAACAAAGCTCTGTATTCTGGGTGTACTCAATAAATTAGCATCTTGAAGAAGTACCAAAGAGCAATCCAGTGTTTCAGTCCAGCTAATACTCATTTGGAGGCTTTCTTGGACAAAACAAACACTACCAATGATGATGAAAAGGTTTAAGTGTTATAAATTTGCTGGTGACTAGATACAGAAATATGAGGACTCTTCCTAGAAGCTGGCAAGTCCCTTCCTAGTAAATATTATTATTAGAGAGAACTGTTCATTATAGGATATTTGGATTCAGTGGCAAGGGAAACAAAGCTGGAAAGAATATTTCTAAGGGCTCGCAGAGATGTTGTACTATGAGGAGCAATAGAGATAACATGGGATTTATTAACACAGACCTTTCAGCAGTTCCGTCATAAGGAGAGGTAATGAAGAACTTATTGATGCAGAATGAAATTAACACAGAATCGATAGTTGCCACTGCTGTCTTACAGAAAGAAAATGGGAAACACTTTCAGAATTCTTCCAGAGAGAAATAAATGAGGTGGGAGATTTAAAACAAACAACCAAACWAACTTACTACCCTGATTGGCAGCCTGAGATGCTCTTCATCAGAAAGTATCTTAAATTGTCAGGAAAGGCCCAGCTGAGTAGGAGAAGGGCAAGAGGGAGGGAGGGAAGGAAGGAGGTGAAGTTTGTGAAACTAATTAATGTGTAGCATGTGAAGTTATTTTCCTTTAGTTATGCAGATTTAGAATTCACTATTTGCACATGTATTTTTTTCTGCATTTTTTGGCAGTCAATTTTATATTGAGATATTTAAGATGAGAGTCATGAGCCCGCGCTGTCACTCCTGGATGGCAGTGTGATTGACACTACCGATGGCCCCAGCTGGAGTAACAGCCCAAGAGGCGGTGGTGGGTACACTGGTCCTCTGGTGTTGAGTAGCCTCAGGATTAGCCTGTTATCAGGTTACTCGTGTGACTGAAGATCTCSTGCCAGTTCTTTTTTTCCACAGTTAGCTTTCAGTCAGATCAGTTGGCTGATCCAAATGTCATCGCTGGCCGCTTTTTTGCTGGATGTAATGTAAGTGACATGGGAATGTGTGCCTGGTGGTGGGAGCAGGACTGTCCCTTTTGATGATAACTCACTGTTAAATCAAGCATGTCTTTCATCTGCGTGGAAAAAAAGCATGGCAAATAAGCATTTTTGCTGCCACAACAAAAGCGTGGCCATGGGGCTTTTCTTGGAGTTGGTGTTTTATCAGTTGCAAATACAGTGGTGGTCACACTCCTGTCTTCCCACATTCCTYCTTCTCCCAAACCACCTGCATTTTAAGAGGTTCTTGGGTTTGCAATCATTTGTAGCTTGTTCTTTTCCATCTTATATCAACGATGCTTTTTTTAGTGTATGCAACGCATGCTTCCCAAGCTCCCAGCCATGTCTCTGCATGCTTGTAGACTGTTGATGTCAGTGGGACTGTGAAAACCTACCAGAGGGTGGATTTTGGACCAGGAATGTTTTTTCCCCCGGTCATGGGTTGAATGCTATTCCAACTTTTATTCTGGCAGCTACCAAGAAAAGCATGTGTTTTGAACATCAGGCACTGCTATTTGTTCCAGGATACAGTAATTCCATTTTCAAATACAAAATGTACAAACATCCTGTCCACTTCTGTGATGAACACTACTTCCAAAAAATGTCTCTTAAGATAATACTAAAAGGGATACATCAAAGAGGAACCTTGTAAAAAAAATTTCCCCCATCTAAAATAAACCTGCAATCAAAGCCCTGGATAGGATGTTGGTATTAATAATGTTTTGCATTGCTTCCTTGTTGACAGAGGATCTGTGAACTTAGGGGTTTTTTATCTATTTATAAAGCATTTTCTGTTCCAGCAGTTTAAATACAGTAGGTTTTATTTTGATTTATGAATGATAGTTAAGGTAGACTGACTAGCTGCTTTCTCTTCCTTCAGTTCTACATCTACCTGCTACAGCCTACATACATGCAGTTGTGAAAGAATTAATTAAATTATGCTGCCCGTAATTATTACACTATCCCCTGGAATGTGATACCTCCAGGAATGGGATGCTCCAAACACTTTATTTAGAAGCTATATGTAAATTACCCCCAAAATTATGTTTTTATTTGTTTATTGTGTTCTATGCAGCACAATGAGACTGTTTCCTCCATTTATTGAGGTTCAGGAATATGTCAGATATTTTGTCTGTTCAGACCATTGCTCTGTAGCTGACCATAATCAATATTCCTTCAATTACAAGAGTTTTTTTGATTATGGCCACTACATTTTTTACCAGGAAACTTTTGTGCAAATGATGGCTGTGATTTAAGTGCACGTCCTTGGTTTTGTCTTTCTGTGACCTGATTGAGCTCTTTAATTCCTCAGAATGAGGCAAACCAGCAATAAAGCTCAAAGCAGGGTTTTACGCTGCAACATATAATGATGCCACATAGCCTTCAGACGGGCCAAAATACTCTATTTTTAAATCCAAGATAATTCTTTGAAGTATTTATTCCGGTCAGAAAAGGCAGTGGGATCAGTACAAAATATATTTTATTTATGCTAGAGGCACAAAGTTGAGGCTTTCTTTTGGAGATACACAGCTACTGTGACTTTTGCAGAGATTTAGGCCTGAAAGTGGGAATTCTTTTATTTTTTCCAGTTACTTACCCATTCCTCGGAAAAATCACTTTTTAGTTTCTTCGTTGGCTTGTTTGTTTGCTGCAAAGGAACAGGTCAGTGCTGCAAAGCAGCCACTGACTAAGGATATGAAATTATTTCTGTGTATTAATACAGAATGCAATCGTACAGATTTCTAGCTGTCATCACATTTGTTTAGTTTCCACTGGCGGGCTCTGCGGGGAAACTGGTGGTCTCGTTGCACCAGGAGAAACCTCTCGCCTTCCCTCTCTCGGTTTCCCGTGATGCAGAAACTTTAGATGCAGAGCCAGAGTAACATTTGCCTACGGTGGGTTTCTCCTGTGTCACCTGTGATTGCTAGGGTTGATCAAGAGGTACCAAAAAATATGAGAAAGTTCAACAAAGTTATGGAAATAATTAAGGGAAAGCATTTGCTTCCCTTCTTTATGGTTATAACATTTGGTATTTTATTAAAAATTCAAAAGGCCAAATCTGACATATGTTTTTATGCTAGACACCTTTAATGAAAAGGAAAACAGTCATAGGTCTGCTGGAAAGCCAAACGTTRAAGATGTGATTTACCCTGAATTCCCTGTCGTATTTATACCTCAAGTCATTTTCTAGATGAATACTCAAAGTTGCATGGAAATTATTTCATTAGGTCCCTTTCAAAGTTAAAGCGTCCTTTTAGAAAGAAACAATCTGCATGTAATTTTGGCAATATTTGGTAAGAGAATAACAGAGCACAGATTTTTCTTGTAATTGATTTCGTTACAAAAAGTACATGATGCTAAACCACTAAGAGACATTATTTGAATGAATGGGTTTCTAACTTGGTTTTTAAATGAAAGTCAGATTATTTCTTGGACACATAACTATGAGAATATTTTAACAGCTTTTTTGCTTGACCCTGTAGTTCTATATTTTATTTTACATCATGTCTATGATCCGTAGTGCTGAGAAAAGCTAATAGCTGCCACCAATAAAAAAGCACAGGAATCAGCAATGAAAAGCCGGAAAATACCTAGCAGGTCCATGGGCCCTCCTCGTGGACATGCCACGCTGGAGTTTCCAAGGCTGAATTGACTCTCAGGTCCCATTAGTGTCATACTTTCTGTTGGATTCTTTTTGGCAGGGTGAGGGAAAGGGAAGGCTGACGTGTACAATTTCGGCATGGGTCACAGCACCCAGGAGAAGGCAGGAAATATATCCATACTGCTCCACTCTCTCCGTAGTATCGTACCAGCCGTTAACAAGTCTGAGCTGGACAAGCAACTCAAGTAACAAGCAAACAAGTAACTCAATGAGAGTTACTGCAGTTTCCATCTACGTCCAGAGCTGTCAGCCATGCCCTCTAATGCATAGAGCTCTTCTGGGTGGCTGGACTTAGTTTCAGGATGTGTGAGACTTGATTTCAGCTGATGATAGCTTATGCATGTAGACGCTCTCCTCAACTTGTAGGTGACAATCCTCAATTCACAGAGCAGCTCTGGCAGCAAGGTACCACCAGCGACTGCAGAGGGAAACCTTTCTAAACCTCCTGGCTGGCCTCTATGTTTGCTCTGCTCTTGGGGTGGAAGACCCACTGGGAGAGCCTGGGAGATCGGGGTCACTGGCCTCAAGGGTAGACACGATGTCATGTCCACATGTTAGAGCTCAGGCCAGCATAGTGTACATACATTCGTTAGCACAGGCGGTGGCATCCTGTTGACGATAACGGATCATCTGCTGGCACTGTAGGCGAGAGGATGCAAGGTCTCCTCTTGTTGAAGGCATCTGTCAAGCACGTACCAACCATTCCTTTCTAGTCATCCCCTACTGCCTCCCTAAGCTGGAGAAGTCTGTGTTCAGCTTAACTGTGGTCCATGTAACAGTAATGTTGGTTTAGCCTATGGGCTGTGATGCCTTTTCTCTTGCCCCTGAGGAACTGAAGTTCTTTAGGGGACTGGCTGAAGTGTTCCTGCGTATAAACCTGTTTTTTCAGTTGAGTCAGAACCTGGAGTTCAGTAATGGGACTGTTTCTGAGTCCCACCAGTCTATCCCTTGTCTTGCATCTACCAGGAACAGCCTTTTCTATCAAGTGCACCTTGCTGATTCATATAAAGTACCATCTGAAATGATTTTAAGAAGTTTTAATACCACCCCAGTCAGATTACCTAAATGTGGTGCTTGAAGACTGCACGTAGTTTGGTTTTCAGATACAGCTGCGTTTACTGTTTTATTTATTCTGTGTGTGTTTAGTAGAATATCTAGCATACCATATAGCCCTTGCCACAGAAAATCTATGAAATAGATTTTAATATTCAAAATGTCTAGTTATGCAAAAAATATACAGTAGGAACATGAGGTTGAGTAACACGGTGTCTAGGCTATGTTGAAAAGTTGAATCCATAAATTCTAAGTTGTCAAAGAATTGAAGGAGTTTAAGGAGAATAAAACTAGATGCTTTAAGAAAGGATGCCAAATAACTCAGAGTTGGGGAAGGAATAAAAGTGGGAAAGCTGTGCAAAGAGGCCAAGGGCAAAAGCATGGCAATGAGAAGTAAAAATAGCAGGATAAAGATCATACTGCTACCAAAAAATAGCATGTAGTTCCTCCTGTGTATGTGAAACCTGAATAGTGACCAAAATAACCTTCACGGAAGAGAAATCAAAGATATTTATTTACAAGCTCTCCAGAACACCTATGTATGGATGTAGGTGATGAAGTATTTCCTTGTGAAATAGCTTTTTACCCAGTGGAATAAAATCAAGCCAAATTCAATTTTGTTTCTTTACTACTTTAGTTGCTGGGATTAAAGATTTCACCTTCAGGTAGTTTAATCTGCAGTTCTTTAAAAACATAATCTCTCATAATTGCATCTAATGATAACGTTCATGACATAATTTTGTATTTGAATTCATTCATCCCCTTTGATTTCTACCTTATTTCCAAGCAGTAGAGTTTATTGCAAAACTTTGGAAAAACAGATTTTGTTAAAACAGAGTAGTTTTTTAAGTGTCAGGAAATGTCAAGCATTTTATCATGATTTCCTACAGTCGTTGCTCTTGCAAATTTGATTTACCAGTTTACTAAAACGCTCTTTTTGAAAATATTGCATCTACATGTAAGGGAAAGGGAGTTTATGGACTCAGAAATTGAGATAAGAAGTTCAGAAGCAACCCTGATTAAATTTTCTTGGGCTTCTTGCTTATACGTTTTGTTCTGACATTTTGTGGAGCCTCTTAGGTGGGAAATGAAATGAAATGTTTCCTTAAAGCAGCACTTTTGCCTACAAAAGCAACATGTGCATTCAGTTTAGCTCATCAGATTAATTTGCTCTCAGATTCATGCATTTTCATTTTAGGCTATTTTTGTTTTTCTGTATAAGTAGCTCTTTAAGGTGAGGCTCATTCTCAGTATTTTTTTTGCAGGGGATTTTCTCCTTGGGATGGATTAAAAATAGCCAAGATTCACTCAAAAGGCCAAGCAAGGCAAACTAAAATGGTTTTGAACTACTGAGCTGGCATATACACCAAGAGAGGGATTGGCACGGGGCTTTTTATGTTGCTTTGCAGCTGGCAGAGCTACCTTTAACTGCAAGTTTCTTTTTGAGTGAAGTCCAGCTTAGTGCTCTTATCAGTACTCATCCCAACCAAATAAGCTTTTCTCGGAAAACAGGGAATCGATAGACTCTAAGTTTATATAGTGACTTAATACCTGTCAGGGCACTGAATAATGCCAGAACCTGTGGATTTGCCTGCAGGAAGCCTCCCAGAAGTTGGTGATACTGTTAGCAGCAGCATTAACTTCTAATCTATGGTTTTCTTCCTCTTTGGGGAAATGGGGTGATGTTTTGTATGTAACTGTAGCCTGGTGCATCTATCTCTGGATACCCATCTCCCTGAAAGGCATTGTAATGAATGAGTGTTGAGGAGTCAGGTGTGTCCATGTTTAGGCAATTGATGATGTTCTCTGATTTACCAAGTGCCTCGAGCACCTCTAACTTCTTTTAACCTCTTCATCAAAGCTATCTTTAAAGGTGTCTCTTAAAATATATCTTTTCTGTAATAAGCTTTTTGGTGGTTGGGCTTCCCTTTTGTCTACGCTTTTCCTCCCTGCATATACTTTCTCCCGAAGTAATCTCATTATTCTTTGGCTGCAGCACTATACCAGTATGTTGGCTCCAAAATTGGTTTCTCAGTCTTCCACACACTGTGCGTCTGCCAGGTTTTTTCCCCCAACATTTCCTGTTGGTATTTTATTTTTCTCTATTTAGATTAGCTTCTGTCACACCCACAACATTCCCAAATCCTGTTTTATCCTTTTTTTGCTCAGTGTTGGCACCATTTCTTTCAACCGTACTCATTACACTGGGATTCTTTCAGATGTTGTTTTCTCATTCTCTGTTTGTGTCCCAACTTCAGTCGCCAAGAAACAGCCCACTTTTTGGTGCAGAAAGCCTTGACTCCAGCAGTTTCCTGCTCTAAATTATTTTCTCACATTTTTGTCCTGATCTGTTGAGACACTTCTAGTAGCATATTTTTCCACTCTGCTCTTCTCTTTTGGTTTCACTGCAGTTCATCCCTTTAGTATGTACTTCTGCTCAAAATAGAGAGTTTACAGTGGCRTTGGCAGAGAAGCAGCATTGCAGCGGCATTTTGAATGGCTGGAAATAAAGCTAGATGGCAGCGTGAAGGGTGATCCAGTAGTTGAGATCGTGCAATGCCTGGAATTGCATTACCTAGATGGGTTTAAAAGCAACTGCATTTTTAGAGGATGTCCTGGAAGAATTGGGAAGGTTTAGACATGGTTTAGTTATCAAGTACAGTAAACAGAGCCAAGTCGGAGATAACGCCTTGGGTATGTCCTTCTAAGAATAATACTGGGGTTCTCCTGGTCTCTGGGATAAGAGGATGAGAGGAGGACTTGGAGGAGAAGATTAAGAGCTATACTTCCACTGCTTTATCTTGCACCACTGTGTGAATATCCCCAAGTAAATGTTAAAGCTGTCTGACTTGGATTTTGGTTCAGAAAGCTCTGGAGAGTCAAGGTAGATTGGCAAATCATCAGCATAAAGATTACAGCTGATTTGGTTTCTGTGAGTGGGACTCGGCCATGATCCTTGCCTTGGACAACCATTTTAAAACTCTCCTGGAAAATAACAGGTGGGATGGGAATAATTCTGTGAAAAAGATCCAGATAGAATAATTAGCAGCAGGGAAAAAAAAAAAGAGAGTGGCATTAAAGCAGGCAAAATTTCAAGAAAGCAATGCTGTCAGTGGTGGTAGTTACTGACACTGATGTGGACGGAGGTGTCTGGGAAACATGACGGTAGAGACCTCACCCCATGGGACCCTATCTGAGAGTCATCCCCAGTTACGCTGCTGATCTGCCTCTTTTGTTCTGGGCTCTGTTTTCTTTGATGGCAGCTGCACGTTTTGAAATTTTACCTTGAAATAATCTGCTTGTTTGTGCCTCTCAGCAAATCTGTTTCTGCTGTGCAATCTGTACGTAGTTTCTTCTGCCTCAAACTGTACCAGACACGGTACAAGCTCAGATGTAGGGTCTAAGTATGAGGAACATGTTGGTTTAATACAAGCATTCTGCAGGGGGAAAGAAGTTGTTTATTTTACAAGGACTTAGAAGTATATAGCAGCAAGGAAATGCACTGCAGGAGAGGTGGGATTTCTAAAGCCTCGGGACAGCAGATGGTATTCATTGCACGTTCAGTGCACAGTGCTGTATGTGCCTCTGGTAGCAGTCCAGACTCTATTAGTGGAGCCTATTTGTGGTACATAGGTCCAGCTCAGTGTGCTTTAAGCTGTTCTATCTTCCACCAGCTGTGTGGCATGGAAAAAACAACAGGGGAGAGAATAGTGCTTGTGCAGGTGGAATACAGGTAATGAAGAGGGCAGAGGGAAACCCAGAGTTCGTCCATCCTCAGGGGTGAAATACCAAAGTTAGGGCACAGCATCAGGCTGAAAGACAGAGCATAACATCTTACCAAAAAGACCAAGTGCCTAAGAGTTTGAGAAAAAAAAAATTAATGACTACAGAAAATAATAAATCAAAAACTGAGTGACAGCAAAAGAAAGATTTGCTATCAGCCCTTTTTGCTGAGAAAATAATCTTGATCTCACCAACTTCCAACTATATACCTCAGAGGCTGTCAGCTAACTGAATCAGAAAAACGTGAGTAATTTATTCACAAGAGGCAGATATTTCAATGAGTTTTTGAAAGCAAAGGCTGTAAGATAAGCTGCTTGTTAGCCGTGTTAATCTGGTTCATAGGGAACAGCCATATTATACTTTGCTGTTGCTTTTGATGAAAATCTGAGCAATATTATTCTTCTCACAAGATGCATTGTGTGCTGGAGTGCTGAAAAGCGATGATCGAAAAGATGATGCATGTTCCCTGGAGTAAAGGATGCACAACTATTCCTGAGCCGATGACTGCAGGGTATACATAACACACTTTGTAAGAATAACTCCATTGCAAATAAGCCTGGAAGGAACTTTTCCGTCAGCTGTGGCCCCGCACTCACTGAGGAGCCATGGGGTGATGGTTATGAGTTGGGGGTCTGACTTCTTAGCTCCTCTATCAGTGTGCTGGGCAAGCTCGGTCAAAACACTTACTTTCTCTTTGTCTGAAATTTCCTTTCTGTGGATAGGACACACAAGGGTGGTGATGGCTCATTTGTCTTCAGTTGAGGCATGTGCATGACAGATTTCAACAAACTTTATATGCCAGGCACGTAGAAAGCAGTCCTCCAGATGTACCCAAGTGGAAGGGTTTGGGTTCATGTGCCTGAGGTTGATGGGTTAAAGCAGCGGTCCAGGTCCTGGGGCACTGCCGGCACTTGCCGTTCTGCAAAACAGCAATCTCCCCACAAAATGAAAGCACGACCAGCCTTTATGATATATTGGGTTTCTCTGAATTTCAAATCAGTTTTTCTTTAGAAACGTTGGCTCAGGTTTGCTCAAATTTCTGTTTAAACTCCTGGAAGTTAAAGGTTGAATATTTTGGGGAACTTTCCAAAATATTAAGCTCTGTTGCATAAGTTGCTTTGCTACATACTCCTGATAAAAAGGTATGTGCTTTTTGTCGTCTCAAGGCTTGCCGTGAAATCTGAAAACTTCAGGCTGTGTCACTTTAATATACAAACACACTAAGCAATACAAAAGGCTTAAAATCAAAGCTGTGCTGTTATCTCTTCAGACCAGGAGCTTTTTCAAGGAGGTTCTAATGCAGAAGCAGAATAACTTCCAGTTGCATCTTTGAAGTTTTTTTAGTGTGATATCATGGACATTTAATCCGTGCTGTGGCTGCTCTTAAAAATAGTGAGAAATTGCAAAGTGAAGCAGTAAGGAAAAGAAGCTGTTTGAACATTTAATCAGTCTCACTTGATAGAGTCTGCTGGTTCGGTCCCAGTATGGAAGTACACCTGGTCACGGCTGTAACATTTAAGTCTGATGCTGCTGAAATGTCCCAGTTTAGGTGTAGTACAGTGTGATGATGTATAGAGATATAAAAACTACTAAAGTGATGACTACAACATATGCTTTAATGTTATCCCAAGACTCAGAGCGTGCATTTGTGGTTAGAGTTGACGGAGAGGCAGCGTGTCCCCGGCAGAGTTCTCGGCTCGTAGCAGAGTGCTGCTTTTTCACATCTGTAAATCAGCGTATCATGAAGTCACTCTTCCCCCCTTAGGTAAATGCATTCAAAGTTGCACTGAAATTATTTTGGTGATGTTTGAGGGGTTTTTGCCTGTGTGTGTTTGGTTTTCTGGTTTTGTGTTTGGTGATTGTTTTTGCTCCGCAATGGCATTAAACTCTGGCAGCTAACGCAGGAAAAGAGGTGTTTGCTGAAACACTGGATCCTAATCCCAGCCACAGGGTTTCAGCAAAGTCATTTGGCTAAATAATTTCCTTGCTCAGCCCCCATTTCTCCGTCTATTCAGTGATGAAAATAGCCTGAAATCTACTTGACCTTCTGCCTTGTTAGTAAGTGCGATTAACAACCCCTTGTTCTAATGAGCTAGAGAAACAAAATTATTGTGTACTATCATATTTAATTAAACTGTGTTTCAGGAAACTGTTGTTTAACAGTAACTTATATTTCCCTGGCATTGGTTTAATCTTTCCTTTTTCTAACTTCATTCCCCTTTACTTACTCTTCTCCCTTTAATTAGTATCCCTTTGTTCTTTTTCCCTACGTCTGTCTCTTTCCTCCTTATTTTCCCTTCTTTTTTAATTTCCTGTAATTTGGCTGGTCAGGCACTAAAGTGGTGTGAATGATACAGAAATACCTCCAAAGGCAGATGCAATTCTGCTTTCGTTGCTGCCTCCATGAACGTATGCAGGCAAAGCATCGGAGCACGATGGAGATCCAGGGTGGATAATGGGAACTGAGGGATGTGCAGGAAGGGCAGACACTCCTTAAAGAAAACAAGCAAACAAGTTCACTCTCCGGTTAAGGATAAGATTGAAAAAGGAGGTGGAAAGCCCCAGAGGCTTCTCCTGGACTCTGCATCTCTTCGCTGGTGGTCCACTGCCTTTGCAAATGCCGGGTGAGAAGGCACCAAGGGCGAGCCTGCTGCAAACAGCCTCGTCGCTCTGCTCTGCTGCCATTGCAGCCCGGTGGCATGGTGCACCTTCCACCCCGCCGCCCTGGACAAGCCATCGCACCTCGCTCTGCATGCTTCGCTTTCCAACCCAATGCAAACTTCTTTCCATGTGCAGGTGCTGCCCACTTCGCAGGTGGGCTCTGTGCATGCATCTACCGAGAGCGTTAACTGGTCCCCATGTGCTTACAGGCATTTGGGCTCAATAAGCAAAGATGTGTTGATCACACAGGCAAGAGAAATTCTTTTTTTATTCTTTAACTATGTACATTTCTAGAGGGAAGGAATAATAAGATCCAGGCATTGGTATTTATCCTAACTGGAGGCCTGATTTATGCCTCTCCTCTCAAGGGTACTGCTCTCAGTGTTTATGTAGTGAAATGGCACTGGAAAATGAACATGCTTTGGAAACTATTTATGGATTTGAATTGGCTGCTTTTCTATTTAAGGAAGTCCCTGTCTTTGAGTCTGTGCCATTTAATTAAGTGGTTTATATAATTACTCTCTGTCATCAATTCTGTCCACTCTGGAAGGTGTTTTATTTAATCCTGGTTTGTAAGTCCTTCAACTTGGGAGACAAAACAGCACACAAAAATGCAGAATCCCAAGGTAAAGACACTTTCTGTAGCAGGGTGGACTAAGTTGAGTGGGGTGAGATGCTGCTAAGGCCATTCTTTTTCTCCTCAGTTACTGATGCACCAAAACTTTCTCTTATTCCTCCTCTTTTTAGGAGGAGGAGCTCCAATCCAATCTCTGTGTCAATACAGAGAACATCTGTGCGCTTTTGGCAGAATACCTAGCCTGGCTCTTTCTTTACTATAATCCTGGAGATATTTCACGCTTATGAAAGGTCTGGCATTCTTTACATGCAGGTAGTACCTCTTCATGCCCTCAACGGCTGCTTTGTGTAACGTCATTCGTAGCAGTGGAGTCACTAAAGCATCTCTTGCTTCAGAGCCTTCTCTGCATCCTTACCTGTTTGACCTGTTAACGTGTGTTGCTCATCGGAGGAAAGGTTTCCTTCTCAGCATTGGTTACTTTGGTGACAGAGTAGAGATTTCAGAGTAACCTGGTTCTCCACGAGAGTCTATGGGTGACAAACTCCTTCTGACTAAACGGAGACCCCTGTGTGGAAGACACATCTCCAGTTTTTTCCACTCAACCTTAGCTTTGGTAAATTGAGACAGATTCTTGCTTCCCCTGCTGTAACCTTTGGGGTTTTTTTTAATTGTTTTCCTTTTTAGTTGTTGTTTTCGTAAACCCTCAGATGTTCTCTTGATTCTCAAATTCCAGGTATAAGAACTAGACAGAGTTTTCCATTAACAATTCCACAATAACTTTACCACAATCAATCATTATTATTCCTCTATTTATACATCTTAGGATTCCAGTAGCCTTTTTAAACACTATGTCGTACCATAATCTTATGTTTCAGCTGCTTATCACCCACATGATCACAAAGTCTGACAGGCAAGAAAAACCTCTTTTCCTGGCAGACTGGTGTTACAGTAGCACACATGGAGAGGAGACAAAAGTTCGCTTTATTCTTGAATGGCGTTGGATTAGTTTTACATAAACTGTGAATGCAGCGCTTTCCTTGCTAGCTCCCAGCTCATTATTTGCAACGTGGGTCAATACAGTGGCCTTTTCAAATCTGAAGCAAGGAGAGGACCTAAGCAAAAGAATCATAATTGCATTTAAACAGTGCTCATTGAATCTCAAAGTCGTTATCTTCACAAATTTTAATTTCCATATACATCACTAAAGGAAAATGTCATCAGGCCCCTGTGGTAAATCGTGTAAAGGACTACACGGCCACATTTTCCTCATTAACTGTTTGTGTGCAGGGTTTGTTCCAGCTTTTGAAGAGACAGCAGGGGACTCCGGTAAATACGGCTAGAACAAATTGCAGTTGTGTCATCTATTCATTAATCCCTCCAGCTCCTCAGAGTGAACGGCACAGCAGAACTGCTTGGATTACCCCCGAGGCTCTGTGGCTTCACATACTTTCTTTCTCACACTGAAGTGGTTTATCTCGATTCTTATCTCCTCATCACAGCATTGGATGTAACATGGGGCCAATTATTAATGTGATTTCTTAATACATAATTTTTATAAGGTCAGTCCTAAGAGAAATGGGGACCTAGATGAAAGCTTAAGAATTGCTTCCAGCATTAGACCTATCCTGTTTAGTAAAAGCCTTATCAGGGCAGGACTTGGCTGTTGGGCTCCAGGGGACAACATCTGGTCAAAGGTTCTGCTCCAGAACAGAAGTAGGTGACGTGCTGCTGCTGCTGCAGTGTTTGGGTGTGCTTGTTCTCTAAGGTGGTGATGTGCAGGTGATTTATGACTGTGGAAGGCAAAATAATAGTACTTCATGTGTTGACACTCTGGAATTATTTGAAAATTCCTCTCCATTTTCTACTTGTTAAGCTTTCTGGAGTTTTGAAATTGTACTGGAATAATTTACAGAAATATTTCATTCAGGAGTGCTGGACTCAGTATTGGGAAAAGGAGCAGTGGGAGCCTTGCAGGTACCCGAGTTCTTGGGGGACAGTGTGCCCAGAGCAGCAGGGTGGGAACCAGTGTGTGTCTGATACTGTGCTTCCCCTATTCTTTTAAGTCCATTAAAAAAAAAAAAAACAACTTATACATTTGCTTTTTAGAATGAACCATACCTGTCTTCCACCCACAGTTATGAAAACATAATGCAGAAGGGCAGAACTTTATTTACCTTGTGCTGTGACCTAAACCCTGAGGAGTGACTTACAGATCAGCGTCTGTGCACCTGCCTTTCTGCATGAGAGCCTGTAAATACAGAACAGCTCCATATGAGCCATCTGTATGAATTACTTCAGCTAAAAGTAATGGTCAGGACTGCAGCGAGCCTTGGTCTACCAGTCCCAACCAGTGTTCCTCTGAGCATGCTTCAAACCGTGCAGTCAGATGGTGGGTAGCAAAGAGGACATGAGCAATACTGGTACGTTTCTGCGCTGGGCATCGTAGGAAATGCAAATTCCCAGCTGTATATAAGGTGTCTTGTATGCTGCTCTCTTCATCCATCACCTGATAGCAATGCCTTGCTCCATCCTGGAGACATCCCAATAAGTATGAGCACCCTGCGTGTGCAGTCCCCTGCTCTGCGTGACGGAGGTGGTATCGAGCTGAAGCTATTTAAAGAAGCGTTTGCCAAAACTGTGACTTTTACAATGGGAAAAGCAATTTCTTGTTCCTTAACATCATTCTCTAGATAAATTATTTGGACTACATTTTTTTTTTTTCAGAATAAGAATCTAAAATAGAATACAAGTTTCTGACCAGATGGTTGAATTTTGGTAAAATTCTAAGCAGGTGAAAATAGAGTCGTCTTGGTCTCCTGTGTAACAAACTAATTCTTAGAGCATTTCAGCCCAGACCACATTTTCTAGTTCTTGTGATGATTTCTGCTTGGCAGAAAATGATGTCTCTAAATCAGGAGAGACCGTTTAGACTAAAATATTCCACTATACTCACTCTTTCTTTTCTTGGAGAGAGAGAACAATGGCAAAGAAAGAAGGAAGCTTCTTGCTATTTAATTGAGTCTAATAGGCTATAAATACATTTTTGCCTCAACTGAAGTAGCAGAATGAAAGGCTTTTGGTAAAACTGATTCTTCATAAACCATCTTGTATCCCACTGCTATTTGGAAAAGCAGCTGCACAGAAACACCTGTAGAAATCCCCTGGAGTGGTTTTAAGGCACTTTAATTGCTGATGAAGGCTTTCATTTGAGGATCTGCATTGATGCAAGGTTACAGTTGCAAAGTTTTAAACATCATTTTCTCGGGGGTTGCGCAAAGTTGCAATCATTTTGCAAAACTGATTTTTTTTCACCTTCTATGTTGAACTTGATGAGCTCAGTAAAATACAAAATGCAGTGTTTTCTATATCAAAAAATGCTTGATGCCTAGCTTGCAAAATGAGCAGTTCAATACTCTTGTAAAGTTAGGGGGTTTTATGACATTTCAACCATTATTTTCAGTGTTATTTCTCTTTCTCGCTTCTGTTTTTTTATGCCAATATAAAAAATACGATCCCCCATTGCTTAGATTTGATTATAGTAATATAAGGAAATGTTTCAGTTCTTCCTGGTTGGGTGAAATTTTTCTGGCAGGTCTTCAGCAAATGCAATCCCTGCTGGTATAGCTGTATAGGCATTTATATTTAGTAATCACTTGCAACCATAAATTGTAATTTGGGATCCAGATTTTTCTGCACTGTTAACTGGTAATGGATAAGTATTTTCATGCATTTTTAAACCTTTTTTAACATGTCCTAATTTAATATTCAGCTCATCTATGTTAATAGTTACAACCAATTAGCATAAAAATTGGGTTAAATCTTGACATACCTATTTTTTTTTAGTAATTCATTCAAACATATTTGCTTTGTTCCATTAGCTAAATCATGCCTTTTGTCAAATAGAGATATTAGTCTCATGCCAAATATTAATGTCCTTCAGATATGGCCATGTGGACATGGTAGTCATAATTATTGCTTGTCTTTTGTGTCTGTGCTTGTGTCTTCCAGGATTTATGAAATACATCACCTTTATAATAAGCTTCAGTTTCCTATTTGTTAAAACTAACAGGAGTGTTATAAAATAAGTGCTTTGTCTGTGGCTAATTTTCAGTTTAATTTGCCCACTAATCTTAATTCTCCTAAAAAGGGCATGAATAATAATTGGCTTCCTAGCACAATTAAGATTCAGAGTTTGTATCTGTGCATATGTAATTTAAGTGCTAATTCATTTCCTTTTATTAGAGTAGTAACTCCTTTTATTCTCGTTATTTTTAGTATATATACTAAACATTTTTTTGGTGCATATATGCAGTTGTCTAAACAACCAGAATAAATATTCTGGGTGGAGTAGCTATCCCAATGAATTCTCTGGAAATATTTTTACAGAGTCACAGAAGGGCTGAGGTTGGAGGTGCCTCTGGAGAATGTCCAGTCCAACCTCTGCTGGAGATGGGGCAGCTGGAGCAGGTTGCTCAAGAACATGTCCAGTAGGGTTTTGACTGTCTCCAAGGATGGAGACTCCACAGCCTCTCCGGGCAACCTGCCTCAGTGTTTGACCACCCTCACCATGAAAAAAAGTTCTTTCTTATTGTTAAATGGAATTTCCTGTACTTCAGTTTGTGCCTATCACCTCTTGGCCATTCACTGGGCACCACTGAGAAGAGCCTGGCGCCATCATTTGTGTTTGTACACATGGATAAGATCCCTCTGAGCCTTCTCTTCATTGGGCTGAACAGTCCCAGCTCTCTTAGCCTCTCCTTGTACAACAGATGCTTCAATACCTTAATCATCTTCGTGTCCCTTCACTGGACTCACTCCAGTATGTCCCTGTCTCTGTTGTACTGGGGAGCCCAGCACCGGACCCAGCACTCCAGATGCATTTCACCAGTGCTGGGCAGAGGGGAAGGATCATCTCCCTCGACCTGCTGGCGATGTTCTGCCTAATGCAGCCTGGTGTGCTGTTGGCCCTCTTTGCTGCTAGGGCACATTGCTGGCGCATGCTCAGCTTGTTGTCCACCAGGAACCCCAGGTCCTTCTTTGCCACCTTCTTGTCCACCAGGACCCCCAGGTCCTTCATCAGCCAGCTTTCCAGCTGGTTAGCCCCCAGTGTGTTCTGGTGCATGGGATTGTTCCTTCCCAGAGGCAGGACTTTGCAGTTCCCTTTTGTTGAACTTCATGAGGTTCCTGTTGGCCCATTTCTCCAGCATGTCCAGGCCCCTCAAACTGGCAACACATCCATCTGGTATATCAAGTGCTCCTCCCAATTTTGTGTCATCTGCAAAGTTGCTGACGGTGCACTCTGTCCCATCGTCCAGGTTCAGTGATGAGAATATACTTGATTTCCTTGCAAGTAGGATTTCATTTCATGGCTGTATGAATCGAAGTATTTGATTGTTTTCATCAATAATAATAGTTTTAATAGTGGTTAGCCAAAACTTACAAGAAGAATATGTGTTTTGACTTGATATACATGCTATTTTGAATACTTTCAAATCAATACAGTGTATATTAAAGGGATTAAACTCGAGTTGCATGATAGACTTCAGGATAATTACAAATAGAAATTGTTGAGTGGGTATATTCATAAGGAGAGCCATGCATTTCAGTATAATCAACTGTTAGTCTATGTATCTAATATTGCACAGTGTAGGTCATAAAAGAAGATTTAGGGGCTACATGAACTGTACACGAGATCTCAAGGCAATGGTGAGCCAATAAGCATAATGTAAATGGTTAATAAAAGTAAGGAAGTGGTTTTGGTATTAGTAAGTCTTCCTCTGTGGTGTGTTGCCTTGCTGTGATGATTACCCCTAAAGAACAAAGTTGGAAAATAGGAGTGTTCAAAGGAGAACCATATGAATGCTTGAAAAGATTAGAAAGCATGCACGATAATGTGACATGTAATAATGTGCCATTCAATGAGCTCCATCTATTGAGTTTATCAATGAGAAGATAATGGGGTGATTTGATCAATTTGCATGTATTTACATGAGAAAGAGGAATGTAGGTGAGCAGACATGTTACTTGATTCAGTGGCTGAAAGTCATAGATAATAGCAGATTCAGACTGGAAATAATGTGAACATTTTCTGTGGTATGTGAATTTATCCTCTAACAGTAAGGATAATTAACTTCCAAAGGGCTGTGGAAGAGTCTCTGTCTCTGAAACAGAGTCAAATATTTTTCAAAATGACTTATTCATTCAAACAATGAGACAGGGAAGTCCTGTGGTCCTGATTCAAGATGCCAGACAAGATAATAATAATGTTCCCCCTTGCCTTGATAAAATTAATCTTTTAATTAGATGTCCAGATTCCAGAGCACTCCTTGTAGCTCTGCCAATTGCAGTGAAATCTCTGACAAATCAGTCTCTGTGCTTTGTTTCTTTCCTCATCTGTAGAATGAGTAACTGCTTGGCTATATCACATGGAGCATGTTTTTGTTAATTTTAATTAATTAATTAAAATTAGTTATTAAAAAAAATGACTTGTACAAGTATTTCACTAACCACTCCCTCAATGGAAGATGGAAAATAATTGTTTTGCATTTATTCTCACCTCTTCTGATCCATGTCCTAGATTAACGAGTACCATGCCAACATTCGCGTGTAYGCTCACTGCAATGTCACACATTTCTATATGACTAATGTTGGGGAGAGTGGGAGGGAGAACAGAACATGTAATTTTTACATTACAAATTTTGTTGACTTACTTGCTTCTCATTCTAGGACATTTAAATAAGTCTATTTAAGAAGTGAGTGACAAGTGCTGTCTTAGGGAAGAAACTAAAATGCATAACTTAAAGCCATAAATCATCATCATTTTTTATTTTTATCCTTTCTGTTTGGTGATATGTTTAGTTGGATTGCTTGTAGCCATAAATCCACATATAGACTGTGTCAAAGAAGATCGAGCTCTCCGTGCTCAAAGCATGAAGTCAGAGCAAAGCTCCACAACAGATGGCCTTTTCTTTCCATTTCATGGACACCAGTCCTCACTGGGCAATTCATTATTTTCTACAGTTGAAGCAGCTGTGGATTACTGTAATTACAGATTTAATATATCTCTGACAATACAGTGTGAATACTAATTTGAACTTTATACATCTCCTTGGAATCAGGTTAATTTTCTCATGATTATATAGCTTCTGATTAACTAAAGATGTTTGTGAAGCTAATATTTTTCCTGCTATGGAAATAAATTGTGCATGGATTGCAAAATAATAGTGGTGTTTTCAGTGTTCAGTCTTGTTGAAAGTCCTAGGAGAGAATTTCTGAGTTCCCCAAACCTTTTCAGATATCATGCTTTTGCTAATAACCTTGTTTTAAATTGTGAGTTTGGCTTTCCTAGGATACACACTGATCAATAGTAAATTACTTACTTGAATATTTATTCTGGAGAAAAAAGACACTTTTTAATAGAAATAATAGGCTAAGTGTACCAAAAGTTTGTATTACAGGAAAACTCTACTAACGGGTTTCTTTTGGCATGTTTGTTCTTTAAATAGTTCCTTGCTTTAGAGGGCAAAATGTTTGTCTTGGTGCCATTTGTAGATCTTGTATTATCCTCTTGAGAGTAGATTATGTTTTGCTATCATATGTTTTCCTTTTGAATAACTATTCATAGCTTCATGTCCTTATTCCAAGAGGTTTGCCTCAGCAAAATCCCACTGACTTCTGTGGAGTTATTCGTGGTTCATGCTGATGAAGGAGAGGCATCCGATCCTAAATGCTGGGTGTGAGACGTGAGAGTCAGGGCTGATGTATGTATATTTCTCTGAAATCAGTTGAAGTGGCACATGTGGGCCTGGAGGCAGAATTTTTGTATCTACTTCAATCAACACCAGCCTTTCCTGCATTGCAGCGTGAATAGGTTGAGAAAGTGGGTTGTCTGCAGTAAGTTTAGCTCTCAGGGAGGCAGGAACCCAAAGAATATTCTTTAACCATTTCCTTCCTGTAGTAAGCACCCAACAAAGCATCAGGATGCCGAGAAACGACTCTTAAGGTTTTACGACTGATTTGTGAATACAGTAAAATTGGAACAAATACTCCATATGCTGCAATGTGTTTGAAAATGGCATGGCTGGGCAGGGGGAATGTGSTCATAAAGTTGTCCTGGTTCACCCCTGAAAGCAGGGACGTCTCTCTACCAGAATGAAGTGGGTCAGGGGGAGATGGACTTTCAGGTCTTCTGTTTAATCTGAGATGTAATTTCTTTAACCTAGCAATCTGATTTTTTATATATTTTTTTGTACTTACTTTTTTGAAATAAACAGGAAAGCTTTATAGCATTACTACAAAAAAATCACTAACGGACTCTCTGGAATACATTTCTTGTCCACAACCTTATTATGCCATGGTTTTTACCATCCTACTGGGAGATATCTAATAAGTTAAGTGCACTGTTCTTAGAATAATGAATTGTGTGGTTTGGGGTTTTTTTTAAAGATGTGAGTCCAGAAACCTGTATATAAAAGTRTTTTTGCTAAGGAGTGCTAGTCTAAAATGTGGAATGTGAAATTCTGARTGGGATCATCATATATTTCCAATAGCACCTCTAGTTGAAATCTTTTCCGTGAGCTCGGGTGGCAGCAAATGAAGGTCGGATGGTGGCAATGACAGGCTTCCACACCCTGCGTCTGCTTCCCGGGAGCACCAAACACATGTGGCGGGTCCGAGGGGACTCTGGACATGCATCTTAAGCCTGGAAGATTCTCTGAAATGCTTAATCTGCATGGGATTCAGCATCCTAATTTACATGGAAGGATATTTCTCTGGGATCCCCTAAGGCTTAAGAGAATAGCATGAAAGATTTGTCTGTGCTGATGATGTGATYGCTAGTACTAAGGCTTCTAAGCATGGGCATGTTTGCTGGAATGAGCAAGGGAGCATTTGCTCCCCAGACTGCAGTTGATAGGARCTGAATTAGCAGGTCTCCTTACACCCTGAGAGAACCACTTTGCTCTCTGCGCCTTACAAATCTTGGTGCTTTTGTGTGCGTAGAAATCATTTGATCTTTTATCCCATGTTTTAGGCATCAAAGTTAAACTGACTAGTCTGTAATTCTCTCCCTTTATACTATTTTAAAAGTAGCCCCGACATTTGCCCTTTCCAAATAGTGTCTTGCCATCCTCTGTGAATTTTCAAAGACAGAGGTCATTAAAGAGATTGTTTCAGCCCATTACCTATGTATACCTGAATGAATTTCATCTGGCCCAGCCAGCTGGAAAATACCTAATCTTTATAAGCGCTTTCCAACATGTTCTTTCCCTATTCTGTCTTGAGATTTTGGTTATTTGCCTCTGATATTAGCTGCCAGTTGAATGCAGCAAGGTAAAGATAGTGAGTACTGTAGCAAAAAAAGATATTAAATACTTCAGCTTTTATGGCATCATCTGTCAATAGCTTTTCTGCTCTGCTGAGCAGTAGAGCAACATTTTGCCTGGGTTTTTCCTTATTACAAATGGACTTGTAGAACCTTTTCTTGCTACCTTTGCTAGCTCCAAGTCATTTTTTTCTTTAGTCTCCATTTGTTTCTCAGTGTTTGTTATTCTTTTATACTCACATGGTATTCTGACTGTGTATATGTGTCCTCCTTGAGTTTGAGATCACTGAGCAGCTTATGACTTAGCCAGGTTAATTCCTAGGTTTTTTCTGCATTGGGATAGTTTTCACTCACATCATTTCTCTAAGGAAATGTTTGCTCCCCATACCTTCTTTTCTGCTTTGACTTGCAGCTGTTGGTCCTTTTGTACTGTCAAGCCTCAGAGATCTTTAAGTGTCCTTCCTTTAAAGTCCTTTGTCTTCATTATGTTGTTTTCTCCCTGAAGAATTAATCGTCACCTTCATGCAAGTTGTCTTCTGCCTTCCGTATCTTAGGGGGCTTCTCAGTGCTAGAACATCCCGCACCCAAACTGTGGTCTTTGCTGCTATCACCAACACACTCCAAGGTTGCTGGACAACCTGGGCTCTGAAATACTTTTCCTATACCATATCTGAGTGGTTGCAGTACTTTGTTACATCTTGTGCTTTGGTTGATTATTCCAGTTCCTGGTTAAAAAAACCCAACCTCTCTACTTTATTTTTCATTCGGTGTCTGGTGGACCTGCGCGATGGTAGTGCCCTCTGCTTCTCTTTTTACGAGATGACTGTCGGCAGGTCTGTCTCCCTTTTACAGACTGGACCTAGAAGAGCAAATACTCTCTCGATGTGCAGGGCACTTCTTTATTTCCATAGCCTCCTTTCTCAGTAAGTTATATCATCTSTATTAACAATCTAGTCTTGTGAATTATTTACTGAGCCCCTCTTATTGCCCAATTACATTATAGTTTTGATACTGTACTAATTTCCTTCCAGCTCCTTTTGTGTATTCTCCACGATTCTTACAGAGATGTCTAATAGGGTCCACAGATCAATCCCACTTTACTCTTCATTATGTTTCCTTCCCATGAGATTATCATGGCCAACACTGTCTTCCACAGGGTTTACGCCCTTGTTCATTTCTTGTACCCACCTCAGGCTTTTATTTGTCAAACTCACTTGATCCTAGTTAAAAAATTATTTCCCTGAGGTAAACCAGGAGGTGGACAAAGTTGAAATTCCTCTTTTCCATAAGGTGAACTCTGTTCTTGCCCAGCAGTTCATGGTGTATCATCTCTGAAGAAGGAAACTTGTTGTAGTGACCCACGTGTCTTGGAAGGGGAGGGAAACGTGTGAAAAGGAAATGCAGCAAGATGCGATAGAGGAATCTTGATGGTTTTTTAAATCCTTCAGTGGTGTACGTGCTACGCCAGCAATACCACACTCTAAAATGGATCCTGTATTTTCCCATAGTCTCTGGATGTTTGCAGTAGCGGGGCAGGCAGAATGAATTGTCTCAAGAATATTAAGATCATAAATTTGTGGTTTTTCTCCTCTCCCTGTAAATAACAGGAGTCAGTGCGGAGTGCGGGTCTGAGTCAATAAAATCTCCATCTTCCATTTTTTAAATAGGAAATCTGTGTTTATAAATAATGGCTGTTCCAGCTAATTAGATCCTTCAGTTACTTGATGTGCCAGTGTGCTGATCTTGCCATAGCTCTTGTTTGCAGTCCTTGTTTTTCACGGGGTCGTGGAGCTGCTTAACACTTGCTGTCTTAATTAACACATTTTGTTGTAGAGTACTCTTCTTGCATGTTTACACGTGTGCCCATGGAGGTGTATCTCCTCTGTGTGCAAGCATTTGCATGGAGAGCYGCATAATTCGGGAGCTGGCCCCCATGCTCTGCCGTCCTGCTCCTCCTACCCAACCCCACCGCGGGGTGAACAGCAAGCAGATTCCCAGGGCATCACCACCTGGAGAGGGTTTTCCACTGCCCGGTGTTCATCTGATGATAACACAATTTAATGAGACCTGCTTGAGTGTTTCAAGTGCCAGAAATATGCAAGGTCACTGTGTTTGCTTTGGTGAAAACCTGAATTTTAAAGGTTGAGCGGGTTGGTAAAGCCAGACTGTGGGATGCGTTGAGCTGTAGCAGCCTGCAGAACGTGATTAGGATGAGCAGGGATGCAACTGTCCCTTATGGGTGTGGTGGTCTGCCACACGCCAAAATCTCTACTGTGTGTTGAAAGCCTTTCCGAAATCACCCAATATAACTGTAAGGAGAATGCTTTGTCAAGCCGCCACTTGACTTTTGAAGTAGCTTCATAAAGGAGCCTTTAATTAACCACTTTAGACCTTTACTTCTCCACATACAAGCGAGCTCCCAGAAGGATACACTTCAGAAAAGCAGAGCAAATTTTAGCAGGCAGTTAGCATAATTTATAAAAAGAAAATTTACTTTGGATATCTGTTTCTCATCAGTTAAAAGATGTGGGCAAATTTGGTAGTTACAGAAGGATGCTGGCTGCATCTGAGGTTCAGGTTACCACACAGTTGAGGGATTTCCGCATTTACTGATGTGATTTTTATGTAGGGTGTTTTTTTTAGTGAGTAGAGAAAAATGTGATTTTTTGTGAATAAGCTCTGCAAGTCTATTTCATTGTATGTAGATATTTTAAAATTTATTCTATATATATGAAATATTAGTTTTCCATGGTAGGATGAAATACCATAAAGTCAATTCAGGTATTAAAGCCAATCCTTTATTTAATTTGGAGAAGGGTGCTTCAGACTGAAAACAGATTCACAGGGGATGMTGCAGTTTCAATTTTATAAAAGAAATTGATAAATTCCTGCCAGAAAATAGGAGGTTATTGTGACCGAGAGAGGTAACAGTTCAGCAATGTGCATTTCTGTTACGTTGTTGTTTTGAAGCAGTGATCTGTGGGACAGTGCCTGCATGAGCAGGACCGCCGTTTCTTTGCGTTTCTCACTGCTGCAGTGCCTACGGCTCCAAGTTGCTTTCTCATAGGGGTGGTGATGAGGAAGACTGACCAGCAAATGTTGTACAATTAGTTGTACCTATAATTAATGGTTGAGGTCGGGCGTTTTCCAGGAGCAGCTAGGTTTGTAATTCCTTCCTGCAGGAATAAGAGGGACCGTACAGAGGAAAAGAGAATAAAAGCTATTTTGAAGCCTCAAAGTAGTGAAATGGGTTTCTTCCCCTAACTTCTGCCTGTGACACAAATACATACATTAATGAAAATAGATTTTATGAGAGCGGGGGGACCCCAGCGCTGGCTGGAGGAGGAGTGGCCGAGCTGCCAGCGGGCTGGCCAGCGTGGTGGGATGCTCTGCCAGCAGGCTGCCGGTGAGCGGCATCCCGGCAAACGGGTCTCTGGGCTGCAGTCTGCACCAAAATCCGTAAGGGAGGCGCACGGAGGGAGTTTCTGGTCTACTCAGAAGTTGAATGTTGTGGTCTGTGTGGTGAGAGTTGTGGTGAGATGGAAGAGCATGGAAATGGTGGAAGTCTTTCTTTTTTAACTGTCGTGTAATTTTTATTCACCCAGAACAGTTAGCTTCTTGGTTTCTTTAATACCAAGCACATGCATAAACACATGCACTCACACCCTCACACTTTTTCTTTTTTAATATTCCAGGTACTGGAAGTGACTTTTTAAAACTGAGATAAAATTACTTTTGTACTGAATAGAATATAATACTATCTGTCTCATTGCTGCAGTGCAGCTAGGGCTGTAATTACTCCGATGTGGCTGATCACCTTTCTTGCTAGAAAAGGAGAGGAGTTTGTATCAGTTCCATCGTTGCTTTACGGTTTAAATCTTTAATGACATCTAGATGTAATGTGAAAGGCAGTGGACTAAGCAAGAGTGTTGGGTTTTGCTTCTCACCAAGGGGAAAAAACCCCACCTGTGAGATCACACTTGAAATTGGTGTAATCCTCAGCCTTGATGCCTGTGGAAAAACTTGACGGTTGGGCTGCACGTGGCTTGCAATAGCTGTCCATCATGCCGACCATGGCCGATGGTCCCGATGGTCTTCCCATCTGCTTGTACCCATCTGTCTCTTGACTTTTACTTGGGCTGCAAGATCTTTGGGACAGGATGGGTATTTTTCCTTACGTGTTTACAGCCAGGAGTATGCAAATACACACTCGGCTGGCACAAGACATATTTCAGAAAATGAATATGTATAAATTCTTCTTTTGTTTTCTGCTCTTTAGAATTGCTGCCTCAGGGAGAGCACAAAAATACCCCCGCACAGAGTAAAACCTCTTCTCAAAGGAAACATTAAACACAAACGCCTGAACTTGGACTAAAATAATTAGTATACAGTGTATCTTTTGGCCTTCCCTTGGAAGAAAACCACTATTAAAATGTAACATTAAATATGCTGTACTCACGTGGAGAGTTCATTTAGTTTTCCTAGAATAATTTCATTTGTCTCACGTGGCTTAGCTTGCAGAAAAATTGAACACAACTTCAGTGATATTTTAAGGTTGCAATTTAATCGGCAGTTGACTTTGGAAAACTAAATAGAAGCCCAGGAAGAGCCTGTTGCTGAGTAGAAGTAACTTCTGGTCAGTTCCAAGCCTGAAATAATATAACCTTGTTGTCATTTATTTTTCTTTTTTGTCTTGAGGTTGGCAGGAAAGCTGGAGCACTGGGCAGCAGCCTTTGCTACATCTTCCTTTTCCAGTTATGTTTATATCATAGATGGAGAGCCAAAAAAACCCCAAACCCATGCCAGAAAGAGGACTTTCTATTCCCTCTTATAGTGGGAGTGTAATACTCGCAGGAGAGGGATGCTAATGCTTAAAAACCAGAAAGCTGGTTTGTGTTTGGATCTCCCCAGGGTGTCTGAGCCCAAGCCATGAGGGAGAGAGCTGTTCCAGTGGTGGCAGGGATCCTGGGGGGACCAACACCTCCCCAGAGGCAGATGCTCTTATTATTTACTACCATTTACATTTGTGCACAAGGCTCCATAACATTGGTGCAACCATGCCACCTTGTGTTAATTTCTGTTTCCTTATGGCCTTGAGCAGTCGGAGAAAAAAATTTAARAGAATTTTCTGTGTGTGGATGCATGTGTATATATATGTCATTTTTTTGATGCTGTTAAACATTCACTTCTCCCTCCCTGTCGGAGCCTGGTTGTGTATCAATAGCAGGTGAAGTGATTCCACTCTGTCACTTTGTACTTTAAAATTTAGAATGAAGACATTGTATTTCATAGTTATAGTTTCAAAATATGTTAACGATGAAGAAGTTGAGCTATTGCGGTATGTATGTGTCTAGTCCAGCATGGGTAACTCTTTCTGAACTGCCATAAACTCCCTGCTTAAGAGTGGGTTATGCCTCAGCTCAGGGGAATTTGGTCCATTATATCCCTGACTCCCTGGAAATTTTGGGCAGGCAGGGGTCATTTGGGCAGAGAAATGACCTGTGGATTTTGCACCATGGAGTTAGTAGCATTAAGAGTGTTTTATGGCGAGGAGTTAATTTGAGAATGCTTTAAATTAAAAAAGAAAAAAAATTGCTATGGATATGCGTAAAGCTTTTCAAAAGACAATTTATTAATTAAACCTTTGCCTCTTTTCTACATAGTCAGCAGCAGAATATGTGAAGTCCCGCCTGCCTGAAGTCCTAAAACAACATCTTCAAGACTATGAGAAGGACAAGGAGAACAGTGTGCTGTCTTACCAAACCATCCTGGAACAGCAGATTTTATCAATTGATCGAGAAATGCTGGAAAAATTGACTGTATCCTATGATGAAGCAGGTATATTTGTGTTTCTTTCTAAGTTACATTTTCCTGAAAAAAAATCGCTCACTTTCAGTCTTTCTCCTGAATACTACTGCTTGTGCTGGCAAATTGAACTTTGTCCTCAAAGGTATGAGGTGACTCAGTGAAACATTTCTTTCTCCTAAAATCAAGTTGAGATAGAAAATTTTCCACTTCAGTGATTGAATACTAACTAGCTGAAAGGACAGTTATTTTTCTAACAGCGCTTTGTCCTTTGTAATGCACTGATGTTGATTGATCTAGCCCTGCCTCTTTATTGTCTCTGCAAGTGGTGCGACCTGGTTTCTGCGGGTTTCTCCTTCACTGCTAACTTATTTTGGGGGCTTACTTAGCTAAAAGTGTACTGGATAGTCACAGAATCTGATTTTCAAATGTGACATGATGCATGTGGATAGCCAAAACCAGATAATGTGTAGAGTGTTGGAGGCATTTTAACAGTGCAGTTAAAGGGGTTTTCAGTTTTGATATTTACATCTTAATAATTTGGAGGTTTTCTTAGTTATAGCTAATACTTGTTACTAGCATTTTGTTTCAAAGYAGTTAGAAATGTCTTCCAGCTTTTGGATCCGTCACAGAGTTGTCCTCATGCATGGTCGTCTTTACAGTTACAGAGAAAAAAAGAAATGCTGTTGATGTTTTTCGCTGATCTTCCAAAATAGCCACCAATATCTGCTATGTGCCCACTCCCCTGAATCTTACCAAGTTTCTCGGTGTTTAGATACCTTGCAAAGAAAGAATCAAACAAGAAGAACAGTTCATTATTTTACTGCTGAATTAGTATTCACGGCAGCAAGTGGACTGGCAGTGCATACGGAGGTCTGTACAAACGAGCCATGTGTTTCCACTCCAGGTGTATGCATGCCTGGCTCACTGCGCTCCCCCGAGTAGCACATCTCTTGGCAACCTTCATTTCTTAGCTTTATCTGAAAGACGCTGTTCTGTTTCTCCACTTTAACCACTCATGGCTGAGAGCTACAACACACCATCTTTCATCCGCAGCCCTACCAACCAGCCTCGGGCAGCCTTGTAGTACAAAAAGAGAATTTATACCTAGTACGTCCTCATTTTGGGGTTTTTCTTAATCCCTGGTGGCACTTTCTTGTTCTGTTATTCCCCTGACTGTACGTGGCACTGTGGTGCCCTTGGGGAACTGTGCTGAGCTCAGCTCCAGGTTTTCTTTCCAGCTGTTTTAGGCAGAAGCCTAGACCTCGTAACTGGGTTTTTCATCCCATTTAGATGGTGTTTGCCAGACACCATCCCGAGTGGGTCACCGTTTTGGTTGGACCTGGTTAGATGGCACTCTGCTAAAATCACCATCTTCTGAGTTTCTTGTCACTAGCCCAGCTCTGGAAAACCAGCACTGACAAGCTGGTGTTATTTTGTCCTATTTCTTTGTACTCACGCTGCAGTGCCCTGAAGTACTTAAAATGCTCAAACTACTTACCAACTTTGTTCAGACTCCTACTCAGACTCCCACTCACTAGCAATATGATTCTCTTAAGCTACTTTGATCTCAAAGGCGCTTGAGCAACTTAAAATGCCATTTGCAGACTGCGCGTTCTGGGTACTTACAGGGCTGTGAGCTTTAGTAACTTCAAGTAATTACAATGCTCTATTACTTTACCAATTATATTCGCGCACTCACCCAATAAATAAGCCTGATTCTTTTAAACGGCTTTGATCTCGAATGYTCTTGAGCCCCGTACCGTGCCATTTGCAGACTACATGTCACGTACTTAAGGAGTCATATGAGTTCTCAAAGGACAGTAGAGTTAAAATGAGGGCGCAGGATATTTGTTTAATCACATATGGCCTGTTTTTAATGATGCATAAAAAATAAGCCTCGAAAGTTGTTGCTTTCTGTTGCTTCTGTTTATCTTTTTCAACGCAGAATTTACCAGTCCAATGAATCATGTAAATCTTTTTCCCTGGTTTGGTCACTTCATCTCTCCAGTCATTTTGATTGATAGAAGTTTGTTAGGAAGGAAAAAATGCAGTGGAGGAAATTACTGACTCCTGTCAGAAGAAAAAGCAAGCATTTTCCTTTATTGAAAACTGTGTTTGTAGAGAGAAAGTAAAGATTAAAACTGCTTGAAACACACATTTGGGGATTTATATCATGCAATAAGACAGTCATGTGGAAATGAGAAGCCACATAAATAACTAGTTTAGAAAAGTCCCAGCATATACACACATTCAGAATGGAGAGAGAGCGCAGCTTGCTGTAAATAAAAAGCCAGAATTTCAGCTTCCCAATCAGGTAGAGACACCTCTAGAGATTAAAACACGGAGATGGAGCCCGCTCGTCATTCTAATCATGTCACTTGTTTACTACAAAAGCAGAAATGGTGCTACCTGCTCTTGAAGTAAGATCTGATTGTGAGCAAAGCACAGAAAATGGGCAGTTAAACATAATTGCAGCAGCTGTTTGTGATCGCGAGCACTCCAGCTATTCAGCGCTCAAGCAGTTGTGTTGGTGACATTTTTCTTTTATTAGTGTTTTTCCATACCGAAGTCAATTTGATGAGAAGATCAAGCTGCTCGTGATACATACAAAATGAAGAAAGCAATCTTTAAAAATCAAAATGGTGAAAATAAAAGCAATTGTCATGTAAGGGGAAAATACAACTTTGTCTGGTGGGAGACTACGTGAGACATCAACAAAACCCATCCCAGAGAGCACTGTCAAGGGTTTAATTTCTGTAATCGTGAGCAGCTGGAGTTCTGCTACGCGTCAGCCAGGGAAACTAGAAAGTTAAATGTTTAAGGTGCGTGATACAAGGGGTCAGTAGCTGACTGTAGCAGGGTGCTGCATGTAGGGGAGCACTTCCACAGCAAGGGAGCAGACCTTTTCCATCCGGGAAACCTTTCCCGTCCCTCTTGGAAGGGCCATTTTCCAAGGGTTCGCCGAGTGCTCACCCCCAGCTAACTCCCCTCGCCCCAGGGATGTCTCCCAAAGCGCGTAGAATTCAGCTGCATCCATTTGCCAGAATAAAACAGAACTGCACTAAAATGGCTTGGGCTTCTGGTACAATTTTGCATGTTAATTTGGCCTTTCTAGCAGCATGCAATATTAACAACGTGCAGCTTCGATGGACTAGACATCATAATGCCTCTTGTTGTAAATCTTTCCCTTTAGGAAATCAGTATATCAGAGCTACCAAATCAAATGAATTCATCTAGAAATAGTCAAATGTTGACAAGATTTTTAGTGAAGTTTGACTAAGGAAGCTTTATAAAATGAAAGCAGGCCAAAAGTGACAGATGGGTACAAATCCTCTCATAATCTTTAAATCCCTTAGTTTAAAAAGTGGCATTCTTGACTAGCTAAGGCTGGGTTAATTTTGTGCAAGAATGTTTTTTCCCGCTGAAGCTTTATTGGATGTTAATCCTATTCCTCCGATTTAGAGCATCTCTAAACATCTGGGGTGGTCAGTGACTACTCTGTACAAATAGAAGTTTAGGATATTTAAAGGCACTTTGGCATTTAACTCTGGTGTGCCAGGTAGCTAAAGCCTGCTAGGAGATTCTGGTGGTGTTTTTGTATTGTAGTCAATAGGTTTTTCTTTAATGGATGGCCCCTCTCCCCCAGAGTCCTGTAGAAACTGAGTTTYGTTATTGTGCGACAAAAAAGATTAATTTCATTTTTCCGTGCCATGAAGCAGTCATGAAAGATATTGATATTTAGGCACTGTATCCAGAGCCAGATGTCAGCCCAAAACATGTTTTCTTAGCTAATATTTGCCAGCGTGCCCCGTGTTTCCTGGAGCCACCTGCAAGGAAAGCGGGTGGCTGCTCCTCCACGTGTCGTCCCAGGGGGGACCAAAAGCTCATGCCTGGCCAGACCCTGCGTGCATCTCCCTGTGGATGCAGTTTGCGTTAGATTTCATTTGAAAACCTTTAGATACAGTTGATGTGCACCATTGCTTGAGATGGTCGCTGTCAGTACCATAGTGTTTCTTAAAGTGAGTTTCTATGCTAGCAGTCCACATCCCAAATTGCCTGAAAATTCTGATTTTAGCAACAAAATTTATTTTCTGCTGAGATAAAATGTGGCCATTAGCACCACAACATATTGCACTTTGTCTCTGGATGAGATGGGGGTTTGTACTCTGCCTTCCCCAGCCATGCCCGGGTGCATCACACGGTCCTTCAGGTGATGCAGGTGATGCATCATCCTCCACTCCTCACTCCTGGCACAATTTAGTATATAATGAATGGATAAGGAATTAAATCAACTCCTCGTATTCAGCCTKTATTTCTGTGCTTCGCAGAAGACTGGGTCTGCTTTCTCTAGTAGCTGCAGCTGTGAAAACCGGCTCCGAGCGTAAATCCAAGGCTCAGGCCTTCATTCCAACTGCAGGACGGCATAGATCTAGCCCCGTGAGCATTTGCTGTTTCTGGCAAAAATATCCAAGATTAAACTTCAGCCCAAGAGGCTGGCAAATCCATCTGCTTCACGCAAACGTCCATGCTAGTGTGGTCGCAGCGGGAAGAGGTTAACTTTAATCATCGAGGGGCTGATGCTGCCCCTTTTTCAATTACAGTGCTCCCTTTCGGGCAGCGCAGGCAGGTGTTTTCCCCCAGAGAAAGTGACTACAAGGAGAAAATGAGAAAATTAAAGCAGTAAAATTGCACCAGAAATATATCCTATGATTTGGGATAATAAATACCTTGCTGGGGAAAATCCTTTTTTCCTGCTGCAAAGAGCTTTACCAGGTAAAGTCATCATTATGTTACATCGCACTGAAGATAAAGTAAGTTATCTTTGCTGTGATGTTTATCTCAAGGTGGCTCGTGCACAGCAATAACCCATTAAAAATGCAGAAAGAGATCTGTTGGGTTTGTTATGTCCACCTTCTTTAAAATAAATTAAAAAAGTATTGTCTTATAATGCACACTCATGCTTGGACCATGCTTTTGGTATGTGTTTGACTGGTCCTTTTCACAGAGGGCTTGGTCTTTGGGGAAATATGGGAACACACTTTCCATAGGGGTGACTCGTCAGGTGTTTAAATCCTTGTCCTGATAAGGGGCCTCAGGAATATTTCTCTTCCAGTCTCGGCTACAGCCATTACCAACAAGGCAGGGAATGGGCATGCTCTACTGACAGCATTGGGATGAGCAGACATCTGTAATCTCACAATTATACAGTGATAATGGTCCTGCAAGAACATATAACACTGCCAAATATGAAATGACCTGAGCCTAAAGAATGGTTGGAAAGCTTTATGTAAGTTTTTAGGAGGGATTTAAAGAGCAGGAAGGAAAGTCATGCACTAAACACGATAAAAACAACAGTTGCAAAGGCAGTGGGTTGCACAGAATATGCAAGAACAAAAACAGGAGATCCGTAAAGAAGCTGCAAGGGAGAGTCAGAAACTATGTCTTTTTCTGAAGAAAAAGCATGTACAGGCAAAAGATGGTCATAGTAAATGATGTGTTTCTCATATCTCGAGGGATGTTGCTGGGTAGGCTTTCTGTGTGCTGTGGTGAGCACCCCTTGACAGGGGTGTAGCAATCCAGTAAATTTATTTTCTGATGTGTTGCAAACACGTCGACACAGCAGATCTGTAACTAACAGCGCTCGAATGTGTTGGGGCAACATTTATTGCTGTGCTGGAGGCTTCCTTCTGACAAAGAGAAAACCAGCCTGCAGGCTGCCRTGGGTGGTGGCTTTCTCTCCAGCTCAGTTTCGGTTTTTAAATGATTTTTAGGTATTTGATCTCAAGAACATGATCTAAAACAACTCCCTTCTCTGGGTCTTCGGTTGCTGCAGTGAGAACTCGGCATTGTGCTTTTTCCAGATAATACAGTAGGAAGTTTTACTCTTCATAGCCAGATGATTACTACTGAATTTATTTAATCTCTGCCTTACACCCAATGCTTTCTTTGGCATATTTAATTTCTTCTACACATTAAAGCTACATGTTAAACTTGGTCACCGTGAACCAGCGCTCAGAGGACCAGTACCTACAGCAGAAATCACAGGGCAGTCACCAAGGGTAGAATTTGTCTCTTTTCCCTTTCAATCTGCATTATAGACATCCAATTCTGGACAACTTTTCTAGAGCTCTTCAATAGTCATTGGAAAGAAGCTCTTCGATAGTCATTTCTAGTGTGATTCATGAGTTTATTTTAAGCATCTGCTTTAGTATGTGAAGAGTCATATCCTGAACGTGCCCGCTCTTTTCCGTTGGCTGTGAATTAGCTTTTGCTCACAGGTAGAATACAGGTAGACAGCCCTAGTTGGGAGCTGAACGCCAGCCTAAGGGTCTCTGTAGATGTACACATAAAACCATTTAAGTTACATTTCAGGGTATAGCTTCCATGCAAACCATGCGAGACTCTAATTTCCTACGTTGTGGTCTTCCAGCTTTCTAGAATGTTGGCAATGTTTGTAAACAACAGACATGTATTTAAGCCAGCCCAAGCGTGCTGTATTCTTTTGCTTCATTAAAATAAATGTTTATTATTCATATAATTACAACCTTTCAGCAGAAGCTCAGCGCAGAAATAGCACTTTGACAGGTGCCTACTTGCCTGTGAAATACTCTTCACTTCCTCATCAATTTTTGAAGTATGTATTTAGCTATTTAAATTTGTCAGCTAGCAGTTGGTTTTTCAGAACTGACATAAGCACTAACAATACTTGGTTTGGGGTATTTGGTAAATATATTTATATATTTGGTAAAACAAAAAAATATATTTTTATATATTTGGTGAAACCTCTGTGCAGTATAGGTGAAATGGTGACTCTACAGGGCTGTGTCAGTAAGTTAGGGATTTCTTTTATTAATCACATGAAGTGTTCTGTTCTTACTCAAGCATATGTAACTATTTTCAGTCTTACTGTATAAATGCCATGTACTCTTCACTTTGGTATTTACACTTTTGTAGCAATTTAAAAAAATAATTTAAAAAATCTACTATTACCRAAGTCCCACAGAAAGAGAAGAAACCAACACAGCCCTGCAGAGTGCTGAGATTCAGAAGTGTAATAGGAAATGGTTTTTAAACCATTTAATGGTTTTAATACTAATTATTACTAACTGACCATTTGCTTTCTGTGTACTTATCGATTAAGTCTGGAAAGCATCTTAAATGTACAAACTTATTTTTAGGTGGTTACTTAATTCAGTCATAACTTGTGGTAGAGTCAGTTGAGGTTTGTGCCCAGGGGAGGGGTGGTTTGATGTCTCCTACCTTTGGGAGAGGTTGCTCCTCTGCAACCTGTGCTTTTAAAGGGGTTTTTCAGCAATGCTGCATTGTTACTGCCTGATTGCCGTCTTTCCTGTTTGTATCTTTGGCCTAAAGAAAGACTTAAAAAGTATGTAAGCTCTGGAGAATTAAAACCACTATTTGAGGTTTATTTTGCATAAGTTTTTGTTAGATTTCATTTGAAAACCTTTAGGTTCAGTTGATGTGCACCATTGCTTGAGATGGTTGCTGTCAGTATCATAGTGTTCTTCCTCAATTTCAGATGCATGTGTTGCATGGGTAGACAGATGTGAGCATGGATTTATCTTATTTTTTTTATTATTTATTAAAAAGATATCAGACAGAGATAGCATTTGAAGACACAGCTTGCTGGAAATTCAGTGTAGGCAGCGAGAACATCTGTTCCAGGCCTCTGGAAGAAAGCTATCCATCTCGGCGGAGGTTTGTCACCTGCTGATGGATGCGGACATAAATGCCTGAAGGGTCTTGTGAGTAGCAGTGAAGGCAGCAAAGTTTGTTCTGCCTACAAACCTGACAGACCATTTGGAGATCCTTATTAAATTTTCCTGCATCATTACCTGGACAAGCATAAACAGCATTGCTGTAGAAGGGTGGAGCGGCACAAAATCATCACCAGATACACCTTTGCAAAACTCTTCATTACACCCGCAATTGCTAAATTTCAGTATTGAAATGAGTATCTTCAGTCTCGCTGCTCCTAGCTTTGCCATATCATGTATGAAAAGCTAATATTTGGGTTCTTCTGAAAACATTTTAAGAGGCGAATCATTGAGAAGAAAATATATTGTAATAATGTCAAGAGCATGCACATGATTTATGATCTAAGGGCGCTGCTGTGTTTCTGGAGATCGCTTGCACTCTTGCACACATCTTTGTGTCATCTGTCCTTGCGCTCTTGCAGCAGCATTCAGCTCGTGCTAAGCCCTGCTTTGCATGCACAACTGCATTGCATGCCACAATCAATCACTGTTAGCCTTTTCCATTATTTCCCAGTGTTTGAATTATACATGGGGAGATGTAGGAGGAAAAAGAAGCAGGAACAAAAGGAGGCTTTCTGTTCTCAAGTGAAGCTTTCTTAAAAACCCTATCCATAATCTGTAACAACCCATTAAGGTAAAGAAGTTGGTCATAAACAAGCAAAAACTGGCTCTTCCTCGTGCTATAATACCTAACAGTGGCAGTTGCCGAGTTTCAGCAATATCGGGTTTTTTTCCTCCCTCCGTGTGCATCTTTTCCAGGCAGCTCTGGGATTACGGGCTGCAGCCGCTGTCTGCCAGCGGCTTGGGCATATCTTTAGAAAGGTGTTCGCCTGGGCTCCGTCTGCTAGTTGAATTTGCTGATCTCATACAAAAGTTCCCCCCAAACCGTGCTGTTTTCACTCAGCCACGTGCCAGGAGGATGATTTCTGAGGTGACAGCTCTGCCCCAAAAAAATGGACATTTGGCAGATGTGGAGGTTTTGCATTTGCAAATGGGCAAATTAGGGTTTGATACAGAGAACCGGAAGATACAACTGGAAAATATAGAAGGAAAAAAGTATAGTCCGAGGTGACTTTTGGCTGGGCATTGGAAGATGATTAGCCCAGAGTTTGATTCACCTGAAGAGTGAAGAGCTGGGAAGAGTCACCAGCTTGGCTTAAGCTGCCACCCTTGCTCAGGCCAGCCAGCCTCAATTTACAGCTCAGTAAAATCTGCATCAGGAAATTTTGTGTGTTGGATAGTGGAGGGGATGGGGACAGAGTGAGGCTCTTGAATTAAATCACAAACCTCCTTATTGTGTGTAATTCTGGTGCATTATCACTCCTCATCCCTTTTTTCCTCCTCCTCTTGCTCCCACTCTTCTGCTAGCGCAGGAGATACAAAGTAAGATCGCAATCCCTTTGGACAGGGTACATGTTTGTATTTGTAATTTGGCAATACACCTTGGGCACTGAATAACTAACTCTTAAATACCCCCTTGCTGTACAGCTCTGCCTGTATGCTAATAAGTTCCTTATTTGTTCAGGAATTAAGGCGAGTGATCCGTCCATCATGCGAGTGCCTCAGGGCCAGCTGGAGAGCGCAGCAGATATTTACAGTGGTCCTCAATGAAATTAGCTGCAGCCTGATAGACGGCATAGTCCTGCCGCCGATGGGTGTTAGTCCTTTGTGAAACCTGGCCACAGGAGCCGAGGGATGATGTACTCATAGTAAAAACACATTTGTAGGGTATGATTGCCAGCCGCAATTTTGGAACAGCTGGATTTTCGAACAGCCCTGTTCAGGCTGAGTGAAGCGGAGATGTGCGCAGCATCTGTAAGCCAGCCGTTAGTTACGCTGTTTGTGCAGGATTTACTAATTATATGTCTTGAGTTCAGTTTAGTGCCTACCCGCTGACACCTTATTTATAGCTGCTGCTTTAAGTCTGGTATTTATGGCTCAGGCACCTCAGGAAAGTGCAGGTCAATTCCTGGGGTTCAAATGAAATTTTGCAGCCTTGATCCGTTAGTCAGGACTGAGGTAAAGCCAGAGATGTCACAGGACTCAGCAGAAATTGGATGCTTTTAATTATTTTGGTGGGTTTTTTTTTCCAAGTGGGATTTTCATTTTGATTCTACTTTTTCCATGTTACAGGCCTCGTTACAGTTGAATGTTGCTAATAAAAGCCTGTTGAGCATCTAGCATAACATTTTCTAACTAGATAAGGTCAGTCATGCTCTTTTGCAGCCTCGTGGGGCAGCATGTGGAGCAGCGGCATTGTTGACCTTATTGCTGACGCTTAAAATCACCAAGCATCAGCTGTCCCTGCACTGCCACCGGCAAACTTCTGCTTTGCTTAAAATGTAGGGCAGATACTGCAGCAGGTCGATCCCAAACTGAGTCCCTCAAAGCCAGTTAGTGTCATAAATGTAACATCTTTAATATCTTTGGTACTGTGATTGTGGAGGGGGTTATTTGACGTTGCTAAGAGGATGGAATCGCTTTTTTTTTCCTTTTTTTTTTTTTTTTGTGTGATCAGTTCTGCAGAATGTGTTTTACATTGAAATTTGTTATATTTCCATAATGGGAAATGCAAAGCTGTAGAAGATTTCTAATGGATCCATAGAAGATCTGTCTTACAGATCACAGAATTTGGGACAAATCTTAACAAAGCAGACTACGCATATCTCACTGTAAAACTTTTAGTAGCTTTTATTTGTTTTTAAACTTTTATCCAGCTCTTCCTTAGAAAAGTTAAGGTATTGTTATTTTGAGGGAATACCCTTATCTTTCCCAATGAAAAATGTACAACTTCTTCCTGATCACCCTAGGTTCATGTGAGCAGCTTTTGTTAACAGAGGTGGGTATTTTGCTGGGCTTGGAAGGGTCGTGATATCCTCTGGCTTCTCTTCTGCCAGCCATTTGACCCGACAGAAATCCCACCACTTTGTTCTGAGATTGCTCAGCACAGTTGCCAAGCTAAACAAAACCAAGCTAGTTACTGCCTTTGGTCAGAGTTACTCAGATCTCCTAGGGATGCTGCCAGTACAAAGGAGGTAAATTACATGAAATTGTCCCTAAATCTTAGTTCTGCTGTAGAGGTCTAGGAATCGGGGAAAACATGTTCAACAACAGATTGGGGGGCGAAAAAATTATGTGTAATTCCTATCTGAAACTTTTGTTTTTCAGTTTATACAACCTGTGCTTTTCAGCAAGGAAATGCTGCGTGCTCGCTGTCGTTTGAGCTGGGGGCTGTGCTTTGTCTGCTCTGCGTGACATCTCTAAACCTCACACTAAGCTAGACCCTTCGCTCTTGTTGCTTGGCTTATATAGCAGCTGGTTAGAGCTATTGTAGGAATATGATTTGAAATAGCAGTAGCAGGATCCCTACCTGTATATACACTACATTGCATGATCGTCTACAGTCATTTTAGTTTCCAGTGCCTCAGGAGCTCTTACAATCGCAAGAATTGAGACTTTGCAGCTTGCGTACAAACACTAGTGTTGCACTGACCACGCAGACTGTGTTTCAGCCCGTGGATATCGAAGGCTCACAGGGAAGTGTCAGCAAGACATTTCTTTTCCTCTCATGTACAGACCTTAGCGTAGGCATTTTTTCTTGTCATATCGCTGCAAGRCTGCATGGGAGGTTTAACTGCTGCAGAATGCCCGAGCCCATCTGCAAAGGAGATTGCACATGTGGTTTTCTGGACTTTAATTAGCCTGGTGACATACAGAAATTTCTAACCAGAAAAAAATAAACCGTTTTCAACATATTTCTACTTCTAGCATATTAAACGGCTGAGTGGGATGTTCAGGTGAAACTAAATATGGGAGTGATGCCAAGAAATYGCCTTTTGAACTGAAATGGAGATTCCCTTTGTATTAAGATTATTTTTCATAAGGACAAGACATTAATCATGCGGCGCTAGGATAGCGCGAAGGTGGGAGCGCTCCCCATTTCCGCTGCGGTATTGATGAGGCAATGTCAGAGCAGTCTGGAAGATGGAGGGGCTGCCCATAAGGGTTTCCGTTTTTCAGTAATTAACTTTTGTTACCTGATGCACAAAACTTCCTTCCAGCTCTTGTTTTCCTACCTGGAAAACACTTTCAGGTACTTTTTACATAGCTGAGTCGGAACATCTACATGAATCTGTTAGTCTGTAAGTATATCCCAAATATGATGAATATAATATGATTAGTGGTAAACAGGATAGAGTTATATATACATACTCATTGATTAGACAGGAAAATAGGATCTATCTAAACAGAAATACAATATGGTTCTATTTCAAATATAAAATCTTATAATAGTACTGCATACAGCCAGGTAGGAGTTGTTTCGTGGTGGAAATTAAGCTACGATCTTATAAAGATTTGAAGTAATTTCTATGTATTTCTAAGAATCCGGTGTTTCTTTTAATCTATTTCAAAAGAAGGAGTTCTTTTAATTTTAGGGGGAAAAAAAACGTTCTATTGAGATGATTAAGGAATTATGAGACCGTGAATTTTTAGAACGGTTATTTTTAGGTTCGTGCTTTACAGAACTGACTTTTGCAGAAGAATTTTGTTAACTGAAAGAAAGGGCAGGTGCAGCTCATTTGTAGGAAACACCAGCACTGAGGGGATTCAGGGATGAATGCCTGTATGATGTGTAGGCTGTTCAGTCCCGTATACCTTGCAAGACATTTGAGGAAAAGAAGGTGGGTACTTTAAAAATGCACGTGTATTTTTGAAAGGTATTGTGAGTGATCAGCAGTTTATTTAATTTGCGGGCGGTTAGCCCAGTAATTTGCCAAAATTGTATATTTTGGAGATTATAATAGCATTTTCTCTAATCTGCGTAGCTTCTGCTGAAACAAATTGTGTCGCTATTTAAACATTTCAATAGCCTATAAAGGAGTAAAGGACGAAGAAGTGCTAATGAGCACAATTAGCTTGGCCTTTCACAAAATCTTTGATGAAGGTTGGATGTCATTAGAGAAGCTGAAAATGCACGTGAGAAACGGTGCCTTGGATTAGAAACCAGCTAAGGAGGAGGTGTGCAGATCATTGGGATCCAGCAAAAGGTCCATCCCAGCAAAAGGTTTTACAGTGATGCCACTCCTATTACAGGTTTTTGGGATCATTTTTGTTTGGAGAGCTGTTGTTTTCAGAACCTGATTTGTCCCTCCTTTTCCGTGCAGACAGGGTAGTTTGGGGAGCATCAGAGCAAGGAAAGGGCTTCAGCCCCTGCAATTCCCGCAGTTCCTCTCACTGCCGTAGCACGAATGAAACGTGAATGTCTGCTGCTTGGTTTTATCGTTGCTTATCTTATAGATAAGCAGTGGATAATTAGATTTATTTTTATGGCTTTGGATTAGAATTGGTGKGTCACTTGGAGGGCACACGGAGGCGGCGTTTCATGATCTTGATGGTCTCACACCACTTTTTATCCATATTCCTGGCGACTGGGAAGTAAGAGGCTCCCTTACCCTCCCTCATATACTTACTTACGGTGTTTTTCTCAGTCTTGCCTATTCCACAGGCTATAATCAAAGTTTTATTTGCATTGCCTGAGGGGTATGTGCAGAGCATGTAAAATAGAAATTCAGGAGACACATGGCTGGTCTCGACAGGAGGAGCTGAGGCAGGTGGGCACAGAGGACAGCTATATTAATGATAAAAACGTCACATGTCTGCCCTGAAAACTACTGGAGTCTTATTGTTCAGGATTTAAAGTCCCTGTAAGGCAAGTGGAAATGCATGGTCTATAAATGAGAAAGAAACTGCATACAGTGTGAGTTGCTAGTGGAGAGTAAATATAAATCTGTATTTTTGTTTATCCCGCTTTTTGCACTGTTCTGAGTAATTCTGTTTCCTTCTGGAGATTATTGAAGCTTGAAAATACTAGTTCTTGCTTAATTATTGTGTGAATTCAAGCTTGAGCACGGTTGAAAAAAGATGGGAAGGGGGTTTTTGAGTTGGTTTTTGTTTGTTTTTTAATCAGTCCAGCCAAGTAAGTACCGAATTTCTTGACCTGCAGTCACTCTGAATGTATTTCTGCTCAAAGGGTATGGCAGACCTCTACTCTCCGGCGGTCAGGCATCACAGGGGTACTGTTGTACACCATCAGTTTGTGAAAGGGGATCCAGACTTACCAAAAAGTGGTTGTGTGGGTTGATTTAACATACCTCCCATCCAGCTTGGGGTCACCAATAAGGCAAAACTGGCCGGAGCTGTTATTCCAGTGTCAGTTCAATACCTGGAGAAGGGATCTGGCTGCTTCAAACCTGCTATTTTCAAAGATACTGTCAGTGCAGGGCTCATGCTGTTCACATAGACATTTTCCCCAGCTCTATGTTTGACCCTACAAAATGCAGACTGCAAAAGCTGTGTCCATCTGAGCATGATGCAGGTCCAGGCACCCGGGATATTCCCTTTCTAATTAAGGTTACTGGGAATCTTTTGCCCTGCAGCTTCACAGTGGTCCCAGCTGGTGCAGCCCACCTCCTCCTTCTGCAGACCACCTCAAAGGCTGCGCATCCTTCGCCTGTGAAGCTTTGTGCACTTCCAGTCACAGCCTTGTCATTTTCTGATCTCTTTGCATGTCTCTCAGTCTCTCTCTAAAAATTAATATTGATTACATTTGGGTTTTTTATTTCTCTTGTCACTTTGCTTTGTTTCCAGAGATGAGATTAGACTAATTTCCTATTGCGCAGACTTCTGTTTAATACAGACAGGCTGTCACAAGCCCTACCTGTGCGGGAATTAATGTAGCTTTTAGCCCTCTGGGGTTCAATGGTTTTAGGCTAAACGCTAAGAGGACAGTGTTGGTCTCTCCAAAGATAATGATGGTCTCTGGTTTTGAGGTCGTCACTCTGCCAGTTTTCTGCTTTTTCCCTATGGAGTGAAGCTGAGTGGAACTCCCCATCGGATGTGTTAGAAAGCTGAGACGAGGCAGCAAAGCAATCTGCTCCTTCTGCCGGGGTGGCACCACGAGGTGCCTGATAGCACTTTTCACAGCACCTCACCAACTCGAGGTTTGAGGACAGCATCATGGGACGTTGGAGTGGGAAATGATGCCCGGGAAAATCATGGGAGAGAGCCTATGGCACTGGCCACCCCATCCAAACCGGGCTGCAGGAGACGAGCAGTGAAAGTGTTGGGATAAGTATCTGCAAAGAAAACAGGCTGACCCTTTAGTTGAGAGACGAGACCCCTCCCGGATGGAGAAGCAGGCACGGAGGTCTGTATGGAAACACTGGTGATGTATGTGTTTGCAGATGGGGCTACGCAGAAGCAAGCCTACAAAGGGGACTGGGGGCTGGTCAGGGACTGGACTTGAGAGAGGAGAGGAGAAGGATGAAGGGGTCTTCAGAGATGTTTATGATTAGAGAAGCAAAGGGGAAAACTGGGAGAGAAGAGTGTCTCATCAGCCGAGAAGAAGCGCTGAGCTGGCTGTGCTGGAGGCAGGTAAGAGGGATGAGAAAAGCTCGCTGTCTGCCCTGCGGCTGGAAAACGCTGTTACGGTCTCAGCAGAAGCCGTTTCGATGGCGAGCCTGGGGCAGAGGCTGCATTGGAGGAGGCGTAGCGTGGAGCTGGAGGGAAAGAAACCTCTGGCAGTGACTGCAAATGGCATCTTCAATGAGCTCACAGGTGAGACAGGAAAGCAGTGATAGCCATAAAAATAATCAAGGGTAATGATGTTTTTTTAGAGAGGGGCATTACAAAGATGTGCTGCAAAAGAAAAGAGCCAGAGAAGCATAGGGATGAGGTGAATAACGAATAAAAAATGTTAAGTCACTAGAGTAGGAAGATGGGTCGGTGGGAGGCAGCACATGAGCAACCTCGTGTTGTGCAAATGGGGAAGCAATGGTTAAAACGTAGGAGGGGGAAGTCTTGTTTCTCAGTTTTGTCTGAGAAGGAGACTCGGTGTGAAGAGCCACAGAAAAGGTGGGGGAGGACTGGGAAAAGCAGTGAGAAGGCACATGTGGAAAGGACAGTTGTTCAGGAGGAAGAGCCTTGGCCAGGGACTTTTGCCATTTAAAAGCCTGAGATGAGGGCAGGGTGGAGGTGTGATTTCTCATGAACGAGGGATGGACAAAAGTTCAGGGTCAAAGAGAGCGATGAGGGGGAAGAGGAAGGGAAGAGGTTACATGTGCTGATGGCCTCAAACCTTTGGGGCATGAAAGACTTGGACAACAGAAGGAAAACTCAGCAAAGAGGGAGAAAAGAAGCAACGTAGTGAGCACCTGGTGAGATTAACTTCACTTTTGCTAATGGATTAGGATGAGGCGAGGGCACCGGGGGAATTTCAACCAACTTGGGCCATCCGGAGCCCAAGAGCTCTGGTCCTCATCCCCAGCTGCCCCACCAGCGGGGATTTGGAGTCAGGCGTCTGCAGGATTTTTTGACGCCGCAGGTGAAGTGCCAGATCTCCAGTGGCTGCAGGGTGAGCTGGATCATGCCTGGGCTCTCTAATGCCTTTTAATGTATTAATCAGRTCTTGTTTGCACTCTGGTGACTTTTCCTCCTTTCGATAAAGCAGTTTTCTAAAAACTGGTAGAGCTGATGCAGCCTTGACTTTTACAAGGTGCCTTGTCTGATACTAAAATACAACACCAATAATCWTACCTGACTTAAAAAAAAAAAAAAAAMAACTATCTCTGCAGCCAGTATAGTACAGGTTTTAAATTTTCTGGTGATTTTCTTTGTAAACTGCTCAGCAGGGTATTATTCAGGCAGCTGCATTGAGGGACTAATATAACATGTGTTCTCAATTTTGGACCCTTTATGTTGGGAATTTTCCGTTGTGCAATTGCATTAAATCTGAGGYGGCTGACAAGAGCACGATGTTTTCTAACTCTACACAAGGTTAAATGACTGAAATAAAAATAGATGGAAAAGAAAACAAGGTAAAATAAGTTTGCTTTCTCATGTAATGGCAGGCAGTAGCATGAGGTCAGGGACTTAATGATAGCCCAGCCATCAGTCAGGGACCGTGAAACAACTGATCCTTCCTCAATCACTTTGGAAATTATCTTCTGTTTCAGACACTTGTTCTCTTTCATTCACACAGATCATACAACCAAGAAGACTGTGTTCAAAGTTATCATTTTTATATAAATTGTGGTAATAATGACTATATTTGTGAAGCATTTTACTTTCTAAATGCCAGGGCTCTAGGATGTTATTTGCAGTATTTTCCTTACTAGGAAACGTGTGATTTTTACTACTGCCTGTAGGAAAAATACATGCTGGGCTGGTGTCACGGGAAGGGGGAAGGCAATCTGTGGAGCAGTAGGGTGGTCTTGCACATAGGAGAGTCGATGAATTTACAAATGCAAATGTCAGGCTAAGACAGCAGCTAGAAGTAAAGCAGGAGCTCTGATCTTCAGAAAGAAGCATCAGTTGGGTGGTGGATCATGGGGCCTTGCAGCCTCATGTGCGGCGCGTGGGCCTCTCTCCTGCAGCACGCCGGGATCCTTCTGGAGTTGGTTTTGGCTCTGTATTCCCATCCAACAGGGCTTTCACTTTTGCCCCCGTTTTCACATCTCACAAGTTTTGTTTTCAACCCAAATTGCAAAGGCGGCTGTTCTTTTCCTCCTTGAAGTTTAGACGAAATGTCAGACCAGCTTCAGCAGGTACCAGCCCTCTAGTCTCTTGCAGATTGTCAGCACGACGCTTCTTGAATGTTTGTTAAGGAAAGTTGCATAAATAAAAGCAAGGGAGGGTGCCGTTTATTGCTATAATTTTCTTATTGAAGCAGAGCTTTATGCATTCGCAGAGTTACTAGCTTTTGTTCAGGTAGAGAATGAGCTGACCTCAAATGCTAAATCCCATTTTGTTCTGCTTAAATGACCAGCTGCACCCCACTACAGTAGTTTGTATCCTCATTATTATTTTGTTGTCTTTGTGCTTTGGATACTGGTATTTTCATTACCAAGTCCTCTGGTGTTGGAGCAGGTCTGTTCACCAGGGTACTAAGGCCAGACACCTGCATCCGAACAGGGCAGGCATCCAGCCGGCAGGTGCCCCTTTCAGCACAGCCTTCTTCCCACCCTTCGGTGCAATCTCGTTTAGCCTTCAGAGGACATATTTCTTGAGCAGGCAGCTCATTTTGCTGGGTTCCTCAGGTGATCCTGGTAGACGGGTTCCTCTGCATGTCCTGTTGTTAGGTGAACCATTAAGTCATGCAGTTAGCAGGGGGGTTTAGCAACAAATGAGAAACTATATCCATTTAGGTCTGCAATGTGTCAGTCAATTGCAAAAAATAAAATATATATATATATATGCCTGTATTGTGAAAAAATAGCTCTAGTTTAGAGCTGTGCAAGACAGACCATTAAGTTAAAAATAAATCTTCAGAACACAGTGCATCTGGACACAAATTGTTTATTACTGGCTATTTTATTTATACCAGTCGTGGGATATTCAACTACTGACATGGGAACAGCAAAACATAGTTTTTAATTCTGGGTTTGGACAGCGACCCAACAAGCGGCAGCTATGAGAATTTAGCTTTAAGACCACAGAGCATAGACTTAAACCCTAATATAGCTCCCCAGGAGCAAAACCAGGGGTCAGGATGCCACTGATGGTAGGCAGTGCTGGAATGCCCCGTTGCCGGCATTTTCCTTAAAACTGCGTCTTTGTCTGATTAGAACATACAAGCAGAGACGCCTTGCTTTGTAACACTGCTGTTGGTTGAGTCTCATCGCTGGGGTCCTTCATCAGGCATGCTGGCCCCGAATGCTTCTTCCAGAGCACCCCAGCTGTGGATGCACCTTGTTTTTAACAAATAATCAGATGTAAATTAACAACAGAGGTGAAGATTCAACCATGTCCTTCTCTGGTCTCCCTAAAAGGAAAAGAAAGCAGCCATTAAGTTAATTTTATTTACTGTTGAAGGATACTAGAGTACATTTTCTAAAAATTTTAGCAGCGCCATGTAATCTAAACTGAGTGCCAGGCACGTTCCCTTTTAATGTTTGTTAGTGTATATCTAAAAACTTACTTGCCATCTTTCTATTCTAAAATATGAATGAAATTGTGACATCTGGTCCAAAGCCCATGCAAGGAATATTGGTAATAGCTGGAGTTTTTATGAATACAGCTCACACTAGCTAGAAGGGGAAAATATAGCAGAGTCTTAATGGGCTCTGCTTTGCTCAACAGTCATTCCTCTTAAATAAGGAAAACAAAAACTATAGTGTTTTCACTTGAAAAACAGCCAATTTTTCCAGTATTTTCCTGCCACCTTAGCCAACAAATACTACGCCTGTTGGATACGGTGGTCAATGACTAATCACATTTTCTGTGTATTTAAAGGTTAAAGTAATTAAAAATGTCAAATCTTTTCCTCTTTTCAGTAAACAAATAAAAAACCTGACCTCAGTTCTTGAGGGGATGAGGGGAGAGAGCTCTGTTTTRCCCATGCACGGTCCAGTGCAGTAGTTTCAGTTCACAGAAGCTGCGAGTGGGCTCTGGGGCTAATTTGTACTTTTCTCTTATTACTTTCCTCGGCCATTAGGAAAAGCCRGCTCTCAGACGGAGACTGGAATACACTTCTCCCACTTCAGCCCCTCTCTGCCATTATTAATAGGAAGAACATTTTCCTGCTAATAATTTTTTTTTATATATATATATATACACACACACCCATATTTGTTTTGCTTCCCATTCCCTTCTATTTTTTCCAGGTACAACTTGTTTGATCGCACTGTTGTCAGATAAAGAACTCACAGTGGCCAACGTTGGTGATTCGCGAGGAGTCTTGTGTGACAAGGATGGGAATGCTATCCCCTTGTCACACGATCACAAGCCCTACCAACTGAAGGAGAGGAAGAGGATTAAAAGAGCTGGTGAGTCGTAACGTTTTTGCTTTGGATTGAAGGTTCATCTTTTTTCTCCTCTACTCTGTCAATAATATAGACTTTTCCCCTGAGAGAGACTGAAAAGTACCAGACTGAGGCATCAGCAGATAAAATCTTCTGTTATTAATACTGCACTTTTCAGTGGGATTTCATGGTGCAGACAGAGAAGTGGAAACAGATTGACCTATCCCTTAATGAGCCAGTGTCAGAGTAAGAAGAGCAGCCTTCGTCTTCAACAGCCAGTTGACCGTCCCGGCCAGTTCCCTTGTGATCTCTGCAGGGAGCAAATTAATAAACAGGAGCAGCAGCATTACAGGCTTCTTCACACCAAACCGTATCGGCAGCCTTTATGTGAGAGGCTGGGTCTGAAGCTGAGTGAGGTTTAGTTCCTAAAATAAGCAGAGCATGAACCTAATTCATCAAAGCTATTTTTTGTTCCCATATAGTGACTGCTAATGAGCACAAACATGTAAATTATAGCAGGAGTATAGGGAAAGAATATAAGAAACAGCAACCTTTCCGCAATAAATCTCGCTTTCATCACTTGTCAGTTTAGCGACCTCCTGGGCTAGAAGTTCATTTGGATCGTCAAGTTTAATAGCCAATTCTCCATGAATTTGTCAAAGTCTCTTTTGAACCCGTTTCTGGTTTGGCTCCCACAGCAGCCTGCAGCAGCAAATTATTTGATGAAGAAAAAAATTTCCTCTTGTTTGTGTTAAACCTACCGATAAGCATTGCCTCCAGAGGTGCGTTGCCTCTCTGCCTCCACGTCTTTGTCTGTAAAGTGGAAATAACAAGCTTTTCCCTGAGTATAAAACATTTTTAAAACCTACAGGTTATCAATACGCTCACACCAGCATAAATGCCGCTACATGCGCGATGTGCGCTTTCCTCTCGGTTTGCTTTTATTGCTGAGGAGCCCTAAGAGCAGTGGGGATCCTTCCTGCTGCTAGACAGAGAGCTGAGGTCACATATGTTCCCCAAAGGGGAAGAAAAAGTATGCACATCCTAAGAAGAAGGAATAGGAAAATCTTGGTCTCGCTTTGCTTCAACTCTGTACTTGGAGGATGTATCAATACAATCTGGAGATTTTTCTGTAAAATTGCTTCCATCTTAGCCAAGTCCAGAGCCTCTATGCAATTGTTCACTTAGAGAAGGCCTTCACTTAGGAGAAAAAAAAATAATTTGGGTATTTCTTTTGTGTAGACGTGAGGCTTTGTAACACAGCAATGTGAAAAATGAACCTGGATTTTTGCAGGAATTTCCAACTTTGGAAGAAATTATTTTAATAGACAGGTAAATGTTATAACTAGCTGTAGCTAAACGAGGAATATTCTATCTAGCCTAGTGGCTTAATGAATTCACTTCTCTGTTACCTATTGCCCCATTGTATTATCATGATTGATATGGCTTCATAGTGCTGTTAAAAACATACAATCCAGTTTATACTACTGCCAGATAGTTTTACATTTTGGAACATCCCTTCTTTACCTACACTAAGTGTAAAATTGAAGCAAAGTGCCCAAACTGAACTGTCAAGCCTACATTGCTACTGTGACAAAAGTACCTGACTTCTTTCCACCATCTAGATTCTTTTTTGTCAAGTAGAACTGAAGAAAGCGACAATAACCACGTCATTATGTTACATTTTGGTTTTCCAACTTTACATTGCACCATCAAGCTGCACTGTCCCGTGCCCTATAGGTAGGTATAAAATGACTGCACGTTGGTGTTAGTAGGATTCGATTTCATTTAAAAGTGAAATCCATATAGCCATGGTTGAGAAACTATCCGTCAAACCTCAGTCTCATATAAATCAATTTGAGGCAGCCTGAAACAGCAGCTCAAAGAAAAGCGTGACTTGCCCTGTGCATTTCAGCAGGGTGTTAACATTGGGATGACAAGTCTAAACTAATCCGACATTTTTTGCTGCCACGGTGGATGTTAAGGAGCCTCGCTGCTTGCTGCTGTCAGCAGTCAGTGGATGGGGAATAAATTCAGTCCCTCTCTTTTCCCCACTCCCAGCAAMTGTGTACAAAGTCTTAGTCAACCCACAACCTGAAAAAAAATTCCCATTTATCAGTCAGACGTGACTTGAGCAGCTCTCGCACTGAAGCCCCAAAAGCCAACGCTCAGGTTTCTCGTGGGAGTTCCTGCAGTGCCGTGAGAGGTCACTGGTACCCAAGCCTGCAGCCAAATGCCAAAAGGAAAGACAGCAGCTAAGAGAACAGAGTAGGGCCCTCGATTTTGAGCTGAGGTGCCGCATCCTGTGGAATTACCAGCTCCGCAGCGTGGCTGTGCAGTTAACAGCACCAGCCACAGGGTTTTTGTCAAGACTGACTCATATTTTCAGAAGAGGCTGGCTGGTGCACGCTCACAAGTGCTGCAGTGTTGCTCATCTCGCAGCTGAATGAGATCGGGGTCCCACCACTCTGACTTGTTCCTGTGGGATAGGGGAATGCATTGTCCTATGACACAAGGATGCTGGTTTCCCAGAAAACACAAGGAATCTCCTTCTGATCAGGAGCTTGAGCGATGTATATAGTATCAGCGTTAGACAGTGGCCTTGAAACAACCGTGGTTTAGGCTTGTGAAGAAACACACAGTTGCAGAGCCACAAGGTGACTGTCACTGACAGAAATTTAAGTCATTCATCTTGAACGTCATCCTCTGAGCTCWGCTCTCGCTAACATGCAAAATGTTTGTGCGGTTGCCAAAAGGCTTCTATTTCTTTAATGCCTTTTCTTCTCCGGTGACAGCCAGGGCTGCAGAATGTTTGCTTTTCCATGAGTATTTTTATGTATTCTGTATGGATGGCTTTATAAAAGAAAATATTAGAAGTGCCAACAGACACTTCAGCAAACCACAGGAATTCAACTTGTGCCGTAGGCAGTTCCAGGTGCCACGTGAGAATGGCACCAAAAAGTCACTTTGTATGTGTAAGCACAACCTGCAAAGACTGGAGTAAGCATGCTGCAGCGAGTCAGCAGCATCCGCTATCTCCTCTGCAAGTACAGTAACGGGTGCAGGCATTGCTGTCCTCTAATTGTGTGTAAAATGCCTACTTAAAACTGCCTCTCCTTAATTGCATTCCAGTACRTACACATGATTTCACTCCAGTTACTATAGTCCTCATCACTTATGAAACACCCCCCTGTGCTGGCGAGTAGGCGGCTGTGTCACATTCAGCCGAGGCGCCCTCAAAGCCTACAGCAGCAGCTGGACGAGGTTTGTTTGCGCATCCAAAGAAGAGTTGCTGTACTCACCAGTCCTTCCGTTTTTTGACTATGGAAGGAAACATCTTCATAATGGAGACTCCCTAGAAGTATTCATGGAAACACCCAGCTAGAAAGTTTTGTTTCTGCTGGTTTTAACACAAGTTTCAAGCTTTAAACAACAATGAATCATTAAATGAAACATAGTTTCACCTGAAAGCAGAAGGAATTTACAGATTAGATCAGTCAACCAGGAACGGAAATGCTATCGTAAGATTTAGGTGACTATGTGACTGACAACGCATAGGCTGAAGCGCAGAGCTGAAAACATTCTGATAACTACAAAGAACAAAGACATTTATAAGAACACCAAAGCAGACAGCTTGCAGATATAAAAGACAACAGTTCACCTAATTTTGTCATACATTTTCATGTTCCATGTTTGCAAATGATTTGTCCTCAAGTGACTTTTCATTCAAGATGACAGGAATATTGTTGTGCAGACAGTGGCACGCAGATGCATGCACAGGAATTGAAGGAGCCTTAATTTTACTCTTTGACCTTGAACACTGTATAGTTCCCTCCCTGGCACAATCAGACTGTAACAGCCAGGTGCTGGCTGTGTCAGAGTCATCGATTCCAGTGCAAAACGTATCTCACTATAAGCAACCCCTAAATAAAATCTGTATTTTCAGCTAGAAGTAGCCTTAATCCTGGTGATGGTAAAATCAGTCAGTCAGATCCCACATTGCATTTTTCTGACTTGAAGTAAAATTTCGTGATCGGTTTGTTCACAACGGTTTTTTGGTCCTTTTTGACACAGCTCATTCAAGGCAGTTTGACAGAAGAGCCTATAAATGTTTTTGCACTTGCTTCTTTGCTTTATGCCTTAAAAGTGAGATGTGCGTCCTACTGCTGGGTGTTTTCAGTGTTGTTTCCTTCGTAGATCTTCTGAAATGGGGAAAATGTCAACTACACAGAAAAAGGAGGGGTTTACTAACACCAGAATGTAAAGATTTGCTTTCAGTATTTCTGTCTTAACACGGCYATAAGGCTTTCTGAAGAGTCAGTTGTGTAGTACAGGAATACCTGTGTTCAGTAAGTTGTCAGTCTCGCTGGGGGAGTAGAGAGCATGAAGCTGCTTCGTTTGAAAGCAGAGCCATTCCTGACTTCTCTGCTTCGGCTGTTTCAATGGCACTAGCAGCCACAATCCAGCTCTTCCCTGCAGCGCTCTGAGATTTACTTAAGGCATCTCCTGCTTTTTGAGATATGTAACATCTGTCCTGCTTTTTGAGATATGTAACATCTGTATACCTCAGGATACTGCAGGATGAATTTTTGGGTGGGTCTGGCAGGAAGCCAGAGAAATGCTTTACCTTGAAAAAGAACTGCTTTAAGTGTTGGTGTTTCTCTCCAGGTGGTTTTATCAGCTTTAATGGCTCCTGGCGCGTTCAGGGGATCCTGGCCATGTCCCGCTCGTTAGGAGATTACCCTCTGAAGAACCTGAATGTTGTCATTCCTGACCCTGATATTCTTACCTTTGACCTGGACAAACTGCAGCCAGAGTTCATGATCTTGGCGTCGGATGGTCTGTGGGATGCTTTCAGCAACGAGGAAGCTGTCCGATTCATCAAGGAACGCTTGGATGAACCACACTTCGGTGCAAAGAGTATAGTTCTACAGTCCTTTTACAGAGGATGTCCCGATAATATAACAGTGATGGTGGTCAAGTTCAGGAATAGCAGCAAAACAGACGAACAGTAATTACCAGTGGTTCTCTGCCTCACTCTGAACTTAAAACAAACTCTTACATTTTAAACATAGTAGAAGGCTCTAGTAAATACCGTTAAGATTCTACACAAAAGGAACAGATCCCTCTGGTCTTTGTTCTTTGCTTAACAAAAGGAGCAATACAACAAATACATTCTGAGTGATTATAAGAATTAAGTTTGTTCACATGTACCCGTCTCCTGTGACCTTGCTGCTCCTTAGAAACTAACTGTAATCTTCCATTTCAGCATTTTCTTTCCAAATCCTGTGTAGACTTTTCATTTGATTCCTTACCTCTCATTTCTAATAGTCAAAGGTTCATTCAGATGCACAGCAGGGTCAGGGCAGTGCTGCCGCTTAATAGCAAGTGATAAGAATGATGCTGCTTTTCACTCGTAGGTGTGACTCTTCAGAACGATGCTCTCATGTTTCTCATCTCTTTTCTTTTTTAATCTGCAGTGATAAGGTTGTATAGGAAAAGGTTTGCGATTATTGGCCTGTTATTGATATGAAGGAGGAAGAGGAGCCAACTGTTAGCCTGCTACCACAGAACTGGCTCTCTCGCTTTGTTTAACCTCCCCCCGCCCTTAAATAAATCCCCGCCAAGCATGTGATGAGGTATAGTTACTGAATTACCTGAAGCCACATGTTTATTCAGTCTGCGCATTACTCGAATAACATTTCTTCTATGCCATATTGTTGTATTCAAACCAACTAATGAAAAACTCCAGCAAAATACTCTGAGGTCCGACACCTTCTATATCAAAACATAGGTCTGTTGTGATAGAAGAATGTCTGTCATTCACCGAGACTCACCCTTACGTTAGTTTTTTGGCATGGACTTTTCATAGGCATGTAAAGAAAGTAATGCAAGATAAAATTAATTTTGTTAGTGACTGTTTGGAAAACTAATCAAAACAGGGTATTCCTTAGAGCTACCTAAATGGAAGTCAAGCCTCTTGAAGACTTCCTGGTACCACTGCAGCTTAATTTGTGGTGTTAATCCAGGGGAAGACCACTTTAGAACCGTTTTTTGGTATAATGTATAAATGCCAGGCAGTGTCATTGCACTGTAGAGATGAAAGCTTGTGTTAAATCTAGGTAAGAGTATGTTTAGATCTAACTTTCAGTATTTAATTGTGTTTTGGAATCTGTGTCTACTGTAAGTTTAAACAATAACAGTCTGAGTTTGCTCTACATCTGATAACTTAGCTGGCTGCTTCATGATCGAGAGGCAGCAGTAGCAGAGTGACAGGGCAACGCGTGTTAGAGGACCAGAGCAGGGCCTGAGTTGGAGGTTAGATTTTGGATGGCTTGCTTACCCGAACCGTGTCTTAGAACAATCCTGGGGATTCCCTCCCCGCAAAACATGGTCCTGGACGATCTGCTGAAGTCTCTTGTCTTCAAGGTGATGGAGGTTGTCAGTATTTGGGTCCGGAGGCGAATCAGGGACATACTGCATTAACTAACTTTGTCTATTTCTTGGATAAAGATACAGTATTACTTTGTTAAAAAGCTACCTGTTTCTCATCACCCACCTATAGCCCTTTCTGGGCAAGTGGCTTGCTGGTCCCTAAAATACCGTGATGTGTTGTGGTTGTGCTACGCGGGTGCGATGCCTCTCGAGACAAAAATGAAAAAGCACAAATTCTGCTCTCTGCTCGAGAAGGAATTCCCATCTTAGTCTTTTCATTTTTGTTCCCAGGTTATCTCTTCCCCAACAAACTTTCCTCCTTTAGTTTGTTTGGAGATAATCACAACTCTGAATTGGATCTGTTGCTATTACCAGTGCTATTCAAATTGTATACATGTCCTTTAGCAGCCTCTTCCCATCCCAGATGCTGAGTAGAGCCCCTTGACTCTGAGGAATAAAGTGAAAAGCAGAGGTATGAAAGTGTCCAGCATCCTCTGAAACCAGCAGGCACCCAGCCTGTACTGGTCCTTCCCCGGAGGATGGATGGTTTCGGACTTTTTAAATCTCTTGAACAGTGCATTCAGTGAATTTTAAATGCAACTTTGCAGTTAAATTGAGCAGCTAACAGGAAATGTTAATAATTGCAGAGCGCTTCAGTTATTTTACTTTGAAAAGGTATTTGAGGTCAGAACGCTGAAATGAAAACCTTGTGTGATATTTTCATGGGAGTGCTTAATCATGTACTCATAATGCTACAGCAGCAGTATCGAAACTGTGCTCCAGGCAGGGCTCACGGTGCATGTAGCATTTGCCTTTCCTTTCTCCTTCACAGATGATGTTTCCGTTGTACTGGCTTTTCTTTGTAGGACACTGCCTGGATGTTTGTCAAAACAGCTGCCCAGGGAGAAGAAGAATTAGACCCAGCAGCCTACAGAACTCTAAAGCAGCAGGACACTTGTCTAGCAGAGGCATCACTACTAATCCTTCACAGGCATTTGAGAAATGGTCAGCTCCAAAAAAAAAGTTATAGACTAACGCCACTTGAGCGAAAAGCTCACGGCAGCCACTAAGCCTCCTGCRGCTCACGTTCTCGAGGTTAGCGAGCGTTGCTGAGGGATGCCCCACCTTCTCCTGAGCACAGCTCGCTTGCTGGTTGCTCCGACACTYGAGATAGACAGGAAAATGAGGTGGCAGGAATCGTACCCATTCACAGACTCCTGAAGCAGCTGTGAGGAGGCAGTGGGAGGGTGGCTCGCGCTGGAAGTAAGCCATGCTGACAGGATTTAGGAAAACACATAGTGCAATGCAATACAGCACTGTTTTGCAGACTTGTCTGAATATTTATGCCAGGATTCATTTACTCTGTCACTCACAGGCCCATCCAGTCCGTTACCGGCCCTATTTCAACCTTCAAGTGTCTGCAGTTGCAACAATAGTTGTTTTAGCACCTTCAATTTTCTCTGCAACACTCCCACCTTTGTAATAGCTCTTTCCTGGCCAAAGACATCATGCCAATGATCTCTGCTAAGGTTGTTGACTTTTGTTTTTATTACTTTAAAAAACTAGTGACAGCTACTTTAGGTTTAAAGATGAAGGACTAATGGAGATGACAGGCTTTATGCAGTCTTCCACATACATGCGCAGTGCCTCCCTGTGCTCCCTGCTAGAAGTCTGCGAAGAAGTTTTTAATCCTGTTCTAGACATCTGTAACTTTCCAGTCATGCATATGTGTGCCAAATTTTGTCGTGATACATACCGCTGTTGCATGACAAGATTAAGTAATGTACGTATTGCTTATGCAACCTAAACGATCTAGGGTCTGATCCTCCACTGCCTTAATAATATATCCCACATCTGGAAGGAGTTGCCGGACACTGTAGCCAGAAATATCCCCAGGTACGCTGGAGCAGCGTGGCGGAATGCGCTACAGCATCGGAGAGGCAGTCCTTCCAGCACGCCATCCTCGGTCCTGCTTTCCTGCCTGGGCACCTCTCCAAAAAAAGGGAGATGCGTTCTGGTTAAAAAGTGGCTTGCACACATCTGAGAGCTCCCTCGTGCCGTACCTGTTCACGGAAGTTTTTTGTTGCTTAAGCCCGAGTAGCTCCATTGGTGACATCTGGTCATCAAGTAAGAGCATCACATGGCAGAAGACTGATATATTAAGTGGCTGCCACAGAGCATCTTTCGTATGGGCCAATATGAAAAAAATGTACCTTGCAATTAGTCATCTGATCCAGTACTTAGAAGAATTTGGGCTCTTCCCAGTGGTAGTACAAGCTAACAGTTTAACTCACGTAGTACATTTTAAAGATACTACCATGCAGCTTTTCATTCTGATTATAGACTACCATTTAGTTTATCATTCTGATGACAGACTAGCGGGGTGTTAGAAAGGCTGTTCCTTCGTATAAGGGAAGGACTAAGGCCTTCACCGTTTGCAGCGCCTGTGGGCATCCCCCGTCTAGGTACCGGCCTGGTTAGGTGTGGCCACAGCTCCGTCTAGTGGCTGGCCTGGCCTAAGCACGGTAACCAAGTTCAAGTTAATTCGTTAAAGTTCCTAGTTGCTTTCTTAGCCCGTGTGAAAAACGTGTGTGATTTAAAGTCTCCCTGGTGCAGAAGTTTGCCATGAGGTTAACGCTCATGTTCTCTCAGGCTGAATTTTACCGCGGCGCTGAGGCAGCGCGGGCTGAACGCGTGCATCCCCAGACACAGCCAAGGAAYGCAGGTGCTCAGCTGCTAAGAACGTGGGTGGAAGTTTGGCATGCCACGACCCTGCCCTGCATCCCCTGCCAGCTCACCCCCCCTGCACGGCTGTCTTCACAACACTGGTGAATGCATTTTAAACGCTTCTTTGTGGGATCCAAATGTTTGGCAACAGTGCGGCTTACGCAGAGTGCAGCGATCCAGCTTAGGAGTCCAGAATTCATCGCTAGTCTCAGGGGCGGCGGGAGATGCCGTTTTGTTTCGTATAAAATGTACGCCACTTCTTTCGCCGTGACATCCAGCACTAGYGGTCTGGGCACATTGATCCTGTCTCACGGGGGAGGGATGCTCACAGGCGACATTGTGAGGACTGCATCAGCTCTGCAGTCCTAAAATTTCTAAACGTAAAAAATTTGAAATGAATGAGCCTGTTTTACTGAATAGAATGTTTGGATAAATATAAAGTAAATGCCATCTAACATGATGAAATATTGTCTACTGACTTGTGAACACAAGGTCAGTACCAAAACTACTGCTAATGTCATTACAGTAGGATACAATTTACATAAGGTAAAATTAAAAAGAAGTTGTGAAGTTTTCAGAATACAGAAGTTAGTACTAAAGCACTGCATCAGCTTGAAGTAACAGTGTTTGCTACGTAAACACTAATGCTGCACCTTGAAAATAAGGGAGTTTTGTTGTTCAGCTGCCTCTCAGAATATATGACATCCTTGCTTTAATATATTGGTAATGTATCTAACACTCATTTTACACAGAGACACATTTAGTAAGTGATTATACTAAAGAAAAAAACCCTCACCAGCCTTTCATTTTCTAAAGTAGGTTTTTAGGCCTCCATCCTGAAATCTGGCTGTACAAAATTGCAAGGTTAAAATTTAGGACGATCCGCTGAAGTTTGGCAACTGTATAGACCGGAGCTGCTGCCCCGCAGTGTTGTCACTATATTTATAAATTATCTTTCTAAACCTGAGGACTTGTATCTAAAAAGATATATACAATTAAGTTAATATCAATTTGTATTTTAAGTCATTTTCATTTACATAGTGCTGACTATATAAGGCTTAGGTAAGCAGCTGTTTTACATACAGTTTTCCCTTAGATAAAGTTCTAGGTATCAGTTGTCTCTAGTTATATGGGATAGTCTAGATGCTCTGTTAAGCAAAATGTGTGCAGTCAAAGCAGTTGACACCTACCTAAACCCATAAATAAAGAGGCTCACATCAAAAGCAATTCTTGAGTAAAGTTTTGAAACCCACTTTTATGAGTAGGTCAGCTCAGTCTTAAGGAAGAACTCYGCATTAGTTGAGCAATAGGGAAATAAAGCACTTTTTCTGCATTTAAAAGACCAACCCTGTATTCCTTTAAGCCTGTGGAGGTGCACCAGTACTTCTAGGGACACGGATGCTCGGAAATCTTCTCCAGCCTGTATTCCACCAAGTTAATTAAATGAATAATCAGTTATAACGTTTTAGCAATCCAAATGTGGGACCGTCAAACATTGCATTCCAGGAATCCCTACGCTGTATTCAGGGGTGCGAGAGCAACATAGATGAAACTGTGCTTTATCCGCACTTGCTTTAATCTTGGTAATAACAAGGGTCGTGAAGTCAAGCTGTGTGGGCTGACCGCCCCACGCCTGCTCGGCATCCCCGGTGTCAAGGCCCGTGCCAGCACGCTGCCGCGGCCCCGGGAACGCAAGCTGGCTACACGTAGCGCGAGGTTGCTCCTGTGCCTCTGCAGGTGCACTCCGCTGGCTTCATCTGTTGTTGATGACAGGGGACGCTCACACCAGAACCGCCACAGTCCATCTGTGATTTTTAAACTTTCTCCTTCTGGTAAGAAAAACTTAGTTATGTTAAAAACGCGATTCATTTGGAAGAAGTTCTTTGGAGTTAGTTCCATTCTGTACTGAATCTCTACACTGCTCTTTGGTAAACTGTTCCTATATGCATAAGCTCGGTACAATACGTAAGCAGTGGTTAGCAATGCTGGTTTTACAAATTAAATCCATTTTTATAAATTTCAAACCCATCTACCTTTAACATGGCAAACTGTAACAGTCGCCTGACTGTTAACTACAAAGTTAACAGGAGCAGCATCGGGAAGAACAACGTTAAAACCCGTACTGTGTGAATATTACACTGAGCCACTGTAAAACCACTTCTACCCAGTGTATGTGGAAATGCTCTCTAAGAAACAATCRAGACAGACTCATTACAAAAATGAGCCGCGCATTGAGAACTCTGCAAGGGCAGGTCGGAGCTTTATTAACAAAAATCCTACGCAACACACAAGATAACAAAATCACAATGTTTAAGCAATCCGTCTTGGTTAAAGACAGCTTCCATTTAGTATAACAGGGCTGTGTTACCGTAGATAAGAGCCTCTTCAGGCTTCTGCTTGTAACATTTTTTCACTCGGAGCCAGAAGTGTTTTTAAGATTTTATCTTTATTGCAAGCTCAGGGGAGACTGCACTTTACTCCTAGGTGGAGGCCCACCGCAGGCAAAGCATCACCGAGAGGAGCGGCTGGGGTGTCAGGCTCAGTCCGTCCCAGTCGGGATGGACGCGACACCTGCACACCACCAGCTCTCGTACTGTAAAAAAAAACTCATGCAGGTAATTTGGATTAACGTGGCCTGGAAAATTAACATGCTGCACAGCAACTGTCAGAAGGCGAGAGGAAAACAGAGCTCAGACAGACAAACCATCWCAAGAGAGGTCGCTTGGGGTAAACTTTGTATTTTTAAGACCTTATTTTATAGGAGGAAAACCAAGTCCCAAACTCCCATAACTGCAGGTGAGACAAACTATACTGTATCACAGGCGGTACCTCCTCGTATGAGTTGCAGGTCGATACTGCCTTTAGCTAACGATCACGTAACAGCAGCATTTCAGAGACTGTACTTTCTTTAGTCCTGTGAAAGAAAGTGGCTTTGTGATTTTTAGAAACCCAATATATAAATAGAGGGGGGTTTGGTTTTGTTTTACAATTTTAGGTTTCCTTAAAATGTGGACTCAACTACATATGAAAAAAAAATAATAAACAAACCCAACCATCTGCTTAGCTTCATTTGAACTTTGTTTTCTTTCCTTCCTACATGGAGTACTTGCATTTGGATATGGTTTACAGCTTAACATGCCATACACAGTAACTGCATTGAAACCCGACAAGCTTAATTTAACAGAGACTGCAGAAAGCTTTACACCTCTTTCCCTACCACCTCTATCTTAAGCAAACTTAGAGTATTTAATAAATGACCAAAACAGGACACGCTAGTCACATAAAAATGAAGATGAATGAAAATCTGAAAAATAGGGAGCAAAGCTCCACCTCCCAAACTCCTCCAACATACCTAACGCAACCAACAGACACCCATCAGGAACTGTGTCACGTTGTTTGGTTAACCTTCAATCAGTTTCTAGTTTAAACTGGAAAGAGATATGATAAAATTACATTATTTATTATGCAGCCAGGCATTCCTGAGTTACTTACAATGAACTTGCATTGAAATGCTTTAGTAGTAAATAGAAAACGTAAGACAAAACTTAGGAAAATATTCCAAACCGTCTGTGTCCTGTTAATACTGAACTGATCATAGAGAATAATGCCCCTAAATTTGCAGCACATAATATTTCATGGTTGATTTTGAACGTGTTTGTTCTAGAACGCACACAAAACATTTAAGCATTTTGACTTTTTAACTCTTCTGAAATAGTATACAGGCAACACAGCCTTGAAATTTTACACTGTAAACCCCTTTTGCTATCCACCCAGCAGTAGTTTCCAAACATCTTTGACCGATGGATTATTATTAGGCTTTTCAAGTCAGAAAGCCCCACAATTTTCCTATCAAAATCACAAGTGCTTGGAATTCTGATTTAATACGGCTTTCTGAACCACTTGCCTGCAGGAGAAAAAGAATCTTAGGAGTTGGGAAAATCTTAGCCTGTGGTTTAGGCTTCGTTTTTAGTACACTCTTGTAGGCAGATGCAATAAAACTTGGGCCCACCGCTGACTTTAATGCTTACATTAGTTCACAGTCTTAAGCTTTTTTCTCTCTTGCATGGCTGCTCACACTAGAAACTTTCCCGGTATTTGCTTTAAGCAGAAACATTAGCTTAGTTATGAATTTTTATGGTCTTTTAAGCAATAATAAGGTCAGACTCAAATACAAACCAGATTTGGAAATGATTTTTTTTAAAAAAAATAGGAGCAGGAATATTTTACAATGTAAATTTCTTGCAGAATTGATGTCACTTTAGATTACAATTTCAGGTGGCATAAACAGATCACTGTGTATAAACCTACATTTGTGAAAGCAAAAGCCTTGTAATCTATGATCGGTGTTATCATTCTGGGGCACAAATATAAAAAATACCTTGCTTGGTGACAGTTGCATTTTTATTGCAGTCCTGCACAGCCATTTCTCCGTGATACTCGTTTCTTATTCTCTCAACAGCAGCACTGTCTGCTTTACCTATCCCATTTCTGAAGATTGCATCATCTTTCATAATTACATTTTTTTGAAAAAGCAATACAAACTGTGCTGTAATGTCAGCGTTCTTGTGACAAGTGATTTATTTCTAAACATTTAACACGGCAGGCTTATAAAAAAAAATGGAGGTTGTTTTTGGTTTTGTTTTTTTTTTTTAAGATGTACAAGCAATCGAGGAACAAGTTAAACATTTCTCACAGAGCTCTCAGGATCTGTCCACAGGACTACAACGATCAAGTAACAGATCCTAAAACCATAGGAACAGCTGTAGTTTTACCTGTTTCTAGAAATACAATAGCATTCTTCCCTCAGTTATGCAATACTGTATCTTTAGCTATTTAGTTTAACAAAAAAATCTATTTTTGAAAAACTTTGACCTTCTTGACATACATTCTTAGAACACCAACATCTGAAATACTGTCTAGAGAGCATTGTCCCCAAGACCTCATTTTTGTATCTAAAAAAAAACACGTCCTATAATTCCATCAAAAAACCATGTGCAGTTGTTGGAAAGATAGCAGAATTCAGAACTGACCATAATCACCATGTAACAAAAAACCTGGTGAAACCTCAAACTTGGTACTAGAGGTTTCTGCACCTCTTCTAATTTGTCTCTAAGAGACTACCTGAAAGACAGCCAAATGTAAATATATCATAACATCTTAGCTGTAAGACAAATAAGGTGGCAGTGCTCTGTCATTCTAGATGTACAGGATGTAACTAGAGTATCTTCACTGTGTAGTGGGTGTGTCAAGAATAATTATCTTAATGCAACTGCAAATTCTGTATTGTTGACTATTAGAAGTGTAAACTACTGAAAACTTGGCCTTGCTGATATGAATAAAGTGATTAAAATATCCGTCTTTACAGATATAGTGGAGTTTGTCTTCTTTAAGAAATACGAATCTTAGAATTTCTTACTTTTTTCATTTTAAAATTTGAAGAAAGAAAACTACTTTAGAAACAGATACGAAGTCACAATATAAAGGCATGTGTTTCAATCTTCCCTGCATGGTTCCAAAACTCTCGGGATGCATCAGTACAGACGTATGTGTGTATAGATGCGGGTTTTGATTATCCTGATGTATTAGAGATGTCTAGTAACTAAACTGCACATGAACTCTACTGCATCTAGCCCTCTAGTAATCTGTGAACATTATCAAAGACACCAAAGCAACTCCATTTTATACGTATATAGATATACCTAGATACACACACACGAAGTGCATCACGTTTTCAGAACTTCCCATCGGCTTCTGCAGACAGATCCACAGGCATGTAACACTCTCGGAAGGATTACGGAGGTGCTATGTCTACATAAGGAGGTGCAACACTCTCAGAAGGATTACAGAGGTGATACATTGAAAGGAGGAGGTCGTCCTTAGTTTCATGCTGGGCAGAGAACAAATACTTGAGAGTGGCAAAGGATGATGCAGTTGCAAAAACGATTTAAAAAATCCAGGTGGGAATTTGGGAAGCATCTTCAAAGCTAGTTTCCTGGCATAAACCTTATCCCTCGGAGACATTTCATACATTCCAGAAGACTCGGGGAGAAATCCTGTGGTTACAGCAGACCACRTGGAGAAGCGTCAGAAGAAGACAGGACAGCGTATTCCAAAGTATCCTGCATGCATAGCATACGTACGTGGAAAAGCGCTCTGTGAATGCCTAGTATTTTTATTTAAGAATATTAGAATGTCCCAGAGAAATGCTGCCATTGCAGTTTTGCCCCAGCAGCACAGCCCTCCTTCAGTCGAAGTCACCTCTGTAACTGTGTTTTTGTTTTGTGTTGCCCTGGACTTTAAACGTTTTTACACCAAATAGGTTTAAGTTTATATATTAATATAGAATCAAAAGCAAGTCACTGAAGTGTTTGATGACAAATCCTGCCAAAACCTGATTATTTCACTCGATGTAATACCATGTACTGCAATCAAATGTCTATACTTACAGATATCAAAATTAATTTTATAAAGAAAGAATTGTTGTTTATCTTCTGGAATACTGATGTTCACTTTAAGTATATTTAAGCAAATTCCAACATAAACATCCTCAAATTTAATAGGTTTGATATGACTCATCAGTTCATAAATCCTCAGCGCCAGTTTTCCATCCAATATATAACCCATCCCACTGCAATATGGAGGATACAACTTGAACGGATATTCATCGTAAGAGATGTATGTTTTTTTGTAAAAGCCTCTGTAGGCAAAGTTATCTATAAGGGGATAACCAGTAAAAACATTGTCTGAGGAGTTTAGCTTCAGAAGAAATTTTACCAAGTTAGCGGTGTTGATGAAGACATCGGCATCAGTCTTCATGAGGAATCTAGCATTTGAACAGAACTCAGCGACCCACCTGAACGCCATGATCGTTTTCAAGGTGAGATTGTCATAAGTGTCCATAAAATCTTGGCGAATTATGTCACCATAGAGGATGCTTTCATCTTCTACCGACAGTGCTGCGGCATCGTCTTCTCTTTGAGTGTCCTGACCTAGCAAGAACAGGGTTAGAATTCGATGTCCCCACCAGAAGTTTTGAGATCCCCATGTTATCCTGATGGCCTGCCTTGACTTCACATCCTTAGGACGCGAAGACACCAAGATGACTAGAAACGGATTTATGTCTTTGCATTTCAAGCGCTCCCGCTGCGTGAAGAGGTAGTGTTGCTTGTAAATCGGTTCATATTCATAGAAATACATGAGGTTTGTATGCTCAATTATGGTGTTGGAAAAAGAAGTGACGTACCACATTGTTATGACAGAAAATACAAGGAGAAACAAAAAAATCCATTTTAATGTTCTCATATACATGACACTAACTGGAACTGGGCAATAACTAATTTGCAGAAGCGCGTCAGTGACCTTCAAAATCTGTACCACAACTTCTGAAGCATGTTTCTTGCTGAAAAAGAAATTAAAAAGTAGTATTCAGAATGCTATTATTCAAATACTATCATCTTCTTAGCTCGTCTAAAGTGTCAGTCGAAAGCGTGCTATAATATAATGAAGACAAAACCAAGACTCATTGGTCCAGCACCACGAATCAATGCTGTATCCCAGAAACAAGCACAAGCAGAACACTGAGCTGATACTGAGCATGGTATGGATTGAAACCTCATGGCTTTCACCTTGGAAATTTCCCCTACATAAACCTGATCACTGCAAAAGATCACACGTCAAGCATTGTGGTCCCAGAGATCTCAGCACAGTGTCTTCGACTCGAATCTCAAGGAAGGAATACCGTGCACAAAATCTAATGGCTATAAAGTGCTCAGCGAATTGATGTTCAGAGGCTGCAAAAATTTGTAATTTATTTCAAAGAAAGGAAGCCGTACCAGTTTTTATAAGCCGGAGCAAATCAGCCAAGAAAGCAGGTAAAAAGAGAAGTACAAGCAAATATTTCATCCCTCATTCGAGGGTCGAGCAGCTACTTGTTCTGAATTGACGGAATAGGTGACGGGGGGAGAAGGAGAAAATCGGCTTCCTTACGAGCTGCAGACACGCAAACACAAACGTATCTTGACAGACAGACCGAGCTCTTACACTGCCCAAAGAAACGGCTACTCCCACAACACGCAACATTATGCAGCAATCATTTATTTTCTAATATGTGCTAATTAAATCAAGTGATTTAATAAAGGGGCATTGCAACCAATTTTGTCATAGCAGCTTTACAGTTGACCTAATGGGAGCAGCTGAGAATCCACTGCAGCAGACAAGCTTCCAATCTTAAAGAAGTTTTGCAAATTCTTCTAATATTTTCCATTTAAACAAACAAGACACTACAAAAGCCTCCTGCTACTGCCATCTATTTAAGTTTTAAAAAAGAAAGGATCCCATCTGCATTATTTTTCATGAAGCGTATACAAAAACGCGACAGACTCGCTCAGCTCCATCAGGCATGCCACACAAACCGAGAACAGCAATCAGCACAAGAGATGAAGACGAACCAAAGCCATTTTTTGGCCAGAGACATGCATCCTGGTCTGGAGTCCAATCTACACGCACAGGTACTTACAAACCCCCGTGGTGYCCATGCTGAAGGTATTACTACGGTGTCAGGACTAGGTATTCAAATCAATACCTCTTTCCAAAACTAAATTTAAAAATAGAATCTCAGTCCTCTACACTCCATTTAGCAGTGCTTGCCTTTACTGTATTTCTTTAAAACTACATACGCTGTGAACATATATTAGATACCTTTAAGCCAAAATAATTACAATGTCTTACTGTGGGAGTTCCAAACGATTTCTAATGTTTGCAGTAATAATATTTACCCTGCACTGTAAAGTATCCACAAAGACACGGTAAGGACAATGGAAGGTTCAATTTCACAGTGCAATTAATTACTACTTAACTTACCTTCGAAATGATCACTGCAGGGCTTGTAAATGTTTTCTATTAAAAAAAACAAACCAACAAATCCAAACCCCAGCACAGCACGCTAGTTTAGGTGAATTTGACTTGCTAGAGCCCACCTGCCTTGTATTTCTGTGCATGATTTGACTTTAATTTAATGATCCTTTAAAGGAAGCATTTGGAGCCCGTTTCACCAACGATGCATAGCGCATCACTTAAAATGTATTAAAGCAGTTTTCTACAAATAGCTATTTAAATAGAAGAATTTCAGATCCCTCTCAAAGCTACGTTACTCCAAAAATACTGCGTGGCTAACAGGAGTCAATCCTTCGCTAAAGGTACCTCACCTAACTGCAGATGAACAAGTGGGTTTTATGAAGAACTTCCTAACGTGACCGATGGTCTTTCCTAGCTTATAAAAACATTGAACCTTGGAAGTCTTATGTTGATTCACTTCTTTTTCTCCACAAGGATTAAACATAGGCAAGTATAACAGAATAGAAGTTTGGCAAGTGCAGAGGAAACTATCATCAGGACTGTTCAAACTGCATTTAGAGAAGTTGGTGATAACCGCAAAAAACTCAGATTTGCCTATCTGGTATTTATCTCCTGGCTTTATGGGAAGAAAAAAAAATAATAAAAATGCTCAATTCTTCTCTCCTTATATATACCAACCTGACTTTCAGTGAACAATATGAAAAATACATACTGGAAGAAAATTACCTAAGTTATATATCAGTGCTTATGGATTTGATTTTATATATATAGCATTTCTCAGGGTTTGATGATCAATTTAAAGTAAAAGCATATCAAAGTTTGATCAGTTCTTGACTACCTAATGGAAAAAAAAATCTGATTATAAGGATTTTGATTCTTTATGGACAGATATGGACTGATTACATGACATTTTGAACAACAGAATCGGAGACCAATGCCTGATCTGCTACGTAACGAAAACTCTGGGAAAACAAATCATCAGTTCAGGTCCTTTGCCCACACTATGCGAAACACAATCTTAAAGCTACCGTATCCTTATGAAAAGCCTGCGCCACAGGGCATCCAGGACAAGCACTGTAAAATGCTGTTTTGCCGTGTGACTCCTGAGGAGCTAGGAAGTCCAGTCCCYACAAACCCTGCTGTTCTCTTCCCTAAGGTCACATTCCTCCAGTGATACGCTAAACTGTTTGCAAGCTAGCACAGGTTCACCAAAACACGGCTTTTATAATGGTCATGGGGTAGAAACTACACTCCCCAAAACATGAGACAGCTATTTCTGCAGCACTGAGAATTCAAAATACAAGCAGTCATCCTCCAACATCATTAAGCGCAGAACTCTGACCTCAAACACGCGCAGAAAAGAATAAGGGGAAACCCTCACCGTAGCCCTCGACAGGTAAATCCCCTTCTCCTCCTATTTCAAATGCTTAACCCAAAGTAACGAGGTTGAAGAAGCGAGGTCTGAAAGTCAAGCTGGCACTTTTGCTCGGAGGGGGTGCAGTTGCAGACCTTCCAGCTACGCCCAGGACAGGTTCTCCGCCACTTCCAGACTTTATTTGCCAGCAGTTTTTGCCTTCCAGTCGTACCGCRGCGGCACGGGATATGCTGCAGGAGCAATACCAGGTCAAGAACTGCTCCTTTCCAGGGAAGTACTTCCATGTGCTTCCAAGCTCACAGCTTGCTGGCACGACACGACAGAGGCTGAGATTATGCTGACAGATAAAACTGATCAACTTTAAAACAAATGTAAGAAAACATGTACTAAGCATGCTCTATAGTAATTTGAGATCTATTTCTCACACTCTGCTATAACTAGGTAATTACTGAGTGCAGGAAAAAGGTGGCAAATTCTCACAGTCATTRAAGTCTAATAATTACAATAACCAATGGATAGTCCAATTTAAAGATTTTAAAAATACCATATTTATAATGTTAGATGTATAGAAAAATAAATCCTTTTTTTTTTCCCTAAAGCTACCAGCAGAAATAATTTGGAAATATATTACTGTTCCTGGCTTCTCATTTTCTTCGTATGGCTTACTACCACTAGAAACTAGAGGAATTTTTGCAAGACCCTGGGCTAYGATGATCTAATATAACAATACTTTAAAAATTATTTTAAATAACCTGTAACTATGACTTGCTCTCACCTCAAATCGCCCAAGCAATCTTCATTCTCCGTTCGAGGCAACTTTTCACAACGCGTAGATGAATTAAGAGGTAACAGCCCAAAAGGTAGAATTCATTAAGAGGAAAGCGACTGCCCCCTCCTGAAACCATATGAAAATTTAAAGCCATTTAACTGTTTTCTACTAAACAAAGGAAAATACGGTGACAGAAGAGTTAGTTTGTATTCCTACACGAGGTTTTCCCGCGCACGCAGCTTCCAGAGCTCGCTCTCTCCCCCCCCGCCCACCTGCAAAGCGCTTCTCCCGGGGCGGGTGCACCCCCTCCCTCGCTGTCCCGACACCGCCGTCTCACGACATGCCGGGAGGGGGGGGAGGCGGGGGGCCGGGGAGGGGGGGAGGAGGGGGGGAGGCAGGGGGCCGCAGGCGCCGCCCGCTCCCGCCCCGCCGTCACGGCGTTAAATGGCGGCGCCACGGCGGAGTCCACCCGCCCGCCCCCTCAGGCACGTCGCGCCCCGCCGCGGGGAGCCGGGCTGCCCGCCCGCCGTTACCTTGCCGCCCGGTGCCGCTGCCGCCTCCCGCCCGCCCGCGGGCAGGGCAGGGCAGGGCAGGGCGTCGCGCCTCCCGCACGTAGCGGCCGAGTCTCCTCACAGCAACGGCCGCGGGCCGGGCTCCGGGGAAGCAGGGGGCGGCGGGCACCGGGAAATGCCCGCCTCCTCCTCCGCTTCCTCGCAGGGGCGTCAGGGCCGGCAGAGGCGGGGAGTTGGGCGCGGGAGGGCCCCTGCAGGGCCTGCGGCAGGAGGGCGCAGCAACGGCATTGGTGGCCGCTCGGCCTTCCCCCGGAGCGCGGCCTGGCGCCGGCTTGGCTCCTGGCGGAACTCGTAGGGCTCCAGCCGGTTCCTTCTCTTCAAAATCACAGCACAGTTAGGTGTGAGATTAAAGTTTATGGATTCCAGGGAGGAAGAGACAGGCGTTTTCAAACGGCACTTGCTCTCTTGCTTCAGCTACTAGAATCGATCATGGTGAGGATTCACCCCCCAGCCTCCTTAAATTATTTACATTAATGACATTTTGTAACGTTACAAAAGCATGCGACCGTGGTGGAATATCCCGCGTGGACAACCTGGGAACCTACATATTTTACATAAACCTACACAGTTTAGAAAGGTTTATCGTGCAAAGTTTGAGTTCAGAATAATTGATGGTAAATCAGCTGTCCCCGTTTTGTTTTACTACTCTGGGTTTTCTAAACTGAACATAATAGGCAAAACCCTACACAAGCAGGACAGCCTCAGCCCAGCAAAGCAAATACACCTTTGGACAAATCAAAGGCAGATCTCTCATTCCGTTTAATGCTCACCTTTCGGTGCAAATGTAGATTTAGAACCTGCAAGCAGAAGGCTGCATCGCGCTGGATCTTGTGCAGCGGGCTACGGCTCTTGTTTTGATCTCATGCTGGTATACACTCCAAAGTAACGCCGGAAATCGTTACTGGGAGTGGCTCAGCATCACAAAATCTTGCTCTGAACCAAACTCACGTTTGACTCGGGTACAATTAAAAACTGCAAAACCACGGAGTCTTCAGAAGCTAGCGGTTCTGTCCTGGAAATAAATTTAATTAGCTTGTAAAAAGTCAGACATTGCTTAATCACTTCTTTAAAGTGATAGTCTGATGTAATAAAATAACAGTTGAGACCATAAATATCGAATACCGCTGGAGCAAACATATCGAGCAGAGAACTGAGAGTAATCTTTAAATCAAAGCGCTACCCAGGGACACAGACCATCCATCCGCTCTGTCACTGCTCGCACAGAAGGGAGGTTTTGCCCTTGATCAAGATAACCATATTTCAAGGAAATGGCACGCTATTTTGCAGGGAATTATGATTCATTCGACTGCGTTAACAATGTGTTTTGCATCGTTTCCTGTCTCCCCATCTTTAGATTCATTCATATACATTATTTATAAAGAAATGCAAACACTTTCTTCCCTGGTTTAATACATCATGACCTACTCCTGAAAAAAATCCTACACATAATCTATATATGTTATTAAATATGAAAAATGTACAACAGTGAGTATGTCACTGTCATCTTTTGTTGCCCCCAATTAGTTCTGGTATAACCCTTTTAGCTTCAAGAGAAACCAGATTATAACTTGTCTGTCAAGACTGAGGTTTATTTTACTCAACATGTGTAATATCTGAGCAACCAATGTCGTAATTACCAAAATGATTACCCTATTCGGTAATTTGGCCATTTGGCCAGAAGACCTTTACATCTTTTTGCTGATTATGTACTTTCTGAAGCAAAAMCAAATGGTAATAACTAATACTAGTGCATCTGGGTATAAGGGCAAGTAAGTGTTGCAATACTCGGTATGCATTGGACCAGCCCAACGTAGGTCTACTAACTGTCAAAAAATGAAGACTCAATATAAATTAAATGATATTAGACTAAATTTTCTATCTCCTCTTTTTCTTATTCTGCTCGTTAGAATGCTGGCAAAAAAATGATCTTTTGATCGGGACTCRGTTATTTCCCCCCTTCTTGTTCCTTTCTTGAAGGAAATCTTGATCGTAGATCAGTGGGCAACAACAGAATAGAGCATAATGAAGCTAACAGAAAATGTTAACTTCAGGTGGCTGAATCTCAGTAATGACCAGATCATAAGATCTATATTCAGTCTCCACCATGCAGAGTGCAGTTAGACTTGTTCATACAAACGTAACTCGCCGAGTTTACAACTCGGATGGCGTAATCAAAGCAGACAACTTCATGCGTGAGTGGGCAGGAGCAGTAACTGATGGAGTCCGAGGCAGCCAGTTAGAGCAGAGCACATTTTTAAGTGGAGTTCTCTTATGGTTTGATTGAGTCCATGTGCCCATGTAGACTCCCATTAGAAACCAGTTGAGATTAATTTGTTGCTGGGAGATGAGATGCACCGATAAACCAGGTATCTTGTGATTTTGTGGATTGATAAGTATGGACAAACCTTAAGATTTCCCCTCCTCGCCGGCTGTGTTTTTATTTCGTTTCTTTTCCAAAATGGATGCGGATGCAGTAATAAAGGGATTTATTTATCTCTGGGCACACACAAAGGGCAGACAGCTAGCTGTTCCCTGGGCCATGGGATTAGGCAGTATAACCAGGCTGCTGCTGGTTTTTTTACACAATTTTACAATGTAAAGAGTTCTTAAATGGTCATGTAAGTGTGGTTCATTGTTCAAACATGTTTGAAGACTGTAACCTTTGCGCTTGTGACCAATTGGTATGTTACTCATAGTTGTTCCACCCACAGGCTTGGCACTGAACATTACACCTTCATAAATACTGTTTGCGTATTATCAAATTGATAAAAGCCAACATGTATTTGTACAGAGCTTTTATTTACTTTTCATAGCGCAAAGCTGCTTCTTCCCCTTCCTCTTCCTTACTTTTTGTGCTTCATCTCACGGAGGAAGAAAGACATCTTACTGACAAAACCTGGCTTCATGGAAGACGGTGGATTCCAGCTTTAAAGGCTTACTAGAGAACACCACCGCACAAATGGGCCTCCAGAACACCAAACACTCCAAAGTCAAGCAAGCTAATATACTGATGTTAGGACTTGATTCTGCGGGAAAATCTACACTGTTGTACAAGTTCAAGTGTAACGATGTTTTTCKAACAATTCCAACAATTGGCTTTAATGTTGATATGATTGAAACTGGGAAAGATTTTACACTGACGTTTTGGGATGTTGGAGGACAACAGAAAATGAGACAGGTTTGGTGCAATTTCCTGGAAGACACAGACGGACTGCTGTATGTTGTGGACAGCTCTGATAAGCAACGTCTGGAAGAATCAAAGAAAGAATTTGAACTCATTTTAAAGAATGAATTTATAAAAAGCGTACCAGTCGTCGTGCTAGCGAACAAGCAGGATATGCCTGGAGCTTTGAACGCTGAGGAAATAACCAGGAGATTCAACATGAAGAAGTACTGCAGTGACAGAAATTGGTATGTACAACCCTGTTGTGCTATCACAGGAGAAGGTTTGTCAGAAGCTCTCCAAAGACTAACAGCATTTGCAAAACACTACAGCAGATCAAAGGAGACTTCTACAATCTTCAAGGAAATGGAAACACTTTAAGAATTTCTATCATCAAATTCTGGTGAACTTTAATCAACATACTTTGTTGGGCAGACTAAATCTGAAAATACTGGATTCTGGAGAACTCTTATAAGTAAATATTTATAAAGAACTTTGACAATATTAAATTACACTGTTATACCTGCAGATGCTTCTGAGATACTACTCTGCAGCATTTTATTAGTGATCGTATACTCGGGGTTATTCAGCTCAAAAGTGTGGCTGTTGAATGATGAAAAAGGTGGAGTTGAGCTTCTGAATTTTAGCAAGTGGAAACAAAATAGGTGAGCAGTGCTTAAAATGCTTATATCAAGTTATTTTGTCAAGATGTAAAATAGCCAAGTCATTTGTTCAGCAAGAAAAGCAAGAGATGAAATGTTGTTTCCTAATAAATGCTCCATGGAGGTATTTCTCATGTAAAAATATAGTTATTTTAGAGCTTAAACTCTTAGTTATGTACAAGAGAACCTATGAATCTGAAATACTTGCTGGATGTTACTGCGTTCTAGAACCAGTTACTCCAAACAGATTTTAACAAGCAGGATCTGTTCCTCATCAAGCCACAGACAAAGCTGAGATCCAGTGCTGTGTGTAAGGTGTAGGTCTGATGTCCCTTTGTTACAGATTTCCATGTACGGATTTCTTTGTTTCTGCACTGTTGGATTGCTATCCTTAGCCAAGAGCAGAGCGATGGAAGCCAGCATGGGATCAGTCCAGCGAAGCACTGATCCCCGTTGTTTTTGGGGTGGGGGATAAAAGGGGGAGGAATGGGGGGATTGCCTCCTTGGTCATTCTTTTATAGATCTTGATGGATCCTGTCCTGCTTGTACTGAAGCCACCTGAAATTTTGTTACTGATAAATCTAGGTTTGATTAAATTTGTCATAAGTGGCACAAAATTGCTAATCCTATTACTACAGTTTGTAGAAAAAAAATTCCAAATGAAATTTCTGTTCAGATTTCCTGATTGATGGAGGAGTGAATTAGTATTCTGAATGCCATTAAAGCAACGAAGGATTGATAACTAGAAGACTAATTGAACTGTATCAACCATGAAAACAGTTTAAACACTAAGGCTGAAAAGTTAATAGGGCCTGCTCTTTTAAAAGCAAGAGAAAAGAGACCGTCTAATTATTGGTTATACAGTCGAGAAAATCTAGCCCAATTATTTCTGCCTTCTTGAGCAATGTCTGCAGAGGTAGGATGCTCCAGTGGTTAGGACGCTTGCTTAGGTAGCTGGATTTTTTTTTCCCCTACATCTACCACAATCTTTGACCACGGGCAAGTCATTTAATCACTCTGTGCCTCAACAGTCCCTTGGCAAAATGAACTTCCCAGTTATGCGCTCTGAAAAAGTTGTAGCAAGGGTCAGCTTGTGAGCCTTTCTCCTGCGACAAGATGGTTATAGAATCATAGAATCATAGAATAGTTTGGGTTGGAAGGGACCTTGAAAGCTCATCYRGTCCAACCCCSCTGCCRTGGGCAGGGACATCTTCAACCAGATCAGGTTGCTCAGAGCCCCGTCCAACCTGACCTGGAATGTTTCCAGGGATGGGGCATCTACCACCTCTCTGGGCAACCTGGGCCAGGGTTTCACCACCCTCAGTGTAAAAAACTTCTTCCTTATATCTAGTCTAAATCTACAATTCACGTAAGAAATTTACATTTAGTTCTTACTAATAAACAGGCAGGAATTTCAAGTTATAGAAGGGTGAAGCAGCAAGAAAAGCACCCAGACGTATCCTGTTGTCTCATGCATATATTATTCAAAGACAAAAAATCATCAGGTGAATTTGCTGAAATAGTAAACAAAGGAAGGTTTCTCAACAGAAGCTGTTATTAATACTGACAGTAATTACCATGGGCTAAATCCTGAGTCATGTTGAGACTACGTTTCTAAAATAAGAGCAAGTATTTAGACTTGTCATTGCTTGGTCTGGTGATTTAGGCTCAATATAAAATATCATCTTCTGTCCCAAAAAAGATTTTTAAAAGTCTGCAACAATGGGAACATTATTTTTCTAAACCCAACAATTCAATGTTAAAAAATGTAATATTTCAGATCAATACATTTATAAACATTTGCACGCGTATGTTAATATTGGATTCTCCCACTAGGTTAATCTAATCATGTGCCTGTTATAAATCTGAATCTAGTTCACTGGCCTCAGGATTTCCTCAGGGAATAATACTCCTTGAGAGATTTAATGAGAGTGCACCAGGGTCTCTAATTAGCCAAGAAGCAAGTTCTGAAGGGAGAAATAAAGTAGTATAATAGACCAGCTCATACAGCTAAAAAAGAGAATAAGCTTTCAGGCACACAGTCCCTTCTCCAGGTTATCAAATTAGATTAAAAGATACTCACATTGACTTGAAGAAAATCTTTTACATTATGCTTCAAAGAAAATAAATAAACTCTATTCCATTCACTTTACAGAATATCAAGTATTTTAAAATTGATTTTTCCAAGAGCTTGGTTTCCTAAAGAAGTGAAGCCATGCCCATTTTATCTGCCCATGGAGACCCCTACCTTTTTGAATAATTTTTAAGCTTTAAAACAAGTATCAATCAAGTTGGATAGAGGTGCAGGTTCTCAAAGGAATTATATGCCTGAAAGTTTAATTAAAAAAATCAGTGAGATAGATAGAGAAAAGTGACCATACTGCTGCCCCCAGTGAAGGCAAGGCTGATAAGGTACAAAAGACTAATCCCCGAGGAGATAAATGTTCCATTTTAGCTGCAAGAGAGCCTACGAGAGGACATCAATCCACAGAGCCCAGACTTAATTAGTTCCCCTGCTCCTGGAGCTAGTTGGTTTTTTTCTATACTGTGTGAGTAAATAGTGTACTTGGGGGCTTCTTTAGGATGAGGAGATAGAGGATATAGAATCCACTGCTTAAAATGCCCTTTCTACACCTGGAGTAAAGAATCTCCCTGACTGCTCACCATGTTTTGGGAAGGATCCCTGAAAAGGCGTTTTACGTGGGCAGGAAGGTGCAGAGGAAGCGGAGCTGGAGCTTCTGGCTCAGTTCTGCAAGAACGCAGAGCGGAGCCACCGCACTGCCCGCTTTGCAGCCGATGCAGCTCGTTTCCCCAGCCCGCAAGGAGACTGGGGTTCGTTCTGAAGGAAGGTCAGTTGTCAGAGACAGGAGGGAGCAGGGACCCCCGTGCCGCTCACCGCAGCCATCCGTGCCTTCTGCCCTCAGGCACATGCTCACTCCAGGGCACTGTCTGGTCCGTATTGGAAGCCTGGAAATTGTTTGGTATCCAATCCCATCATGTGTTACATGGTGAAATCAATAGCGAGGAAGTTACAAAGGCATTTTACAGCTTCATCCTGCTATGGAGAGTTTTAGATCTTTTGACTGCTTGGCTGAACAATATAATGAGCAGAATTGCCTTTATGTTTCAGAGCACAACAAAGTGGAATTCTACTTGTGCTAAAAATGCAATCCACAGTTATCATAAGCATAATTTATTCCTGGATAAGTTTTGTTTTATTTCATTATTTAGAATTTATATAGGTTACTCACTATCAATAACTTTAGGATTTTTGAAGGGTTCGGGGTGCTTTGAGAAGGTAAAAAAATCAGAATATGAAGAGTGCTGCCCCAGTTGGCAGTGGAACCAAAGTCTATGAGTTGAAAAGTTTGCATGGGATGAAAGGCCTTAAAGAGTTTGGGCCCCTCYTCAGCTGTTTATATTGCTTCAGGTTTTGGAACTTTTTTCATTAGCTTTCCTAATAAATCACATCCTGATCACCCTGGTGTTTCTTGCATTTCTTATTGATGCATACTGGCAGTCTTGTACAACTGCAATGAAGTGGTAGAAGCATTACAACTATATTGTGGCTAAAGTGTACAAGTCCTTCAGTGTCTGCTAATATTTCTTACACAAAGTTTGCTGTACCTGTTCACTTCTGCTGACAGAACAGTCATCCATGAAGAAATAAATGTACATATCTGAGATTGTGAAACACGAAGGGTAGGATCTGGGAGACCTGAGGCATGCTGTATCCTGTACCTTGTCAAGGAGATTATCCACTGGAACGTGTTCAGATGTGACAATTTAAAAGCTGACAAATCCAGAGTACGGGGAAACTGTCCTTTTGACCATTCATTGATAAGATTACTGTGGTATAAAATCATGATGTCCTTTCCAAGTTTTGACATAGCTGTCACGGAGCTCATTGAACATAGTTCCAGTGGGATGAAATGCTATTCTAAGGGAAGGTGTGGAGCAGCATAAAAAACATTGCAAATTTGGATAGTAACACTCCCTCCTTCTTTGCCTGGGAGACAACTCTCCCAATAATTGAATACTCTGCAGAATCAAAGGGAAGTGTAGTGTATAAAGAATGCAGGACAAGGCTTTTTCAATATCAGGTAAYGTAGAGCTGGGCAAGTTACTCAAAATGTCTCTGTTGCCATCTCCTCCTCATTTCTGACAAGTTAACTGAAACAACCAAAGGAAAGACTTTCATATATCAAACAAGTTCTAAGCCTACTGCATAGGAAAACAATACTTTGAAGCACTGTATGCATATTAAACTGCTTAAAGCAGGTTTTCTTGCCAAAGTATATGAGCCATGCTGAGTTCTGTGCTGCTACAATTAGACTTCTTCCACTCATAATTAGCTCAAGTATTCCTATTCAGCACAGGCATAAGGATTCTGGACATACATCTCATCAGATCACACAGGCTAGATTATACAAGTCTCTAATTTAGGATGTAAACTCTTGAGGGTGGAGGCCCTACTTATAAAGCACACACCATACTGCAGGTACAATTTGCAAATTTAAATTCGTAAAACCGTAACAAGCCCAAACACATCTTATTTTGAACGCATGTAATTTTAACAAATTGTGCATTAGCTTGTGTTTCTGTTTCTACAACATTCTGTTCTCTAGCCATGATAAATGTTCTTGTAGCACTCCCACTTGTCCACGACATGTTTGCAGTGTACCACATCTGGCACTAAGTTGGGCTGCCATCAAGAGACACCTCCCCTCACCCTCTGTCACCTCTGCGTCCCCCTCCCCAGCTACATATTTACACTTGCAGGTCTCTGCACAGCAAAGCTTTCTCACTTCCCTTGTCCTTCACCAATTATCAAAATGGTGATGCCAGTTTTCGTGGTCTTTTTATTAGATTTTCATTGAGTGTTCTTGTGCTTGCTCTCATGCTGCTCCTTATACTTGGAATTACCCAAACACACATACAGAATCATTTCATTGTTTTGTTTCAGATCCTTCCTTAAAGCACTCCTTTCCCATGATGTATGCAAAAATCTTGACAATAGCTGTTAGGGTTTTATGACGAGGCCCCGGCCCATATCTTTTGATGTGTATTCTTTTATTATTTCCTTGTTCTCCCCATATTTATTCATCTGTTCCCTTTTAGCCTTAGAATGTACTTTCTTTGGTGCAAAGATCATCTTTTTGTTCTGTGTTTCATATACTGCCTGACCGATGAGAAGAGTTTCTAGACCTTATACTACTGCTATAAGTAGCCCAAATCTCGTGGATTATCTGCTAAAATAAGTAATTGTGTGAGTTTAAATAAATCATCTAGCTCTGAAACCTGAGCCACGTGTATTCTTTCTTTTTAGCAAATATAGTTGGAAACTGCAGCAACAACTTCATTGATCCAAACAAAGGCTAATCTCCCTTACAATTGTGCTTGGCTGTTAAAGGATAACTGTGCCTTCATCAATAGTTTTCAGTTACTTTATCTAACGCATACACATTAATCACTAAAGAATGCTAGCCTCAACCTTTTCTTAACTGTTTCATAATTCTGAAAAGTTCTGTTTTAGTTTAGGACCATCACAGATTCATGTGAAAATCCCTCATATCATTTGGATGCAAAACAAAATGTCAAAGCATTCTGTAAACAGCTTAACTACTATATGATAAATGAATGTCAGTCTCCTCATCATTTGGGTCTTATGCCCAGGCCTCCCCTGCTGGGTGCTATCATTTCATGTATTCACAATACAACGCAATGGCTTTTGACTAAGTTCATGTTTTTTTTCCTTTGTTGAGGATTTACAATGTAAGGTTCAATATACCTAAAATGTATATAGCTGTTCACAATATGAATGCTTATGTGCTCATCAGTTATTTACACATGTTGCAGACCAACATAAGCGCGTACAAATCCAGCTTGAATTACTCTGTTTTATCTAAAAAGGTAAAACAAAGTAAGAAATAGTATGCTACAGAAAAACTATATAAGGAGTTAAGCAGCAGGGGAAGTGAGAGAAGATAAGCTAAAGAAATACAATGGAAAAGGATAGAGAAAAGAAAAATAGCTGAGAAAAGTTCTCAGGGCAAACGTAGTACTAAGTGTATGCAGATATACAAAGCAATAGAAAGCAAAAAAAATCATGTTCCAGCCATCAACTCTTGGGTGGTTTTCACATTCCCCTCTTGTGATAACAGTGTATTAAGAAGCCTTCTCTTATTTTAAAACAAACACTTAATGTAGGCAAGCATTCCTACTTGTGCTCACATATGTAACTTCACGTGTATTCCCTCCGAACATATATTACATACTAAAGGCAACTATTTCATCAATTTTAGTAACATTAGGCCCCAAAGATAATGTAACCTTAGAGAAAATATTATGCAAATAACTGGCTCCTTATAGTAACTCCTAAACAACATTAATCCTGAATATGAATAATTAAAAATATATAACATCTTATTAAAATCAAATGTTGTGGAAATTAAATAGAGTAGTTTCAAATAGCTCTTCCATTTAACCTACATAGGAAAACATTCATATTTCTTAGCTATCACCTGCTTACTAAGGGCTATACATTGAGCCTTTCCTTTTTGAAGATTAAGATTTTCCAGTGAGTCATTTGGTTCATTGACCATTTAAAATAATAATTTATTGCCTACACTAATGGGTAAATTTGTATACACTTTTCTTTCCCATGTGCTACTAAAAAGCCCCTGCCAACTATTATGGAAAACCCAAGCCAAATACTAGAAAACCTTTACCTAAATTGAGTAATATTGCAAAAACACTTGTATAAAGTTTCGCATTTCTGCACTGAGACATCTTGTGGCGTGTAAGACATACTGCAGTTAATAAAAATGAAACTATCTCGTAAATTCAAATGGTGACAACATGAGCTTGAGAACTCTCTGTTCTGAGAGGTTTAAACCACACAGCTAAAAATCTTGTACATCACTCTTTCAAACAAAAACTGGCTACTGACAACATTGATGGGACTTATTTTCAGATATTAAGCATTTACAAACCTGATAGTAACAATTTGTTAAATTAAAATTTCTGCACTTTAGGTAAAATCCACATTTGTTTTCGTTCCACATTAAGATGAATGTTTCAAAAGTACAGTATTTTGCGGAACAGTGAGTGATGTCCAAACTGCTGTTTCTTCAAAGAAAGAAGTGTGTCAAAACAAATAAATGCATTTACTTTAATATTGTTTTTATCTGATCAAAAAAATGCTGGTTTGAGTCACTTAAAAAGTAAGTATTCCAATTCAACTTGAACCTCTATAGAATTAAATATTTAAAAAAAAATCAGAATATTTCTCTAAAGATAAATTATTTTGAAAAAATTGACAGATTTCTCTGATGAAAACTTAATTCCTATTATTCTGTTCATTTGTACTTCTGTCTTTGATTTTAAAAAAAAGACAAAAATTTTCTAGATGACCCATAGTTAAATGAGTACTTGTAGCTCTTCTGCTAAAATTGTTTAGCTAATAAATACAGACAGTATCACACACTGAAGGAGTACCTCACTGTGAAGAAGGTACCACAGCAGCACAGCCTCTGACCTTAACTTTTTCTCCTTTCCCAGCATTTCCAACCCCCTGGGTTGACTGTACCACCAGAGAGGAAAAGGGGAGGAACAACAGCACCCAGCTGCCAGAACTGCCTCTGAAACAGGGAGACCCTCCATATGCAATTATTTACATCAGTACCACAGGACCTCCCTCTATATGCTTTTTCTTCTGCTTTGGAGGTCTTGGTATTACCAGCCTCACTAACTGTAATTAAAAACCCATTAAGTATGTTAGCAATGTAATTCAAATATACAACAAATTGTATTAAGTTTTTCATACTTCCTTCACAGGATTCTGATTTATTTACAGCATGTAAATGCTGAGAGCATTAAAAACTGTGTTTATATCTCATGGGAATCCCTCCTGCAATCTGCTTTATAGAAGGAATAGTGATTTTCATATTATGGGTAGCTTAAGATGAATAATGAGCCATGGTTAACAAAACAACAAGCCTGACATTTACTTGAAACATCTTTTGAAGTTAATGAGAATTGAACATAACTCTGGAAAAAACTTGGTATAATATTCGACTGTTAAGTCAGTGGTCCATGGTACTATTTCACGTTAGTAACTTCAAGTTTAATTCTGTAACGGCACTCATCCTGCTGCCCCCTCTGACAGCAGCCAAACTTACCTCTCCAGCAAGAGAATCCTTGTGCCGTCACGCTCATGGCCGTGCACCTACAAGCCCCAAGTGGCTGTTATGGTGGGTTCTCAAGGGTGGGTTCTCATTGCCGCCAGCATGGGAAGCACCCATCCTTTCCTTCCTTTTCCCAACTCTTGGTTGTAGCCATTGGTTTATACTAGGCAAAAAAACCAAGCGGACAACAGTCATTTCAACATTCAATAAGCATAACCCAGTAATATAGATGTCCAAAGCTTAACAACCCGTTAGTGTGCAACACATGCTCCTGATTAAAGTGTGCTTCAGTCTGCACTAACAGTATTGTAAGCAGAAACAATCAGTAGTGGGTTGAGTGGATCCAAATGAAAACTAGCTCATTACTATGGGAAAGGTACTATGGGGGAACATATGCTGCACTGGAGAGGAGCCCAGGGGAGGTAACTTGTCTGGGGACCCCCTTGCTTCTCTTCCTCGCTGGCCACTGGGAGAGTTTTCCCTTTCCCTTCTCCTTCTTTCTCTCTGTCTTTGCTTTTTATTTTTACCAAAAAGCAATTTTACCATTAGAGTGAAATGTACACGATCAGCTATGGCTCAAGAGTAAATCTTTAGGCAGGTAAGTCTGTCTCAACATCTTCTGTGCAACAGATGGGAATGCAAGCCAGCTTTACATCGGTTTTCTATTTCCTAGATTGTGGGCAAGTGTTACTCATAGTCTACTCAAATGTATTATACTGCAGAAAATACTCTGTTGATCATTACAGCATCCAGGACAGCCAGACTGCCATTCTCCCAGTCTGTCTTCACTCAACAGTTTCACCCCTGCCCCGCTCCCTTCTCCATGCCAGCAGCATTATTCTCCTGCAGGAACACTACAAAATTCCACCATATCTGTCTCACAGGCTCAGACTATCATGATGGATAGCAAGGACAACAGTTATTCCATAGTTTATTAGATTATGTGTTCCTAAATTGGAATTGCCATTAACCTTAAAATGCTTTTTTTTCCACATTAAGTTGGTAGTGATTTGTAAGAGCCCTGAATACCAGTTCATAACTAAAAGGAGATTTTAATATAAAAAGAAGTAATGAACATTAAAAGAAAGGGTTGATCTAGGTGATCTGACAGAGGCGTAGAGTTCCTGAAGCTACTAAAATGCTATATATTTCAGGAAAATTATGTGGCTGTTATTCCCCCGCAAAGGAAAAGCTGAAACGGAAATACTGCCCTTTATCAGACATCAGAAGATCAAGGAGAGCTCAGTCAGAAATCCTTATGAGAATGGGCCTCGTTAGTGCTGCTGCTCAGAAGTACTCATTTTCTTCATTACAGTGTTACAAAGAGATATGCATACTTAGTGTATTTTCACATCTCTACTCAATATCAATCCTTCAGCCTTTCGAAATTGCTTATTCAGTTATGTATTCTAGTTTCCTTGCAAAATTAGCCTGAAATACAGCATTGACAATAGCAATCTGCATCTGGACATTTACATTTTTGTTGCATAAAAGATGCATCTTGGATTTGATGCCATTTTGTATGCTAAATTCTGCTCACTGGCAGTGTTAACAGCCAGAAATAAGATAGCTTAAATTTTAGATGCTCCCGTAAATGTCTCTAGCTTTGTGATCCTATTAGTGTTTCTATGTACAATGTGAAACACATATTACCTAACACTTCAGACTAGCATTTAATTATCTAAGCATATTGTATATATTAATTTTTAAAGTACAGCTCTGAGGATTATCCTTCCATTTGAAAACCTGAGGAACTAAGGATATGAGGGCAAGTGACTTCCCCTTCTGCAGAGAGTCAAGTGGAACAGAATCCAGAATATTGGAGTTCCCAGACCTGCCAGCAGATACTAAGTTTTCCTTTCCTTCTAGAAACATTATGGAACTCACCCAAACAAGCAGCTGCGACAGAAAAGTTTTCTCTCACTGTCTTACCATCAGTGGTGCTACCAGAGGATGACTTTGTTCTAGGGGCTTAAGGAATTTTTTTAGCATGGAAACAATATATCCCTGAATCTTGCAGGGAACACTGAAATGGCTCATTTCACTAACCATTTCCTCACTTTTTATCTCAAATGAAATTTTCTTCCCTTGCCTTTATTAGGAAATTGTTCTGTTTGAAAGGTACAGCCACTAGGACAAAGGCAGGAAAGAGCACCTCCACAATCTGCTGATTCGTGATCGATTCCTGTTCTTCTTGGGCTATTTGCAGCTGATGGATTCTGTGATCAGCTCTGGCTCCAGTACCAAGAAACGTTTTTGGCAATGGTCATTTCACAATCTACGAATTTGTCTTCAAATGGTCTGATTTAATGCATTAAAAACTGAACGCATATAGGCTGAACTGTAGAAAACTCCACCAATGTAAATTAAAAGCAATCCCAAAATCAAAGGTTGTATTAAATAAAAAGTTGTATTAAAACAGAATAACTGAGATCAGAAGCAGGCTCATGTACTATTTCAGAGATAGCTTTGAAACTCTGATCATAAATTTTAACAGGACTGCCTCCTGCTTAGTGTTTGCAGTCATGTGGGAGCCCTAAGTTTATTTTCTAATCGCAGGAGCAGATGTTCAGCTGATGTGAATCAGCAAACGGCCACTGAAGCCAGAGGAACTACCTTTAATTTGCGCCATCTGGGGATCTGTTTTGCAGTCTCTCCTTTTGAAGAAACAGAATATTGTGCATTATCTTATAACTAATCACACGGTAGCTTCCAAAAAATGAAAAAGAAAAATATCTAGAGCTCTTTAACTAGAAAAAAGTGCTCATTATGTGGTGTTTCAAATTCAAACAGGCCTTGTGGGAGGAGATCCTGAAGGCAGCTATAATACTCGGGCTGTAAGTAAGCACAGGAAAGCAAGCCTGGCGAAGGACAGTGTTAAATGAGTGAGAGCACTAAAACTAAATTGGCCTAGTGACATCAACAGGCCTTTGGCTTCATTAACATCTGATACGGGCCGGCACTGAAACCAAGATCAAGAACATCTCTCAGTAATTTTAGTGTCTTGTACAACATGATTGAAGTGTTATAAATGGAAAGGCATTGAATCCTACTATGTTTTGGACATTTTAGGATATTTTAGGCTATTTTCTTTTTTAATTCTGTGCAGTTCACTATTCTGAGCAACTGTGTTGCTATAAAGTGAGTTTTTAAGTACCACTCCAACTAGAGTATTTTTTTTTCAAGTGAGGAGGGAAGCAGGGCAGAAGGCTGGATGTAATTTAAGAGTTAGTAATTTATCCAAGAAGACAGTGGTATTAACAAGTCTTTCTAGCTCAAAAGGAATGACGTACATCCACGCCAGATGTATTGTCAATGCATGGTCCATCATACTGCTGTTTTCGCAAGCCTCTAGACAACAGAAAGAGTAAAGGACATGTCAGCAGTGATAGCAGGATTTGTYGTAGATGCTGCAGATACTTAGTGTACAGCATTTTATTACAAAATGGCATACAATGGGGGCAAAGCGTATTTGAGCAACTAATTAAGAATCGGCTAACAAAGCAATTGCTCAGGAAGGAATTTCAACTTCGTGTGAACGTTTTCTGAGAGAGAAAAAATTACTGCCTGGCTCAAGCAGTTCAAATGGGTAAAATAAGAAAACAGCAGACGAGAATATAGAGGCTTAGGGAAAATCAAGCACTGTACTAAAAGGTGACATCCTAGAGGTAGTAGCTGCTTAATGGCACATCTGGAACATACTGACAGAAGACTAAATGCAAAAATAGCGTTCAGAGAGTAGAAATCAAATTTTCTCCTAGATTTAACCTTAAAAATGTGCTGTCTTTTGCAAAAGTGTGTCTTTGAGTTATCTCCCCTGAAAGCAGCCTGTGTTTGTTGTTACTTCAGTGGGGGAAGTCTGAAATGCAAGCATGGCATTTGCTGCTCACGACCTGTTGCCRCGTGGTGTGGGGTTTGCACTAGCTCATGCTAAGGGTTCTGTGCTGACTTGCCTCTGGGATCATAATGCCTCCACCTGCCCAATCCTTCAGCAGAAAAACTCTGTCAGCACCTCGAGCTCTTTCTAGAAAAGGCTTTTCATGCTAAGGAGCTACCGCAGAGCACTTCGGGGAAAAGTGAAAATGAGTACAAAAAGACTCAAGTTGCTTAATTGAGCCCAAGAAAACCATGGYGCTTTACTTGGATTGGTCTTGTTCAATCTTATGTAGGTTACTTTYTGTAATAATGTCCCTTTTAAAATAAAGTCCCTGTTCTGTGAAGCTCAATTTTGTATATTTACTATTTGTGTGTGACAGTTTTTTATGTCTTTTTCACCTGGTGCAATATTCACAGCTGACCCCAGTTTAAGTTTAGGTATTATTTGATATGGCTGTTTCAATGTCCAGCAAGTAACAGTTGGATTCCAGACTTGGAGATGCTCTGTGTAAAAGGAAAACAAATAGCTGYGTTTGCATACCAGATGAAAGATTATCATAAAATAGCCTACCAGCAGTCCAGTGGTCTACTTTTTTGTTAATACTAGCTATTCCATTTTGATAAACCCCAGGATTAATGAGAATTTTTCTATGTGCAACACAAATCTTCTCAGCTTTACATAATATTTTGTTTCTTATGCTAGGGAGATAGGTTTACTTGCTATGAAAAGCCATTTGCAGTAACTCGTTTTACCTAAATGTATGTTCAGGACAAAATACATTAGTAAAAGATTTCAGATCAAGTTACATTATTACTCGAAGGAGATTTTCAAGATAACTTGATAATTACACATTTTCTAATTGCATAATCAAGTGCAAAGTTCACAAATTATAAACGTTACCTGTTTGTAAATGTAAACTATTTGTAACACAAATCTATCTAGCTGTGTATACATATATGGAAGGAAGGGACAAGAGTGGCTAAAAGCCGTTTCAAACATACACATTCTGCCTTTTTTTCTTTTTTTTCTTTTTCAGAGATCCAAATGATCTCTGAAATAAGAATGGCCTCTCTATGATGTAGCTGCTTGGCAAGCCAGAATTTTCATATGACTGAGCACAATGCCCATGCAGTTTCTGTGTCAGAGACTTTGAAAAGTGACAAAATTGGCTCCTTACATCAACTGGAATCTTTTATTGTGGAGAAGAATTCCTCCTTGCCAAACGGCATCTCCTTTCTAGCACCTATACATAGCCAGGCAGCTCAAATCCTACACAAATTATAACCACCTCAAGCTACTCTATGTTCAGGTGCCAGGAGCAAATAATTTAGAACCACTCCTTAATGAGAGGTTAAGGCAGCTGTCAGTATCTTTCCTGTTATTGCTTGAAGGATCGGAAGGTGAGCAGAACCTAATTCACATCTTTATATTTGCATTACTATTATTTCCAGTCTGAGAAATATGCAAAAATATAAAAAGATACAGAACTTTGCACTGTAATATCACGTGAACTTTGAACATTATCATACCAAGAGAAATTGTATTATATGCAGAATTTATTATGTTTTAGGCACCTACATTTAGCCAAAACATATCCTTCTAGGAGAAACTAACTTAGAGTCAAAATATCCATTTGTTTGTTGTTGTTTCTTTTTAAAGACAGCCCAATGCCACAAGATCAAGAATTCAGAAAGGAACTGGTCTATTCTTTAAAATTGGTCTTCCGAGTGCTGGGAGATTTGCACTGCAGGTCTGAGGTAAAATCAAACCAATACAAAAATAAGAYGGTAATTGTTCCTCTGAGAGCTAAACAGATTAATTAGACTACAGTTAAACAAAATGCACTTGATTAATCTCTGATTATGTCTTCACTGAAGTCACACTATAAGTTATTCTTCAGATGATACCAGATCAAAAATACAGATCAAAGACCATTGAAGGATATCCTTTCTCCAAACATACATAATTTAGTAAGAGCGAAGCATGTTCTTGTATTTCATATGAAGGTACACAGTAGGAAAACTATGCACGCCAGAATGGTATGTTAGATCTGATGATGCGGCAATGTGATTTTAAGACAGGTCTGGATTTGAAGGAAGATTCTCCAAGGAGCACTACCTCAGTGATTCTCAGTTATTTTCAAATGGTTACTCATAAAATGACATGATTATTGCTCAGTCCCTTGTCTCTGTCAGTCTTTTTCCAAGAACACAGAGGGAAGGTCAACAGAGAGATGACTTCATTAAAAGGTCATTGTTGCTAGTTAGGGCATTGAGTCAGTTCTGATCGCTAGAGAATGTGCTGGCTTTCCGATTCCATCTTTCCCAAACCACATGCTCCGTAATCAGTCAGTGCTAAGTGTGGCGACAGTGGGAGGTGGTAGAGGTGGGATGAGCATATATACGTTTGGGTTAGCAAAGACATGGAAAAGGTAGCTACGAAAAGAGCAGTGATGGAGCAAAACGTTTTTTCTTTCCTTTCATAAACTTCTGGGTTGGGTCTTAGACACCATATATTTTTTACCTTCATAGCCTGACTAGTCATAATTTCAAGACATGGTCAGGAATGTAACAGACTAGTACCAATGTACTAGAGTCCAATTTCATTACCAATAACCACGTTCTGCTGAGACAGAGCCTCAGTTGTGCTTTGAGAGACTGAGTCACAAAGAAACCTTTTTGGGGCCACAAAATTTTAACACTCATTCTGCAAAAATCTTTCTCAGGGACACTAAAATTGTTCCTCAAAGGAAGTGACACTACAACTAACCAGCAAATTATTGATAGATCTGTAAAATTCCTTTTAATTTTGAGACCAATGACTTAATGCCATTATGTAATAGTAACTTTTCAATACTTTTATTTATATTTTTAGATAAAATTGCAAAGCAATTTTAGTTGTTGAAATTCTCGTATTTCCTCCACTTGGTGCGTGATTTCCTCAGAAGGAGCTGAACTTCAAATGTACAACCAGATAAGCCAGTCAGAATAACAGCTTCATAGTGCTGCATCCTGAATTTTCACATCTCTTGTAATAGTTATTAGTTAAACCTTTGTTATTTTTAGGTATCTCTTTCTGGATTTCATACCCTTATTATGTAAAAAGCTGTGGTTCAGCAAAAAGTATTAGAGCATGGCTGCCAGTGTAGTACTATTTCCATCATATCAACTGTGTGATTACAATAGCTATGTTCAGCTAGGGCAATTTCAAACATGACAGAGAATAAAAGATATGAAGGATTTTGCATGTCCCTGTGAAACATACCACACAATCTTTAATCACAAAAGGAAGCAGCATTAAAATATGCCTGAAAATTAAATCAAAAGTAGGGAGTTTTATTTCAGTTAATTCAAACCATTCAGATGTAAATACAGGGTTATAAAATAAACTCAAAGTAACAAAAGCCATAGCAAATATAAGAGATATCCARTTTGGTAGCACAAAATATTTTACCTGCTGATCATTTCCTTAAACAGTAAGTGCAGAAGCTAAAAGCAATGAGAAACTACCTGTCAATTCTATTCAACCGATTTAAAATTGAACATGCTGATAGAATTTCTTGTTTCCCAGACTTCAYACGTCTCTACTTTTTACATATTTTAATATTTTTCTTGTTTCTTTACTAAAAACTTCCTTCTGAAATGACAGCATCAATTTGAAGTACATTAATTTTGAAACAGTGAGGTATGACATTGGCATGGTTGTACTTCTAGAATATCCTGTTTTCTTAAGGCAGTTGTGCTGTGATACCAACCAAAATGAGTAAGAGCACTAGGTAAAGAGATGCTCTTTTTTCTTTTTCTTTGTGTAGTCTTCTAAAACATTGTGAAATGGACAAACTGCATTACTTTTTAAAATGTAAATAGCCATGTCAAGAAAATGKCTTTTTTGTATATCCAGACTGCAATGTGAAGGGGTTGCTGTACCTACACCAGCTTTGAACAAAACAGTTTAGATATTGGTAGACAAGTAGCTATGCCTATATGGAATACCATTAGGACTAATTAATCCTGGCTAATTTACCCTACCCATGTTGCTGTGACATCGCTACTACATTTATGCAACAGATGTGGCTGTGGTGACTCGCACTTCTGCCACTTCCAGTCTTGTTGAGAACTCCTATCTAGAACGCAGCCTCATCCTCTGAGAAATCTCTCAGAGATAACACACACGGTAGCCCATAGTCTGAAAGATCATCATCTTTGTGTTTTCACAAAGAACTAAATCAAGTTCTCTTTTCTGATATTCATAAATCTCTGAGTGAGTTCGTTTACACACCTGGGAGACAGCATCTCCCATCGTGGCTTTGACTTTTCTCAACAAGTAAGGCCACTGATGAAACGAGAGCTCTATCAACACACAGGACTTAACAGAGAGGAATCCCCACAACCCCTGACTTAATTTTCCAATCATTAAGAGTGAGTACAAACTACATGCAGGATCAGGGAAGTATACATTCCAGTGAGTGCTTCTAGTTACACACAGAGGTACTATATTCTGGATCGAGTTATGGAAGTAGGAAAAAATTTACCATCCCCTCTGCTCTGCAAGTGTTATCTATCTATTTCTTTCAATACTCTTTACCTCATTTCAATAAAAATGAATCAGGTTAGCTTAAACATTTTGGATAGCAGCTTTTTTTTCTAATATTCTGGAAAACTGGAAGGAGCAGGTACTACTCTGAGCATATTTTCTTCACAAGTTAAAGTTGAGTCCCAAGTGTCACGGGCGTTACCAAGTGAGCTTTGAAAAGAAAAAACACTGAATATTTTGTAAATAAACCACTTTGGTTTTTTTCCTGGCAATTGTTGATCTCTCTACCTTTCCAGAAACTTTCTGTAGTCTAACCATCTGCATCACAGAAAAGTTACAGAAGTGGGAGATTTCTTTTGTATTTTTGAAGAGTCACTGTCAAGAGGCAATAGTTTATCAGATGTGAGTTCCCRCTAAATAATCTTTTTATAGTTAGAATTTACCTGAATAAAGACAGGGACATATTCTGATAGCCAYGGTATTTGGTGTAAACAAAATGTCTCGGGCTATGTCCAAACGAAGCACATCTATGGAATTTTCATGGCATCATTCCCTTTGCTGGTATGTTCAATGCAAATTAAGGAATGACTTTTTGCAGCTCACCACAGTTTGTATAACACATAGGTAATGTTGCTGGTTATAAAGCACCCTGGAAGGAAGCTTAAATCCCAGAAGGGAGTTTACAAATGTATGAAACACTGATGACTATACTCAAACATGAGAAGCCTATCTGGTGAAAGCTCATAATTAGTTTGGAAACACTGTCCACCTACATCACCTGACAATGAGTTACTACTGGCCAAAATCCACCRCCACTAAACCCGACTGTCATCATCAAACCGGTAAGATATTGGCCTGGAAAAAACTCCRAGATAGCAGAGTCCAAAAGATGACAGCAATCTATTTTGGACCCAAATAAGCCAATTTGGCCTCTTTTCATCACGCTAAGAAACTAGAAGGATCCACGAAATCTGATCTTACTGAAAAATAATTTTGCTCCCAATGCTGATCATCTCTATCAGATATATACCCACTAAGTCTTGCTTGTGAACTTGGTCCACAGTTGCTGTGCAGCATAAATGAGCATATTGCCCAGTACAGCGGAATCCTGCAGACACATCTGCATACAGATGATGTTAATTCTTGAGGAGAGCTTACCCACGTCTCCAAAGAGGCTGCCAAAATACCTGCTGCTGTATCCTGGGCCCTACTTCCTTCTCTTTCCAAAATCAGTTGTGCTTAGGGCCAAAGTCTAGTAAAAGAAAAGTGGTTTGGATTAAAATCTGGACCGTGCCAAACGTGACAGCTGCAGTGGCTTGTTTTGCTCAGTCTTACACTAAGGACTTTTCTGAAACTTCACAGGCGTGACACCGCTGAGCACCGCCGCGCTGCCGGGCCGCCGCCCCTCTCCGCTTCCCTCAGGTGSCTCGGGAGGCTGGGCACCTCCTTCCCGCGCCGCCCCGCACCAGCCCGGGCACCCCCTCTCTGCTGTCCTGCGGCCGCAAGTGAAACAGTTTTATTAAAAAAACCCCTTGTTTTATTTTTTTAAACAGGCATTAAAGTGGCGCGGGGCGATGTCTCCGGTCCCCTGAGGGGAGCGAATACAAAGTCGAGTGGGGCGAAGAATAAGCCGTTGTTGACGTTCGGCTGGGAAAACAGCAGGCGCAGGCAGGCGCAGGCGGGCACAGCCGCCGCGGAGGGCGGGGAGGGCACGGCCGTCCGCCGCTCCTCCTCCCGGCCCGGAAAAAACCGCCACCCAAAATGGCGGCAGCGGCGGCTGAGGGGACCGGCCGAAACACCTCGAAGGGCCCGCTCCCCTCCCCCCGCCCCGCGCTCCGTCACCGCGCGCGTCACGTCCCCGCGCAGCTCCCTCCCTCTGCCTCCCCTCTCCTATTGGCCTCCGGGCTCGGGCTCCGCAGCCAATCGGCGGGCGCGGCCGGCCGGCCCAGAGCGAGGCTGCCCCTCTTTCCCCTCCCCTCCCCCGCTCGCGCCGTTCCTCGCTACCGGCACGTTCGGCCGCCGGCAGCCGGGGGCAGCGGGCAGCGCCGCCCCGAGCAGGCCGGCAGCGGCGCCTCCTCCCCTCGGCTTCTCGGCTCGGCGACGCGGGCCGCAGCCCAACGGGCGTTGAGGCGTGAGCGGGCTCGGCGGCCGCAGCGGCGCCGGGAAGGGGGACCCCGGCGGGCTCGGGCAGGGGCACGGGCCCGGGAGGAGGCGGAGGAGCCGCGCTCCCTCCCACCTTCCCCCTCCCCGCCATGGCCGACAACGAGAAACTGGACAACCAGCGGCTGAAGAACTTCAAGAACAAAGGCCGCGACCTGGAGGTAACCGCCGCGGCGCCTCGCGGGAGGGGCCGGCCGGCCATGGCGGCGGGAGGGGGCCGCCGCCGCCGTGTGGCGTCTTTTCCTAATCCGCCGGCGAGGGGCCCGCGGCGGGGCCGCGGCCTGCGCTGCCCGCCCCGCCGAGAGGCGGGAGCGCCGCTCCCCGCCGCCCAGCGAGGGAAGGGAAGGGAGGAAGAAGAAGAAGAAGAAGAAGAAGAAGGAGGGGAGGCCGCGCTGTGGGGCCGGGTGCGGCCGGGCCGTTGGGCGCCGCGCGGAGGCGGGAGCGCCGCGGCTGAGGGGGGCAACGGCCGCCGCCGCCTGCCCGCCCCGCGCCGCCCGGCCCCGGAGAGCCGCCCGGAGGGCTCCGGCGGCCCCCTCCGCCGCAGGGGGGGCGGCTGGCAGGAGCGGCCGGTGGCGGCTCCCCAGCGGGGCAGGCCGGCACCGGCCTGGCGTGTAGGGCGCTGATTTGGCGTAGTTCAACCCAGCCACTCGCTTGATATAGGTGTTGCCTCGGTATTTTGTCGTCTACGACAGCAGTCGTGTTTTCGTAGGGCTCTACCTTAATTTCTTGCTGGCACTTAATAACCACCCTGTGCGCTGAGTAGCCCCTAAAAGCCTGAGTCAGGGATTAGGGCCCAGTTGGGTGTTCTGCTCTGTGTCTCTGTAAGATACTCAAGTGAATAACTGAGTTATTGCCTACGCTTTATAGTAAAGATTATTATTAAAAAAAAAAAAAAAAAMMAMYCACTTTTTTTTTTTTTTAAACAGGGCAAACGTTACTATTTTACTGTTCAGTTAGTTGAGTGTGGAAGCAGTTGTGGCTTGTAGTATAGAGCCTCTAAACTTTTTGTTGGCTGGATTGCTACATACGTTATTTGAGCTGTGAAGATGCTGCTTCAACACAGCAGAAGAGATAATTAACTTAGGGTTTCCTTAGTAAATATTAAAATTTTAAAATTAGATATCAATCCTCACCCATAAACCCTTGGCCACGAGTGCTGATTGGGGAAACCTGTGCATCATAATATTGTTAGTAAAGGGTTCTGATCAAGAAATGGGCTTTGGCATTCTCATTTCAGTTTTTCACTAGCCTCAATATGTGTCCCTGTGATCAGCATAATATTCTAATCTTTTATGTGAAGACAATTGTACAGTATTTCTTTTTCGAAAGCAAAAGATGCATTTATGTTGCTGTCATTCATTAGAACATCTGCCAAGTTTCCCATTTGGGTAATTCAGAAGTCCATAACGCCTCGATTTTTAACTTGCCCAACTATATTGATAAGACAGTTTATTATTCAGTTATGTACAAAGTTTGGTGATGCCAACAATGTGGGAAGTGGGAATAATTACTGCAGTGATTGCTCTGTTTACTAATAGGGTTGTTAGCTTTGTTAGTAACTACTTGCCTTAGATGTTAATTTGTTTTTGTATAAATTGTTTTGTTATCATTGAATAGACAACTGTACAAGAAAGGCATGTTTGGGAAGGTGCGCAGTAAAGCATATGCTATCATAGTAAAAAATGAAACTAATGGGAAAATACAGGTTGGAATTCATCTGCGTTTTCTCTCCTTTGGTGCCTACGTACTGAGTTTTAAGGTAAGTCAGCTAAAGTAGGGAAGGTTCAAGATGAATACATGCAAGTAATAAGAACACGTGTGTGTGTATCAGGCAGCAGGTAATCTCTTTGTTACTTTTTTTAATTTGCTGATGGACTTAAATGGCCTTCTACACAGTGAAAACACCACTGCTAGGCCATGTTAAATTTTAGATATTGAAATCTATCCAACAAATCCTGGAACATATGCTTGGTACCTAAAATAACTACCGTGGATGGCTATTTTTCATACAATAGCTCAGGCTTATGGCTATCGTTCTTGCTTATTAAGTGCTTACACATCACATTATTCGTTAGTGTGAGAGATATTGGTAATGTCCACTGTATGACAAGTATCCTATGGTAGCAACAGTTGCTAATGAGTATTCAGTTAGTTCATAACACCTGTGTTCCTGTGCTGCTTTTAGCAGAAAGATGTCTATTTACTTCACATAGGAAGCCGACATTTGATCTTTATCTCCTTCCCTCCTCCCGCCTCCTTCGCTCCTCCCCCTCTTTATCTCTGCTGAAATTGTGCATTTAGCCATTGGTTTCTTTTATTCAAAACTGCGATCTTTTTTTCTTTTCTGTGACAGTTTACCTCCATTCGCTATCATCAAACTAATAATAAATCACTCTAGTTTTGGTGAATCCCAAATTAATAGATACTTCTAGAGGCTGTGAAGGGTTGCCATGTTGCAAATTACAAACTCTTTAAAAATGGTGCATACATGATTCCATGTTGCTCAAATCAGTCCATTGACGGTTATATTGCTAGCAGTTGCTGTTGCATTGTACGTACCTTCCAGGTCTTACATCTTCATGGAAGGTTATTGTATATCTTACAAAAGATGGGGAATTTCCTGCATTTTGTCTCCTAAAGTGCTAAGCGTATGTTTAGCTTTTTGGATACTTAATGAGTTAAAGTTGGACTTTCGTTTTCCAGTCCGCATCAATGCGCTTCTAAAAATACAAATTCTGGCCTTGAAAAAGGAAAAAAAAAGAAAAACCAAAACACACACCTGTTTTACATGAGATGTTTAGCAAAATTCCTTCATATGCTTAAGCATTGGGTAAACATGCATGCATGGACATGTTATGTTGTAAACAATTGCTGCCATGTGTTTTGAGATGACAGATTGGTGGCGACGCTGGGAATAGAGGGTTTCATTGTGACCAGAAATATAAAATACTTCCTTGTCCTTTTTTCTTATTTATAGTACTGCTCAAAGAAATACTGAGTATAATAAACTTTTTAATATCAGAAGAGCTTGTGCCGTGACAGCAATAACTTGTAGCTAATACTAAGGCAGTATCTCTATCTAGTGTTTAAGATTTCTAGTCTAGTATGTGCAGCATTCTGTTAAGGTCTTCCAAGATTTAAGAGTTGTTAGAGCTGTGGAAAAAAAATTTAGTATTGTTACAGCACAAAAAGGAGCTAGCCTTACAGAACTGCAGAAGTGGTSACACTTAACGTTTTTTTAACATCCAAACCCAAAATCTTACTTAAGTGCTTATCTGGACTCTTACACAAAATTATGCAAATGCTTATCTACTAGGAAAGCTAGTTAAGGTAACTTTTTTTCACCTTGTGTCTTCAATGAGGAACAGGTTTTACTTGGGCTTTTTTTCTTGAATAAGAAAGGATGAACTGTTTTTTCTGTTTATTGTGGGTATGGCTGTGATGATACCCAATTTTCTTTCCAAGGTTTATTTTTAATTGTAGTACCATAGACCTTGCAATTGAATACTAGATCCTTACTATACAAAGACCAGGATAAGTCCAAATTGTTCATTGTGTGTGCAATAGACATAGTTTTATGAACAGTTTGTTTTTGAGTAATTGCTGTTTGGTACTGCATGTTAGGGGTCTCGAGTATAGCCTTGCTTCTGGGAAGATTTGAAAAGAAGATTTGGGGTGGGTTTTTTTTTGCTTCGTTTTGTTTTACCAGGTGATTCAACATTTCATTTTCTGTTGGTGATTGTTGCCTGCTGCAGCATTCAAATTTGACTGGCATTTAGGTTCTTTGAAATGAAATAAAAAATATTTCATGCATATTATTTCTCTGGAAATACTGGAAGAAACTGATGAGTTTCTGCTGGCCTTTTCTTCCCTGACTTGCCTGTGTGGTTGGGTGAGAGATTAAGAATTGCTTTAATAGTGCCAGCACAGGAGAAGTGTCAAATAGATGTTTCTGCTCTGTAATTGAGAGACGCGTGATGTGAAATGATGATAATACTGTAATGCAGGGTACTTCAAAATGGATGTTGGAGCAGCCATTGAATCTAGATGTTTTAAGATCAGCAATGTCAAAATTTTAAGAGTTGCCAGTAGTGTTCACTGGACTTGTAATACTAACAATATATTTGAGAACACCAGGGAAGCTTCAGGGGAATGTTATGAGTAATACTGGATATCACAGGTAGGTAGAAGCTTTTCAACCTTTTCTGTGTCCCACACAAAATAGTTTGCTTGGGATTCAAATATGGAGGAACTGAAGGAGAGCAGGAATTTCACTGAGTTAGTTAAAAATAGGTTGCTTTAAGCTGACTTGTAGTTCTGTGGAGAAGCTCATCCATTTTGTCATTTAAACATCGTACTGAGATATTTGTTTGTATAAGGCATTTTATTTAACATGCACAACTTCTCTGGGAAAAACTAGAATGACATTGCACATGTCATTGATTTTTATTTATTTATTTGTAACTGAGAGCCCCATTATAATTGTGAAGGGGGAATAGTTGCTGAGATGTGTTTTCTGGTGGTATCTTGCAGAGATCGTGTTGACTTTAAAATCCCATAGCACTTTTATCAGTGATCTTGAGAGTAGACTTTATTGCTCCAGTCTGTAAATAAGCCAGAATTAGTATAGGAGGGAAATAATGGCTAGAGGAAGGCCTAAATCACTTGATTAAACCAAATGTGAAGASTATGGATTTTTACCAAATCCAAATACAAACTTGCATGTATCTCTGAGGGGTTCTTTCCTTGTTTTGTAGTTCAGTGCCTTTTATACCTGTGAAGGACAAGACAAAGTTTCTTAGTCATTGCTGTGGTCACTGCGCTGGATGTTCTGAAGACTAGTCTTCTCCAGCTGTGGTCTGCAGACTGGGTGCTTTCCGAGTAGCTAGTGTAGTAAGCAGTTTGTGCACAGGGCCATAGTAAGTAGCATTTAAAAAAMCGAAAAATAAAAATTGTTAGTGCCATATGGTTCACAAAATATTTTGAAGGTAAATAGTAGTCTGTTTCTGCGCGAGTGCACACACCCCACTCCCCCTTTTTTTTGTTTGTATTTTGAATGCTGGACCAGACTAGTGCTAGTGTAGAGTAGCAACTTTCTAGGAAGGAAGGATGGCTCAAGCAGCTCTGCTTTAAAGTAACTGTTGCCTTTGCAGTTCCACGACAGAAACAACGTGCCTTCGGAAACCGTTCACTAGAATGAGAGGAATAGGTAAAGCTCTACCATTATTTGCATGCTGTCAGACCTTCCTGTTGTAGATGCATAAACAGAGCTACTTGAGTGAAATATTTTATAATAGCAAAAAAAACCCACCCCGCAAAACAGTRAAGACAGGCTGTGTGCGTGATGGGGTCTGAGTTTCTGAGGAGCAGTGATTCAGAGAAGTGGAATCAGGATACATTAGCTGAGCATGAGCTCCAGGTATATGCTAGTGTACTCAGAAAGGGCTAATAGATCTGAGCTGTTCCTGAGTGTGGAGTGTAGCGCACTTCTTCTGTATGTGGTGGTGGTGTGAAAAACACTAGAATGTATCAGGATCCTGCAGGGATCAGCTAACACAAGATTTTAATGATAAGCTGAAGGGCTCAGTAATGACTAATGGTCAGAAAATAGCCCTTATGATAAAACTTAAGCTAAATATAATTGAAAAAAAGGAGGATGGAGGGGTAGCAATGATAGGCTGACAGAAATAGATTTGATAATTTGATTTTTGATGTAGCAAACGAAGAACAGGATCCAGTGACTGGAAGAGCCACATGAATTCATACGGAAGTSATGTGTGTTTTTAAATCGGAACACTTTACAAGGACCAGTCTGAATTCTGTTTCTAGAAACTTTTGAGACTGATTTCCTACTCACAGTTGTGTTAGTACAAGCTGAGATCTGATTCAGAGAAGTCTAACAATCAAGTCAAATCTTCTACAGAACAGAAGGGAGAATCTAGCTTTACAATGCCATCTGCCAAGAAACCATCACACCTAGGTTTCTGCCCTTTGAGCTGTTTTCCAAAAGACAACACAAGTTGATCTTGAATCTGTTTGTCATTTTAGTTTCTCCAAACTATCTATTCCATTTCTAGGCTGGAGTGATGGTTGTGAAACTCCTTGACAGCGCTAACTTCAGTTCTTATTTGTTGTGCGTTTTCTCTTCTTAGGAGGAAGAGCAGTGACAGGTTGACCAGTAATAACTAGTTTGTCAACCAACTACAGAAAATTATTTCAGTGGAGCCTTATTTTGGTAAATTGTTCTTAAGAGTGACTTCATTGGTTACTTGTCTTTCATGTGGAGGCTTTTGTGAGTCCAAGGTATGCAGGTCCTTTTCAGAAGCAGGCAGGAATTAAAACCAAGGGCCTGTCAGCTTTTGTCTGGAGGGAGAACATTCTTCTTGTTCCAGCAGAGTGTTGATGGAGTTTCAGGATTTTTTTGAGCCTGATCAACTGTATATATGATTTTTCAAGTCAAGAAACTTTTAAATCATAGAATAGTTTGGGTTGGAAGGGACCTTTAAAGGGCATCTAGTCCAACCCCCCCTGCAGTGAGCAGGGACATCTTCAATTAGATCACCAAATGAAATGTCTGAGGCTTTTTCTTGGAGTATTTGTCTTGGTCCCACTCATCTCTCCCTGTATCTGTCACGCACGCATGCATATGTGCTTGTCCTGAAGGTATGTTACCACCTGAGTTGGAATACATTTCCTTTTGGGATGACTAGTAATTGTAACTATTACTTTTTAAGATCCTTTACAGCTTAATGTCCCTTTATAGTTGGTGTTCCAGCAATTTGGTCTACTCCTTGAAAATGTACATTGGGTCTTGCTCTTCCTTAGCAACAACTTTTCTGTGACCAGTAATGTCGTCATTGAAGTCTGGCAAGAATAATCCTTCTTGCAGTACAGCTTTTTTATAGGTATGCTTATTTTCTTAGGTTGCAGTAACAGTTGTGGATTGGGAAGGCGTTAATTAACACTCTTGTGAGATCATCAGAGGCTTGGTACAATTCTGCAATCTTACTGTCAGATATTTTCCTCATTTTATTTTCTTCTTGAATATGCCAGGTTAGTAGACTTTGGAGAAACTACACTGAATGCTACGTGACAGGCTGAAAGCAAGAGCCTGTAGTAGATATGTCAGTTGTAAAGCTGCGCATCTTTCCGAAGTCCCTAAATGGTGGGTGGTATCCAGTAGTGTATCAGCTTCTCTGGGAAGGCAACAGCACTTTGAGCACAGGTAAATGACTACTGAGTGCTTCTTGCCTTCAGCTCTGTTCTTCAGAGTTACCATTCATCATTCAGGTGGGGTGCATGTCTTCACGGGTGAATCCTAGGCTTTACTTTTCTGGGCTCAAGTTACCTAATGCTAACCTGCAGTTGTTAGCATCCTGCAATGTGTGCAGCTGCGGGCGGGGGACTTGGCTCCCCGGCATTGAAGTGATGTGCGCTTCAGAGAGCTGAAGCATGAACTGCCAGGTGATGATGCCAGTAGTCTGTAATCGGACGTTTAACAAATGCACGTGTAGGAGGATAGCTGCTGGAGAAACTTTTCTCCTTTCAACTTTTCTCCATTTTGTGTCGCTTGAGTTGGAGCTACTATAAAACATTAAGACTTCGTTTATGTATTTATAAGACAGGTATTATATTAATTCAGAGAATACCTATTGGGCCAGAAAAGTGTTAATTAAAATTTATTATTAGTTCAGTATATTTTTTTCCCTCTTTTTAGAGATTACACCTTTGAGATTCTCACTATTATTTGAAGAATTCTAAGAAATACTTGAAAAGCTTATCTAGCTATGGAGAGTAAGTCCATAGCACTGGAATAAAGTTTATCTGCATACTAGTAGTGTTCAGTGTTAACTGTTGACCTCATGTAGCAGACACTACTTTTTATAGGTTTAAAACTGAAAAAGCCATGAATCTAAGCTGCATTAGACTCAGCTATTAATTCTAATTTTGATTGACCTATTGAATTAACATTCTTTAAAGATGCACATATTTCCTGGAAACTTGCTTTGGTGCTTTTTAGTGTGGGACAGCCTGTACTTGCTTATTATGGCTCTTATCTAGTTGTTCCAGGTGCTGCAGCTGCATTAGGTACGCTTGTATACTTTGCATTTTATGTAGTGGGAAGCTGTCATTGTGTGGGTGTGCTGGTTTTTTTCCCTCCTCTGCCTGTTTTTCTCATGATGGACTGCATTTTGGTCCTCAAGCGATGAAAAGTTCTACCTCCAAAGCAGTGGGGAACCATCCCTTCTTTTCCACTGGCATCCTTTCCTGTCCTTTTTTTTTTCTTATAACTCCTTCCTTTGAGAGGGTAAACTGTCTTGCTCAGAGCCGGCAATTTGGTCCTGATGAAATGCACATTCCTGTCAATAAAAACAGTTATGCTCCTGAAAGTCAAGCTTTTAATCCTTATCTTCAGAGCTGCTTCTTATTGCTGTTCAGAAGCTCTCTTAGCTGTTCCTTTTCCTTGTACTCYGTGTTAATGCAGTCCTTATGCTCTGGAATTTCAAGCTTTCTTTGGGCCTGTGAACGGTTAAATCACAATAAAAATGCAATTGTTTTTAACTTTGCTATTCTCATTCACTGTATAGTTCAAAGTATAAAATCACTATAGGCTTCATTCTTCAAAGAATAAAATCATATAGACTGATTTTTTTTTTTCCTATTTTCACCTTGCACTGTAGTAACACAAGCAGTAGTAAACCAATTTATGTATATTTACAACTGCTGCTTTTTCTGAATACTCTCAATGGGAGCTGTAGAGAAAACGACCAAAAAAAAAAAAAAAAAAAATTGCTCTTACAGGTCCAGGGTTTTATGTGGTTTTCATTTATAAATAATATTTTTGTAACTCAGCTTTGCTTACTAGGTCTCTTAATTTGAACTTGTTTATAAAGCTATTCCACAAGGCACAAAGCTAGTACTGTTTCATACAGTAATTGAAACGTGTGCATATCAGAAGTGTGTGAAATCTGTAAATTTACTTACGTATCTGGGAAAAACAAGTAGCGTTGTGGAGGTTTGGGTGAGCGAGAGCTCCTGCAGAACTTTCCCACCTTTTGCATCTGGAAGGGTACACTTAAGGTGCTACACTTGTATGAGAAGCCTGGTAGGCATCCTTCAAAAAAGGGCCTGGTGTTATCCAGCTCTATTTATTCTGAAGAATTACATTATTGAAATTCTTCTTGCTTCAGCAGTTGTGCTTTGTTTAGGTGAAGGATCACCTGCACAGTCTGAACTTCAGCCTCTGTTTCTCAGCATAGCTGTATGGTGACAGTTACCTGTTAGTAATGGATTGTGCTCCTTGCCGGTTTCTGGCTGATCAGCYGGTCTGGTAGTGTAGCCCAGGCAGCCAAGTATCTCTGCCTGGGGAATCGCCCGATTCCCCTGCTACTCTGAGGAAGTAAGAGATGCCAGTTCTTAATTAGGTGTATAGATAGGCAGTTGTGCTTGACTTTGACTTTACAGTTTTCAAGTTTACCAATACGCCTTTTTATAAAAGTGGCAGTTTTGGCTGTCTCTGGGTTTCTGGCTCATGCTCTCTCTATGTGTGTATGTTAAAAAAGCCTTGAATCAAGAAAAGGTTATAAATGTTGGGCTGTTAGCTTGCCATGGTGTTTATAATGCTTTTGGTGCTGTTGTTTTATGCACAACTCCTTTCAACGTTGCCTTTGTTAAAAGGCACTTGTTGTTTATTGCCTGATTCTGTATACTCTTTTTTTCTTCAACATGAAGATGTAGGAGAMTCTGTTTTACTATGAAATAATACAGGCAGAAATAATATAGTTATCTCCATTTCCTGTTGGGTTTCTACTTTTATAATGAAAATTAAGTGCTGCGTGTACGAGTACTGTAAAGTGCATGAACTTAAAATTAGTTGTGCAAGAATTTTTAAGATTACTTGGTCTAGATTCAGAACATAATGTACTTTGGTCTTGATTCTTTTCAGACTATGAGAAGACAAAGAAATGAAGTTGTTGTGGAGTTGAGAAAGGTGAGATGACCTAGCATTATTCTTAGCAAATGGGATTTGTCTATGTTGGTATTTCAGTAAAATTTAAGAGTTTTTTTTAAAGGCTTAAAAAAAATAAAAATAGGTACTGTTGTGTGTTCTTTCTGTAGTCCACCAAGAACACCATTGTTAAACTATCTATTTGTCTTTACTAATTCTGTGAAGGTACTTTGGTGTAGAAGGAAGTTCTAAAGTTACCATACCTGGTACTAGAAGTTCCATAATTTTTGTCCTGAAAAACAGAATGTTATTTGTAATCTATTGAAGGGAATAATTCTTGCTTCTCCAGCTAGGTTTTTAATTTTAAAAACCTACAAAAAGCTTATGGTTTTTCCTTTGAAAATCAGGTGTTCCTGCTGATCTGTAGACAGAAAGCTGTTTTCTTTCCCAAAACAGTAGTTCAACACTCAAGAGTGGAAGAGTGTATGTGTGAAGATAACACTGTTTAGAATTGTTGGAAAACTAGCTCTTGAGAAAAGTAATCATAACTTGAATTATTTTACTTCTGGGATGAACAGAAAACTAGCCTCTGGGAATTGCCTTGTCGTCTTATAAATAATGACAATTAGGTTGTAATGTCAGTGTTGATGGATGTGTGCACATGAAACTTCCAGCAAAAGTAGTTACTGCTGTAGATAAAGTTGGATGAAGGATTTTTCTAGGAGGAAGTGATTTCCAAAATGTGCTTCTCTGTGCAGCCCTTTCCAACTTCTTGAATGTTGGAAATTTTAACAGTATCAGTGAAAGCATGTTTATGACTCGTTTAAAATGGAAGCTTCTATTCCCTTCTTAACACCCCCCCCAGACCCCCTAAATCAAAGTTTTAAAGGTATTAAATCATTTTTCTCTTTAAGAACAAAAGAGATGAGCATCTTCTAAAGAGGAGAAATGTTCCCCATGAAGATATCTGTGAAGATTCTGATATAGATGGTGACTTTAGAGTGGTAAGAATTAACTTAACTCTCAAGCATGTCGTCTTTTTTTATGTACCTAAAAGACATTTCTAATTTCTAACTGCTTTTGTCTCTGTTTTGTAGCAAAACACTTCTTTGGAGGCAATAGTACAGGTAAAAAAAAAAAATTTAATTGTTTGAGCATTCTTCATGTCATGGTGATAAATATGTGAAAAGTCTAAATTCTCTTTTATTTTAGAATGCTTCGAGTGACAACCAGGGTATACAGTTAAGTGCTGTGCAGGCTGCAAGGTAAACACACTTTTCTCAAATATGCTATTTTCATTCTGATTTTATCATGCTCTTAAATTCAGAAAATGTGTTCTAGCTTAAATAGAAAAACTATCTCATTTACTGATTTTAAAAAAGAAAACTCGATAAATAGAACTCTCAAAAAAAAAAGATCAAAATACCTAGGTCTTTGAAGTAGTCAGGATTTTCATTATGTATAAATAAATACTAGGATTTATCTTAGTGTAATACTTGATGCTTCTCACAAGTAGAGTAAAATATATAATTAGCAGGACTATAAAGTCTTTAGCTTTAAATACAGAAAGAACTGGCATAATCCTTTTTCTAGTTTTGTCATGGATTAGGCCACTAAAACCACTTTCTGCTGTAAGAGGAATTCTGTGTAGTTGTATGTATTCAAGAAGTGATCCTAAAATACTCTTATGAACTTTGCTTGCATAAATTTAGTATTTAACTGCTATTTCATGAACTACTGGGGTTTTTTTGTTGTTGTAGTAGAAAGCTACAACTTTGTATTTGTTTACCCTCTGTGGTTGAGGGGCTTGATTCAAGTGCAAGGCAAGACTTCCAGATCAAAGAGAAGTCAGGTGAATTAGAAGTCACTTTGTCTTTTGGGAGTTAATGTATTTGAAACTGACAGGGGAAAGAACAGTTCCTGTGCCCATTTCCACTGGGCAACTTGGCTTCATTAAAAAGTTTCATGAACTCAGGGTAGCATCCTGTAGAACACTCTATTTACTATAGCTGATCTAAACCAGGTTAGACTAAAGTACACTGAATTAAGCCTGATTTAAAATGACACGGGAATGTCCATGTGAATAGGCTGGTATATGAAGAGATGACTATATATAATTTCTCTTCCCACCGCTAGTAAAAGTTTGGTGCGACAGCCCAAGTTGTCCCTTCCAAGAATCTTCCTTCATTCTCCTTGATTCCTTTGCTGCAAAAAGGTGAAGCTAAAGGGATTAAAAATTGAAACAAATTTGTACACTTCTGTTCTTTGCAGTAGTACTTTGAATCCTTGCTCTCTGACATTATATCCTTAGTAAAGGAGAAACAAGTTTCTGCCTTTCCTGTCAAAGCAGCTGGGATCTGTTTATCTCCCTTGTTGGGTGGAGGAGGAAGAAGCTGCAGGAGGGTGTAACTGAATAACTCTAGTGATCTTTATTTTACTGGCTGGTAATAAACTTCAAAAGTAGTCAGAGAAAACATGGCAACTGAAATGGGCAATGAATGTAATGGCTTCAGTTTTTCAATACTTCAGTTTTTCAATAGTTCAGTAATTTCAATTTTGGGGACTAGTTATTTTCACTGAAAGCGGACAAGACAAATCCTGCTTGGTCTTTGAGAGTATGAGAGAGACACTGGGGAAAAAATTCCCAGCCCAGAAGGTAGTGCAGCACTGGAACAGTTTGTCCAGGGAGGTTGTTGGCTCTCCGAGCTTGGAGGTTTTTGAAACTCAACTACAGGAAGCCATTACTGACCTGATCTAGTGTCAGCAATAATCCCACTTTGAGCGGAAGGTTGGACTAAACAACCTCCAGAGATCCTTTCCACTCATGACTTCTCATTCTGCGATTTGTGTGTTAAGTCTTGTCTTTTCTCCTTTTCCTAAACAGAAAGCTGCTTTCCAGTGATCGCAATCCACCAATTGACGATCTAATTAAATCAGGAATATTACCTATTTTAGTGCACTGTCTTGAAAGAGATGACAAGTGAGTATTTCTAAAACTCAGAATGTTTAATTGCAAGAGTTCTCGGTATTTAGCTAATATGCCTATAGTGTCTGATTTGAAAACTCATGTTACAACCTTTTTTTTTTTTTTCCTCTCCTTGCTTTGCAGTCCTTCTTTACAGTTTGAAGCTGCATGGGCTTTGACAAACATTGCCTCTGGAACCTCTGAACAAACACAGGCCGTAGTTCAATCTAGTAAGTCCAACAGTATTTGATCATTGATAAAGCACGCACTGTAGCTTCCACAAAAATAAGATGATCTGAATGATACTGTAAAGAGCATCCACACTCCTGTTTCTCTCTATCTCAAGCATGTTCACCAATCCACATGTTAGGGTTGGTCCTTTCATGCGATAGCCAGGATGGTTGAAATTGAGTTGTCAATCACAGGCACGTCGCTGAAGGACCTGCCCATGAAGTCTCCTGCCAGATGTTCTACCTCTTCTCTGGCAAGCAGCATCAGTTGAAGCGCACACCTGCTTTTGTTCTTCATTTTCTCAGATTTTAAATTCAGTTGGGTTTCCTAATGGTGAGTAAACTCTTCTGGAAACTCACACTATTTTAGCAGAGTTGATACCTGCTGGTTTCCAGTTTTCAAACTTCAAAAAAAACCCAAACAACCCAACCAAGAAAAAACTTGAAACCAAACCAAACAACAAAAAAACCCCTAAAAAAACTCTCATGGAGGGATTTTGTATCTTATTGTGAAGAGGGAGGAAAAGATGTGGACCGAGTCCAGAGGGTGCCTGACATCGAACTCTCTTCCAAAATCAAGTTGAAGAAAAAACACTGTCCTTCATAATGTGAGGAATCTGAAGCGTGGAAAGGAATTGTTGTTGGACTTGGAATCTGAGTTGCCAAGCAAAGCAAACTTACTTCTGTACTCTAAACATGTCCTAAGTCAAAGTAGTACTTCTGTTGGTAAAGCAGAACTAAGTAGAAGTGTCTGCAGGCTTTTTGAATTGAGTGAATAAAACAGCAGAGCTTCTTGAGACCCATGGAATTGAACATACAGTAAAACAAGTTTTTGCCTAAAATTTAAGGAAAAAATCCACAAAACTTACATTCCATGAGATACCATAGCTTTAATGGTTGGAATCAATGTTGTATTGCAGTGCATGCTGCTGATACCATTAAACATGCTGTGCTTCCAACAATGAAAAGACACAGAATTATGCTTGATCTTTTTTTGTGTGTTCCCCCCCCCCATCATATATTGACTTCTTTTAGAACTATTTGGAACTTTTATTCGATGTAGTAAGTACAGTTTCCAAGATGCGTGGTGGTGTTCAAGTGTTGAAATGTCAATGTTTGTTACATATCTTCCATGACTGACTGTTTCACTTCAGTGATCAAAGTAGATTGTTTCTTTTTTGTTGATAGTGCTAAGCAGTTACAGGCTTCTCACAAACTGTATATTATTGGTTTTATGCATAGAAAAAAAAATGTATTCATACAAAAGTTCTTAGCACCATCTTCTCTGTTAAATGGCTGGTATGTTTCAAAAATCTTTAACTGGAAAAATCGGTTAATTTTCCACAGCAGATGCGAAGGAATTTAAGGCAGGTGACTTCAGCCTAAAGGATTTTTTTCATTTAATGTGTGTTTTGAGATTGCATTAGTTGCAAGATCAGTTGCCCTTTGCTTTTACAAACTCTCAGTGTTAAGAGCCTGTTAACTTTGATATAGCTTGGATTTGACCATTATAGTATGTATCTTTGCTACTACTTTTAACTTTCCTTTTTCCCATCCTCCTCCTCCTTCCTTTCCCAGTTGCATCCTGAGTTTTCTTTTGGAAATCTAATTAACATATAATCTGCCCCACACCTCTGATCTAGAACACTTCTTTTTATTTAAACCTGGCTTATCGATGGATTGAAGATGAGTGCTAAATATAGTAATTATTTCTTTCGGTGACGATCTCTGATTTAGCTAGGTCTGCATGTATGCACTATATTAGCCAATTTAATAGCTATAACGTATGAAAGTATGGTTTATTTGTTGTAATGATTTATTTCAATGAAAAAGATGGTCTGTTGTAATCTTTTCAAAAGTACTTACTGATATGCTTGCTGGGGATGTGTTTTCTCCTTGCATACAGGCATTGTAAAATACCTTTATTTAGTAGGAAATAAGAAATCTGTTGTGATTTGTTATTTCTCTATCAAAAAATGTTTTACATTGAGAAAGAGTCTAACTAAAAACACCAGCCTCTCTTGAAATATGTGATCTAAAGTAAATGAGTGTTTCTTACAGACTAAACTGTCATTAGCAAATCACGTAAAGCAAGCACCTTAGTGCTGGGAATAAAAAAAAAAAATAAGGATCAGTTATCTAAACGTGGTGCATGTGGAATGTGTTTGAAACATTGGTTTAGCTTTAGTTCCAAATATTGGGAGCATTCTCCTGTCTGACACCAACATAGGGTAGAAAAGTAGCTGCCTTGATAACAGTTGTGGAGTTTCGTGTGTTGCACGATTGTGATCATCTTCTGCAGTGATCAGTTAGGTTATTCCAGCACGTTAGATAATGGGTCTCAAATTGAGTAGAGTCAAAACTTGGTGATATAAAAGCAGACTTCACGTTGAGGAATGCATCTGTATTAGCTTTCAGGAGACCAAGATGACTAGATTTATAGAAACAGCTGCTGTTGCTGTACATGTACCTTCATAATGGTTATCAAAAGATACTGAATGCAGAGTTGGAAATATTAGGGAAAAGTACACAGTGACTTGGCGCTTAGTAGTACATCTGTATCGGCAGCAGGAGTTCTTTTGGCGCAGTTTACCTTGCGTGTCTACTTGTGTATGCTCGATCAACCAGGTTTCCTCTTGGTAGAGCCACAGGTGAAGTTGTGCACTAAAGCGTTGTCTGGAGCTCCGCACTGGCAATGTATACAGAAGATCCCYGAGTAGTTAGCTTTCTGCACATGCTAGGACCAGCAACTGGCACATACCTCACTACTAGTAAAGATGTGATGGGGGATATAGGGTACTGTAAATCAGTAAGTTTGAAACAAATTAAACCCCTGTACTTCCCTCTTACTATGTTACCAGTCAATAATGTAGATGTGTACCTACTGACTCTTTAAGTTGGACAATTTGAATGGGTGAGGTTAGTCTTAAAACATTTACTGGTTTGTAGTTGGTTCTGATAGATAACTCAGCACGGAATTTCTAAATTCAATAAGAATAACTAAATTTGGAGTCCTGACAAGCTTCAGTAAACTTGTGAGACTTACAAACAAATTAAATGTCAGGTTATATTGAGAGTTGCTTTCATAATATTCTGAAGTGTGGGCTCTATAAGAAAGTACAATGAAGGAAGAGTTGTTACAGTGTGTTTTATTTCAGTATCATCTGGGAAGTTAGTAAAGTTTTGACCAGTACTTAACCAGGAGAAAAATTTTTCGTGCAGTACTGAAATTTTATTTAAGAGCTAATTATGTGAACTATTTTGTCTTTTGAGAGATGTATTTCTTAACAATTGCATGGGGTTTTGTTTGTATCTTTCAGATGCTGTGCCACTTTTTCTGAGACTGCTGCATTCACCTCATCAAAATGTTTGTGAGCAAGCTGTGTGGGCTTTAGGAAATATCATAGGTTTGTGTTACTCCTGCCACTAAAAACTTCTAAGTTCCTTTTGGTATTGAATGAATAAACTAGGATTTTGTGTGTTAGAACTTGGAGACGTTCAGCTATGAGACAAAAGGCAGCTGTTAGACTGTCAGTTACCCTGTTCTTAACTTATTCCTGTTTTCTCTATTGTGTATCGATGGTGTGCACCCAAAAACACATGCCTACACACTTTCTTTCCAGGTACAGGAAAAGGAATTACTGCCAAACAGACATGCAGATTGTTAAAATTAAAAACTGTTTTGTGTTGAGTTCTGAAATTTTGCTTGAGCTTGCTTACATTGTGTTGAATTCTAGATAAATTGTGATCATTTGATCTTTCATTTGATTTTTCCTCTTCTTGTGCAAGCATTAGCTTTTGTGGTCTACAGCCCTGACTATGTTTGTAGCGCTTGAGGACTAATATCGGTTCTGACGTACTGAGATTTCTACAATCTGATATTTTAGAAATGCCTAGTCTTTCTTAAGAAGCAAACCAACAAAATCCACAGTATTGTAACTGCCTGAAGGTGTTAGTGATATGTGTGCAGTACAAGTCAGATGCTGCTTTCGAGGCAACTGTAGTGATACCTGGGCAGTGACAAAAGTGTGCTTGAGACATGAAGATGACAATATCTGTTTTCAGGCAATTTTCAGCTACTCTTGGGATGTTTTAGTATTAATTATAAACTTGGTGAAGGGATCTTCAGGAATACACTGGGCTATATTCTCGGTGGTTTGGCATTGTCTACCACGCCTTTTCCCTTGCCTACCGCCACCCCAACCTGTACATCTGCTATAAATTATGTTCTGTTAAGAATGTAGCTGTTTTTAATGAGTAGTTCAGAATGAAGCAATTAGGCAGGCAGCCACAGGTCCTACTAAAGCTTTATTTAAGTGTCTTTATGATAGATGTATCTATATAGATATGTATCTCTGTGTGTGTGTATATATATATATTTATACGCATCTTTCCAAGGCCCATATTCTTCAACTTTGTATGCGTTTTAAATAACTGAAGTTTTAAGTGTGCAGAAACCAGACTTTTTGTGAATGGCATGGGATGATCTTTGTCGTCATAGTTCTTTGATGTCTCAAACAGGTGATGGACCCCAGTGTAGAGATTACGTTATTAGTCTTGGAGTAGTGAAACCACTGCTGTCCTTCATCAGCCCATCTATTCCCATAACTTTCYTAAGAAATGTTACTTGGGTCATGGTCAACTTGTGCCGTCACAAAGATCCTCCTCCGCCGATGGAAACCATTCAGGAGGTGACTGAATTACTCGCTGTTTAGTGTAACTCAGCTGAAGTTGAGTATCTGTCTGCCTTAAAAATAACTGTCAGATGCTTCTTTTCCTCCTTAGATCCTTCCAGCGCTCTGTGTTTTAATTCACCACACAGATGTAAATGTAAGTAACACCACTTAGACCCAGTGTTGTGTTCTGGTATAGTTTTTTTTTAGCTGAAGTATAAAGCTTGTCATAATTAACTCTTTTCTTTTAAAAAAAAAAATCTGTTACGTTCTCTTTCATTATGGCAAACTTATTTTGATATCTTTTAACTGCTTATTTTTAAGTATCAGTTACGATTTTTGCCTGGTATTTCTCTGTGTCTTTGCAAGTGCTTATTTGCATGTACTTTCCCTACACTTAAAAATAAAATGCAGTTTCAATTGTATTTCTGTGAACATTCATTTACAGATAAATACAGGATTTTTTTGACTAGCACTTAAATTTGAGGTTGTAATGAAAAATCAGTGTAAATGAAAGAAAAATGAGTGTCTGCTGCATATGTAAAATGTTTAGCTTTAGGTGTAACTTCTGAGGTGTTAAATATGAACATTAGGTTATTTTAATAGTGAAGTAAATGAGAGAGACTTTACTGAAGTTATGAAATAGGTCAGCTTTTTGCCAAAGCAAGTCAGAATTGTTTTAAGATTAATTCTTTGCTTGCTAGTGAAGTTGTAGCTCAGTTGTCTAAGTTAATGGCAACAGTGCTTTATCAAAATATGTTTAAATATATTAACTAAAGTTTGCATAGTAGTTATACTATTTAATTTCTTGTATATAAGTAGGTGAAATTAAGCTTATTTGAATTTCTTGAAATGGCTGTATTTGTGAATCAGTCAAGAGTTGTCAGCTGAAACAATGCTTGCTCAATTTTTTTTGTAAGCTGTCACTTGAAATGTTAAGATTTACTGGTATTTAAATTGGCTTTTCTGTGTGTGAATACACCCATGTATGCACACACACAGAGGAAATTCAGTTTAAGTGCTGCTGCACCAGATGTTAAAAAAAATTCAAAGCTTTTCTTAAATATTGTGGTGGAACGCCAAGAAGAAAATAACTTGATGCCATATGATGTACAGTTCATTGGTTTGAGAGTGCCAAATGCCTGTAGTTTAATATTTGCTAGGGCTTTATCTTCCTTCCAGGGGTGAGTCCTTCATATCTCACATTGTCTCCCAGTACGTCATGAAAAGAGCAGATGTAATTGAATTGCTTTTATTGTATCCTTCAGAATTTAAGCTATAGTTAGCAGTTTAGCTGTTGTTTAGCTGTTTGTTTTCTTTAATCTCTGTGTATTCTTTGGAGCTAGAACAGGTTGAACAGCAGTTGTATTTCAGACTTCTGTAGAGTGGGATGTATGAAGTTTGTAAAACAAAGTGGGTTTTTGCTGTATTGCATCAATTCTGGCTTCACAATGAGAATTATTTTACATTTTAATTTATATTATTTTATTGTAAGACTTGTGATATTTCTGTACTACTTACAAATAAATGTTTTTACTGTTAGATATTGGTAGATACAGTCTGGGCACTCTCATATCTAACGGATGCTGGCAATGAACAGATCCAGATGGTGATAGACTCCGGAATAGTCCCTCATTTGGTTCCTCTTCTCAGTCATCAAGAAGTTAAAGTGCAAGTAAGTTTGGATAACTTTAAGGAAGTGTTGCTCAAAATGTAATACTAGAGAAAATAGCTGGTTTCTTTTTATAGTTCATGTTGAAGTTTAAAGAGTACTTTTTCCTGTGTGGTGTAGCATTTGCATAAAACCTTTTGCTTTTTTAACTGTTACTGTTTGAAAGTATGTGCTCAACTAGAAAAATCTTTAAAAGAACTCTCTTTAAAGAAAGTGTTTTGTTTCAGACTGCTGCACTGAGAGCTGTAGGAAACATTGTCACTGGTACCGATGAACAGACACAGGTAGTTCTGAATTGTGAAGCTCTTTCACATTTTCCAGCACTTCTGACACATCCCAAAGAAAAAATTAATAAGGTAAGTAAGTGCAGAGATTGCACCCGATTGATAGCTTTTTTTATATTTGGCTTAGCTGTTTGGATTCCACATAACGTAGTGTGGTAGAGATTTGAGTAATTGACTACTTGTATCAGTTTATAGCAAGAGCAGGCAGGGCGCTGAAATTTTTCTTGAAGTTAACATCTGTAGGAAAGTCTCTAAGGAGCTGCAAACTTGTACTTGACAAGGATGTTGTTTCCTGATTCTTTCAATTGAATTTTTATGAAATTAAAGCTTTATCTTACAATTCTGGCTGTTGACTTAAAGTTAGAGTTCTTGATATGTGAAATGTCACTTTAATTAAACTGACCCTCTTGGAAGTGATGAAATAGAGATAATTGGATGTCTCTCTGAATGGAGTGTGTGTGATAAATGGAATTTAAACCAAGTCACACTGGGGGTGGGGTGTGGGGAATGTTTGTGTGCACGGATGTATAGAAAAGGCTTTAAATGGGGGCACTGATAATGCAGTGCTGATTCCGGAGTGCATCTGAGGCATGTTGTTAAATTCTGGGGTGCCACTTTACAACATTGCCGATGATTAAAGCCCAAAACAAGCCCACCAGGACAAGCCTAGGCATCCTAAATCTCTAACAGGTTCATTAATGAAAGTGATCCTGTGATCTGATCTGAGAGACTCAGTTGAATGAAATGTGAGAATTTCTGAATCTCGTGTTGAGAGAAATACTCGTCTAAAAAGTCATCATGCCAGATAAGTTGAGAAGAGAAGGGAATTGAGGAGTGATGGAGGGTTTCTAGGAAGGGAGAAATTTCTCAACTGTAAGATTAAAAAAAGTTGATACTCTGAATATACTTAAAATTTTATGTGAAACTGTGTTTGTTATTTCTTGACTAAAGTATAGATTCCCACTTAAAAAGAGGGGGGAGCCTCTCGATCCTTGTTTAATGTAAGAATCCAGATAGTCTTTGGCTTAGTTCAAAATTGTAGCTGTTCAGGACTGGGAAGGGCCTACTGGGGAAAAGATCTCTTCTTACACACTTTCCTAGGCACCTGCTGTTGGTTATTGCTGGAAGGAGAGAGTCCTGGGCTTATGGACAGAATGATCTTAAAGGGTGATATAACTTTACAGTATTCTTGAAAAGCAAGCATTTAAGTAATAAGTGTTGCATTTTCTTGATGATTGATGCTAAGAAGAGAAACATTATGAAGCAGGTAAAGAACACACTGTCTTCTACCACACATGTCTGGAAAACATGGTGCATTTTGGAGCTCATCTGACCATCAGCTGAAAACTGCTGTAGCATTCATTCTCAGTAATGGAATCAATTATGAGTGCTCATTTGTAGCCTTGTGACTTTTTTTGTCTCCAAATAATTTTTCTTTTAATCTGTGGGTTTGGAGTATTTGGTTGTAACTTGGTAACAATGAAAGACTGAAGAGTCTTGTGGAGTCTCCTAAGGCGAGACTCTCCGCTTTGTTACCTGTATGGTCTAGTCTACTTCCTAGTAAGTCGGCTATGTACAAACTGATACAATGCTTGATTGGATTTAAGATTGACTAGTGTATCAATTGCAGATCTAAAAACGTGAATGTATAAAATCTTGCTGGAGTGGAAATAAAATACAATATAGAAGACTATCTGAATTAATAATTTCTCACATCCTTTTATTTTGCAGGAAGCAGTGTGGTTCCTATCTAACATCACTGCCGGAAATCAGCAGCAAGTTCAGGCAGTAATAGATGCAAACCTTGTTCCAATGATAATACATCTTCTAGATAAGGTTAGATAACAAGGATTTAACAGTTTGTTTCCTTAGTTGGGGAAAATGACATTGAATTCCTTGCTTCATGTTTTACATTGTACTGTAAACGGGGGGGCAGGGGTAAACTATATCCTTGAGCATTTTTCGTATGTTGCAAGATAAAATACATTACTGTTGATATTCTTATGCGAAGTGCTGTGGGATGATGAGTGCATTGGGGAAAGGAAGCAAATCAGGGGAAGCTCTTTCTCAGGTCCTCCTAAATCTCATTTAAATTCTTTTTCTCACTTTGTAAGCAATGAGGGTAGAATTCTTTACTCTCATAGGTAGTGTGAAGAGGTCTGGATGGGAACAGCATTGAGTTAGTTCCCAGCATTTTGCCAAAGGGCTTAGTCCTTTTTTCCCCGCATTATCTGGAAACGTTAAGGAAGTGCTCAACGGTGGCATTTATTAACCTGTTTGTGTTACTGCATTTGTCTAGTCTGAGAGTAATCCAAGTAATGATCCTGTGACACTAGATTATGGACTGGGGTTGTCCCATCTACTTGGGGTTTTTTGTTTGTTTTTTTGGTTTGGGGTTTTTTTGTTTTGTTTTGTTTTCCAAACAAGTAAAACTGCATCAACAAAAAATAGGTGGCCATAGAAAATAATCATAGCTTTTGTGTGTTCAGAGTTTTTCCCATAGAAATTCAACGTTCTGTATGCATGTATAGAGGTATGCTTCTTTTCAGTAATAGATGAAATTAGAGATGAATGCTTTTATTACCTTTTTTATTAAATAGTAAAGTCAAGTAGTTGCTTGCAAACACTTCTGAATGCTTTTTCACAAAGTCTCTCATTGCTTTTTGACTACTAGAGGTTGAATGCTAATGGGTCATCATTTGGGACTTCAAATACCTGTATTACTTTTCAGTCGTTGGGTGTTAGTGTCTTTTAAAACATCAGTTTCCAAACCACGTTGTGCTCCCAAGGATCTGCCTTGTGAGAAAGGAGGATAGCTAAGAGCATGTTTTTAAACGGAAATAGTACAACATTTGTCTTTCAAACATTTCCTACTTTTTGCTTTATTCATTATTTGATTTTTTTCTTTCCCAAAGTGTGGAAGGAAGCCAGAAATACCAACCTCATGATGTGTTCAGCCATGACAAAGATGAAGTATCTTGCTTCAGTGTAGAGGCTGGGGTTGAGACTGAAGAAATACTTGTCTTTTCCCCTAAGTAACATGTAGCTGCTCACAAATAGTTCTGCTAACTGCCAATTTATTGATCACTGAGAAAAGAGTTGGAGACCTTTCTCTTTAAATTCAGTAAGCAGACTTGAGTTGACTAACTTGAGGCAGACACAGTTACAGTATGTGCAGTGGCTTATCAAAATTGACACTTGCTGCTTATCTCTCACTGTAATACATGACAGCTGTTGATAAGGAATGTGAGAGAGTACTACAGTTTTTATTTACTTTGCAAACAAATTTCCCTTCCTCTGGAAGATCGATTTAAAAACACGATTGCAGGGAAGGGATGAACACTGTGAGTAAACTCAAACATCTACAGGATATGTTACTTTACCTACTTAGTGAAAACTGATACCATGCAGAATGGACTGTAACAAATACAAGCTTTTACTAGAATACTACATAACAAAGACTGGAATGATTATTTCTATTTATGGTTGTATTTTTAGGGTGACTTTGGTACTCAAAAAGAAGCTGCTTGGGCAATAAGCAACTTAACGATCAGCGGAAGAAAAGACCAAGTGAGTCAAATCTTAAGAAAAGGTCCATTGTCTTTCTCGGGTGCATTTGAGAGAATACATCAGCTGATTGGTTTAGACTTCTTCTGTGCCAGGATTATGGATGTCTGGATTCCTCCCCTGTTCAGTAACTCTTCTCTGCTCCACAAGGGATTTAAGAGTGAACTTCAGTTGTTGTTTCTGGAATGACCTGAGATTATCCATGGGGATTTGGATGGAAGCTCTTCTGTTAGGATGGCCTAGTAGCTATGAATGACGGCATTGAGGCTCTGATGAGATTCTTGGTCATTCAACATCTCTATCTTTCCACTTTTTTCCCCTATGGATAAAAGTGTGATAATTATAATGATAGTAGCCATTGAGTAGAAATACACTAGTTTCTTGTAAGCTCAGAATATTAAACTTGTGGCAGGGTTGGGGTGGTGGTGTCATTCTTCAAAGATAAGGTTGAAACTCCTTGTCCAATACTGAAAAATTCACAGTATCTGCTACTTGTGTGTTCTAGACTTGACATATATTTGTAACGTAATTCATAAAGGTTACATTTTTATGCTCTAAAACAAGAATTTCTGAAAGTGACTGCTACATCATACTCTTACCTTGTAGGGTAACTTTGAGTACTTTGACTTCATTAAACTTGTTTGCATGTGTGCTTGTGGTGCATTGCTTGCTTCTGTCATGCTCCTCATGTAACGATTTGCCTTTTTCCCCTTAGGTGGCATACTTAATTCAACAAAATGTAATTCCTCCCTTTTGCAATTTGCTGACAGTAAAAGATGCGCAAGTTGTGCAAGTGGTTCTGGATGGACTAAGTAATATATTAAAAATGGCTGAAGATGAAGCGGAAACCATAGCCAATCTTATAGAAGAGTGTGGAGGTATGATGCTTAATATTTTGATACTGTTTGTTCAGCAATTGATGGTTTGGCTTCCTACCACATGTATATGCTGTTGGCTTTATTGTGTGTTGGCACAGATGTTGTAAGTGAACCTTTTTTGAAAGTGACCTTTTCATGCCTATCAGGTGAATATACTTAGCTTTTCCTAACTGATTAAGTTCATGATCAAGTAAAATGTGGAGGAGCTGGATAATGGCAGTAAAGTTTATTAGGTGCCAATTTTCTAATAGTCTGGTGTACTTGTCAAATTAGTTTCTGTTAATGTAGAGATGATATGCTTACCTTAATCATGCACAAGTCATGTCCAGGTGAATTTTTTTGGGGGAAAAAAAAAATCTACGTACAATGGTTGCAGAAATGTAGCTTTAATTTCCTAATGGCTTTCAGAGTTTCTCTATATTGGTTGCTATTTAAGTTGACTGAAACTCTTCAAAGATGAAAGAACAGTGATACTAAATTTGGGCACAGGTAAAAAAACTCTGGGATTTTGTTAACATGGAGTTGAATAGTCTTTAAAATACAAAATCTTGGGGCGGGGGGAAGCTTAATTGATTGGTGATAGTGGGTGGGGGAGGGAGAAAAGAGGTGTTCGTGCCTAAAGCTCTGCTTGTCAGAACTTCAAAAATATATTTGTATGTATGCTCCACTCATGTCTGCCAATAACTTATACTGTACTGGAGCTACTTGCCAGGTAATCAAGCTACAGGTCAGTAACTGATAGCATGTGTGCCACCAACAGTATGTGGATTTGGAATGTCACAGCTTGGGGCTACGACACCAGGTGCTGAAAAGATGTTTTTGTGAAAAGGGAGTATGTCGTAGTGCTTGGCCCTCGCCATATTTCCACAAATTAGCTTAACCACTCATAGCAAGAAGAGAAGGGAAGTACTACCATTGCTGGAATTGACCTTTTATACAAATGTTTTTTTGTCATGGTATGTATTCCTCAATCTCTAATACATTTCCTCAGATCTCTTAAGAAGCTTTTATGCTTTAGGCATGTCAAATGAGTTTAACAGCTTCTTATAGTCACTCTATTCCTAGATTTGTTTTTAATTACTTTGTATGATAAGGCCTTAAGGAGAGGGAGGTTGTTTTGCCTGAACTTAGTATTTTAACTCTATTACATTTCTTGTGTATTTATTATAGGCCTGGAGAAAATTGAACAGCTACAAAATCATGAAAATGAAGACATCTACAAACTGGCTTATGAGATCATTGATCAGTTCTTCTCTTCAGATGATGTAAGTGTGTAATAGCTCTGCAATCTGCTTTTGTAGTTGTTTGTTTATATTTATAAATACGGTTCAAGGTAAAGGCAACAGCTCTAAAGCCTGCTCTGTGACATTTGTTTGGTTTTTCAGTGAAGAACGAGCCCTTATTTGAACCTGTTGCATATCTTACCATTCTTCATGATGAAGTGTCTAAAGATCTGATGCCTAATTTAAGCCTCATCTCTAGAGATTAAAACACTAGGCTTTGAATAGTTCTCTTAACTGTGAGCTTCTGACTAAGCTTGACACTTCACATTTGATAAGGTCCCTGCTGACTTGAGTACCGAATCTGAGATTCTGCTTCTTAAGAAACAAACTTTTGAATATTTTAGTGATTTCAGAGGTAGGATGTACTGATCAAGAATGTTGTTTTCAGTTTAAACATGTAACATAAATCAAAGGCAGGTTTTAGATTTGTATACGCTTTCAATCATAAAAGTTAATTGCATATAAAGGAAATGCAATCATGTCAGTCTGTGTCATGAAGCGAGAGGGTTTTCTACTTGTTTGAAAAACTTTCGGGAGCAGATTACTGCAAAAATGGTAGAGCTCAGTTGCATTCATGCCCTACTGTCCACGTTGAAGTTTATTTTGTGCTAGAGTTTCACTTTTATATGAACAATAAGATGTAAGTCTTGTTAAGCAACTGAAATTTTTTATATACAGCAGGACTTGGAATTTAATCTAGTGTCAGTTTGGTAACCTGTATACTACCTATTTAAATTGAAACTGCAGTTTTGGCTTAATCCTTACTTGATTTAATGGTATTGGTCTTCTCTTAAGAACTGTGACAGTTTAAGCTGGCRATAAGGATGATGCATGACTGACAGAATGCTTTCCAGGAGTGAAAACTGCATAAACAAGAGAGGCTATTGGGTGCCATGTAGCCTGCCTACTAAATACAAGCTAAAACATTTTGGCCTGAATTACTTTGTCATTATAGCGCTCTTACTAAATTGGGGGAGCAGAATGGCAAGACTTGATGCAAGGAAGTAGGTTAGGTGAAGAGATAGATGCTCTTTAGGATTGTCTGGCTCCTTTTTAGTGAGGCTTTTGTCTTTCTATTCCTACTCACGATGTTCTCGTTCTGTTACAGATTGATGAAGATCCTAGCCTTGTTCCAGAAGCAATACAAGGCGGAACATTTGGTTTCAATTCATCTGCCAATGTACCAGCAGAAGGGTTCCAGTTTTAGAGTGGTATTTTGGAAGTTAGGTACAATGCAGCATTGAATAAAAAAAAGGTTTGATCCATCAATCTTGGCTCATGGGATCCGCTGCTGCATTAAATCGGGAAAGAAAATGTGAAGATTTCATTTGGAATCACAGAAAAGCCCAAATGAAGTCAAGATGGCGAGTGGGTGCGAGTGAGAATGAGTGGCAAAATGTAATGAAAAACTTCACACTGAATGCTTATTTAGATTGTTCAAAGAAAAAGGGCTACAGGTCAAAGATCTTCAGTGCCTGAGAAGGAACAATGACTTACTAGAGCAATTGGGGGGAAATGCAGTACTATCATCATCAAGCCTTGTAAGCATAAGAGAATAGGATGCCCATATAAGTCCAAGGAGAATGAGCCCAGGCCTTGCTATGAAGCACCGTGTGAATGGACAACATTGAATGAATGTCTGGACTCGATGCTGTGGAGCCAGGCTCGTGTTTCAAATACGGGGCTCTTCAGTCCTGAAGCAGGCTCCTAGTCCTGGAGTGGCGTGTGTACGAGAGTATGGTTGTGATGCTGTATGTGAACGCATGCAAGCTTGATTCGCCTTCAGGGGGCTGATAATAAACCTAGTAAATCATCAAAATGAGTTCATAAGTGTTAACTTACACTGGACACAAAAACAAAGACCGGTTTAGCAGCAGACTCTGGTTTACTCCTGCAGCCTGTGTTTCTTTTTCGGGTTTTTTTTTTTCCCCTCTTATTTTTCTTTTAGTTATTTTTAATTTCTTTCCTGTATGGCTTATTAGTTGTTTGTAAAGTCAGAATTTCAGGAAGGCTTCCCTGTGCATTTGCACCAGATGAATGTTTGATGTTATGAAAAGCTTTCCATATCATCAAAACTAATTTGTAGATTTTTGCATGAAAAAAATCATACATTTCCCTTCAAATAGACTGTGTTGCAGTACACAAGTTGCCATAATAGTAGAAAGCAGTAAAATGTGGTAATAAAATCTCATCCTTTTCATTTTCAAAGATAACATGAAGACCTTTGCATGTGGTAATCTACAGCATAGTTCATTTTTAGATTTTGTTGAGTCCTGTAACCAAATGTTTCCGTTGTGGTAGAATACCGTGCTGTGTTTCAATGTTACTTGTTTTCAAACTTTGTTTTCTATGAAAATGATATGGAAACTTCTAAAAATGAAATTTGGTGCATATGTACTGCCGAATAAAGACCGAAAAAGAGGTGTGAATAGATGTACAAATCAAGTCATGGTTTGAACACCTTTAATATGCCTAATCCAATTGTTTTAGACTCTTTTTATCTTAGATGTAGGCAGCCATGAACAATCTATTTTGAGCCACTTTAGAGAGAAAACTTTGTATTTTTAAAACTTGCACAAAAAGGATGCAAGTGTTTTTATAATTGGAGTAATACCTCAGTTTTGAGGTTCTGCACACTAAATTAAAGGTGACATTACAAATTTGTACAAAATGAACTCTTTATAAGGTGGCTCATTGTAGGAAATGCTGTGCCTTCCCCTTTGAGCACAAGTGTTGCATGAACAACAGTTTGCTATAATAAAACATACCAGATTAGCCACCATTAGCATCTATATCTACCTTGTGTTTTAAAATCAACTGGTAATTCTGAAACACTGTAGAATGGATAAAGATTATTTTGTGATCATAACTCTTTGTTGGACTAGAGTATTTTTGCAGCATTCCTTGTCATCAGAAACATGGTTAAAGTTTAAAACTAGAAGCAGCGGAAACTAGCTTGTGAAATTTATCCAAGTAGAATGCAGGCTAGGCTGTCTTGGGGAAATAAACATTAAAACTTGCAACAGTCTTGTATTTGGTGTCTTTGTACATGCATTTCAGTTTTCATCAAAATGTGAAGATGATCATTTGAAGAAAGTTACAGTGATATTTCTGAAGCTCTTGTCTTTTTTTTTTTTTTTTTTCCTCTTACCTGCCAGATGTCAGTGTGTCATGCGGTATGTTATGTAGGCTTGAGGTAAATAACTATTTTGGTATAAATATTAACAAATAGCTAACTTACCAAATTACATAGTATGTATTCATGAAATAAATTGGGGCTGTTCTCATGTAAAATGTAGGGAACCCTCAGAGGAGGTAAAACGCTTAAACTGGTCTTTTTAAGGAAGTTGCAATGCCATAAGTAAAATTATACTTACTACTAATTTGACACTTAAAATATCTTTGTGAAGGATGTACTGTAGAAAATTGGTTTAGTGTTAGAATCCTTTCTTGTTAGGGGTAAGAGGAGAACAGATGCTTGTAGCAACTTTTATGTTTCAAAACAAACAAACAAACAAAAAAAAACCACCCACCAAACCCCAAAACACAATGGCAAGGTCTGCATTTACTGCCAGTAGATGCCTCTTTTTGGCACTTCCCCTGATATGATATACTTACAGAGAATAACCTTAAGCTGGTGCTGTTCTAGCTGCAGCCTGTACTTTCTTACATGGTCAGTGGTGGTGTTTTGTTGTTTTTGGTTTTTTGGTGGTTTTTTTAAGTGGAAAATTCTCTTCAGCTGCTTCACAGCAGATGCTGTCACTATTCTGTTGGTTTACCAAAATACGGAAAGCTTAAACACCTCAGCATCCACGGGGTGGCAGCATTCGGAGCTCTGGGGAACAAAACTGAAGCCAGTTTGTCCAATGCCTCTTTTCCCAAAAGTTGCAGTTTGAGGTAATGTAACTAATTCCATTGTTGGGGAAAGGGGAGTTGTTTGGGAGGCTTGGGGTACAAACAAGAAATAACTTAAAGACTTACTTTAGGAGTACTAATCAGATTATTAAGACTTCAGAAAGTAAGAAGGCAGAGTTAGTTACAGGTGCAACCTCACATTGCTGCAATGGAAGTCACAGACCAATCTTCTGCCTGCATGTGAAGATGAATAAATTTTAGCCTCTGACTTCACTGAGCAGTGGAATTAGGTCATCRGCAGAAGCAACTCAGATACCTGTTTCCCTTTTAACATTAAAGCTGTGACAYTGAGTGTACTTCTCAAGCTGTTCAGTAGCAGAACACTGTGATATTTAGATTGTAACCATGCAGATGGTAACTCTTTGGTCACTGTTCTTCAATTCTAATAAAAATAACCAAAGATGCAGAGGTGAGGTGGTGTGTTAATCTACTCTTTCAGGATTTTGAAGTAGAAAATCAGCTGTTCAGCTGAACTTAGGGTAGCAGATACCTAAAAAAAGGTCTTTAAAATATTAAAAGGACAAAAGTTAATCCATAGTATAAGCTATTCCAGGTAGGATTTTTATGCCAAGGAGCAGCATTGTTGGACCAAATTGGAATTTTAGGATCTTAGGGTTGGGCTAGCTGATTTAGCTAGGAGTTGTTCTACGGAGGGAAGAGTAGTATGCTGAATCGAAAGGGATAGCTTGAGAGAAGTTGACCCTGTTTCTTTCTCTCCCACTACTGGAAGTGGAATAGCCCCTGCTTGCGTGAAGCCTTTCAGCATAGGAGAGCCATTTGCTGGATGCATGGAGCCTTGGACAGAGACATACCTTTCATCTTTCTTCACAGAATGGTATCTTCTGGTGGATCACAAGCATTCCCAGTAAGTTGTCTACTTCTGCTGTTTTGGTAGTGGAACAGGCTAGTCTGACTTCAATAATTTCTGGATAGTGTGTTAAGATACCAAGCAACTTAAAAGGATTTCAAGTAAAATGAAATGCTGGCAACTTAGGCAACTTAGCCAGCCCTGAGCAAGAGAACCTGATGACTTTTGCTTAACCAGGGCTCTGCTCTTGCACAATTTCAAAAGCATAAGGAAAACAGTGGATGTGCCAGGAAGAAGGGGGTGACTTTCTGCTTGAAAGTGAAGAAATCTGTATGTATTTGTTAACAACAACTCCTATCATACAGTCTGTTGCATAAATCACCGAATTACTTTTGCTGCTTTATAATTAAGAATGTCTTCATATTAATACTTGTAGACTCTTTGCCACTTTTAACTATAAATGTTTCCTCAACTCTGCATGTCACCAAATTACTGGCAGGAATGCTGGTCACAAGGCTGGAAACAATTACAGAAGTCCTGCATCTGGATCAAATAGACTTTATGAAGGGAAACTTAGTAGCAGAAAATGTGTAAAGTTTACAAACTCTTCCCAATAGTAAGTTTTAGCTACTGCCAGAGTAAAATTCAGAAGGCACACAAAATTAATTGAAAGAGTTAATATTGCTTCCATACCTACAGAAAAGTGACTGGAAACTTAATTTCCATAAAGAAATTCCCATTTTGTGCTTGTAAATCCCTTGAAATAGGGTTCCTGTATTTATTCTGCTGGTTTGGTGTGCTCCAAAGCTAAGGAAAGCAGTTTTCTTCAAGCTGTCATTAAAACTGTCATATGTAAATACCTTTGATGTATTTTTAAATTTCTGTAAAACAATACTGAAAGCTACTATTACTAGAAAACGACAGATGTGGGAAACTTTAAATGCCAGCTATTGGTAAATGCATTACAGAAGTTTTGTAATTTGATGGAAAGGCAGATGGTCAGTAGTCAGACTTTATATCAGCAACGCCAGATCATGGTATGAAGCAAGTATGTCATTTGTAGAATGGCAGTTTTTCAGATTAAATGTTGCTTCATCTTGAATTCTTAATTCTTTTAAGAACATAAAAATAAACTGAGTATAAAACAACGTACTTTCTTACTCTGAACACCAGTTATCTATATTGTAAATTATTGTCAAAAGCTCCCTTGTTTGGTCTTCCGCTTGTGTAGCTTTTTCCTTAAGACTTTCCTGGTGTGTTGAGGGGGGTAGTAGAGGGGAAAGGATTACAATTTTTTTTATTCTGTATTATGAAGTGCATGTACCCCAGAAACAAAACTACTTCCAGGTTGAGTTGCCTGTGCCATTTGGGCTATTTCAGGCACTGTGGTTTACTAGGATGTCTTCTCTGTTGTTGCAGTGTACTTAGTATAGATCCTGGAGTAACGTATCAATACGTTCCCATCCACCACCACAAAAATCAGAGTATTGATGAGCTGGAGAAGCATCTTTCAAGAAACATGAAACAGATTTAGACCTTTGTGAGCTTGGGGTAGGGGAGGGAGGGGAGTAGTCCAATACCATGGACAGCTACAGGCACGTAGTCTGAAAGATGTGGTTCTCTCAAATACATTAAAATGAGAAGAGGAGCTGATAACTATAGTAATTGGTTCGGCGTTGAAATTAAGGCAAAAATCTGAGTGCTTTGTCAGCCTCAGAGTTTTTTCTTAAGTGGCTGCCTGTGCAACCAGTGAAGTTCTGTGCATGGCTATCATGGGTAAAACCCTTGCCTGAGCAATATTGTGATATAAAATCTTATTCTGTCCTACTGTGTTACTTCCCTCCTTATAAGCTTTCAATTTTTTTTTTCCTTAACTATATGCCCAATTTACCTCTTTCTCATTTAAGCTGTTTGGAATCTGTCACGGCTTTGGCCTCCTTCACTCATACTACACAGTTCATACTCATTTTTCTACTACTACTCATTTTTCTACTACCTTTGGCAAGGTATTTATAATGAACCAGAAGTGTGCAGCCAGCAATTAGACTTCTGTGGTGGAACCAAAGCCTTAGTTTGCAGGTTGGTTGTATTGTGGACCTGAACAGGGCTTTCCTCACCTAAAATGTATTTTCTCTAACTGTATCACTTGTTCTAATAATATGTTCACTTACAAACCTTGACCTGCTTACACATTTATGTTGGCTATATGGCATTTTCATTTTTTAGCTGCTGTGAGTTTGTGTGCTTTGCCACATGATAGCTTTCTAGAATTGTATAAATATAGAAATGCAGATTTTTTTTTTAATGGGGTGAACCTCTGAAGTGTGTTCCAGATTACTTGATTTGTACTGAGATACAAATGATATCCGTGTTGCTATGTCTGTTTTATGTTAGTAGACTYGCGGAATACCTATTTTGCACTAGCTAAGCATCTTCAAAACATAGTTCTTGTTACGATTTTTGTATTTCCCTGACTTAAATTGAAACATCTTTTAGCAGGTTATTACTGCACCAGACCCTACAAATGCAGTTAGAAGGGGGCTGTCTCATTAAGCTAACATTTTCAGAATGGCTCTGGCATTAGTACATTGCAGACCGTCAGCTGTGCAGATTGAACACTGGCTCATTGTCTTGTCCATTGCAACTTCTGCCAGGTGCAGAATTCTGCTAGAAGATACTTACTCCCAAAATTTTATTTGCAAAGATTTGCCACTGTGATGCAGTTAACATAATGGTAACAATGGAACATCCACGTGGTTGCAGCCTCTTCTACAAATTGGGCACAAGGGCAGAATAAACTGCATGTGAAGATTTTCATATCTGGCTTAATATTGCTTTTTCGTGTTCAAGTAGTAAATAAAATGTTTGACATCTCTGTAATAGAAAGTGGATTACTGATCTGTCAGTGAATGCACACATTCTGTTCATCTCCGACTTTTTATGAAATGTGCTCTCATCATCTTGACATACCCACAGCAGGTGGTTTAGTAATGAYCTCTCTGGTATAATGACCCATTATGTGGCATAATCCTCCAGCCAATGGATCCGTTCTCTGAAAAACAAGTTATTTTCTGGGTTAGTTTTCAGCTAGTTCTTTGATGAGCCCGTGTGGCTGCTTCAGCACAAGGGAGGTGGATGAGGCCACCTTTGTGATTGATGCAGACTGGCCCAAGTTACGAACCTGCTAGCTGGGTTAGAAGTGGAGGCAGGGGATAAGGAAGCTGATTCACAAACCAAACAATCTGCAGAAACAAGGCTGGTCTCTGGTACCATCAGCAGGCAGGATGAGCACAGTTGGCAGGGATCTGTCCACCTGTAATTAAGGGTAAGGTCACGATTTAAAGAATGGTTTTGACAGAGCAAGCCACTTTTTAAAACCTGGTGACTTCAACTAAGGCAGTCTTCTGGCTTGAAAGGATTAAACTGTAAGGTGCTAGAAAGTAAAGGGGGAATTTCCCCAGTTTACCCCAAACTCCTATAAAACTAACAGTGTAAGATGTACTGATTATTTACATAGCAAAACAGGAAAATAACAACTAGTGCTAGCTCTGGATTGTTCATATTTTATCTCATTCCAAGCATAACAAGAAAAAAAATATACCTTGCACCTGCAGTCTTGTACTATCCTCTTTGATCTATTCCTGGGAATATTTGGGCATGTGAATGAACCAAATGAATGCTGTTAGCAAAACTACTGTGGGACATATGGAATAGTCAAATGGAATATATAATGAAGGAACACAGCTTGAGAAAGAAATACACCATGTTTGGACTATGTATTTGCAAAACAAATATGTAAAATACTCTCTCAATTGTACTGTAACATTACCAATATGCAGAATTGCCCCAGCATGGAAGTAAAGCCAGAGTAAGAAGTCCATGCTGTTTTAATCTTTATTAACTGTCTTAGGTTCCACAAATCTAAGATAAACCTAAACTGGAACTGGTTATTTAAAGAACCATATCTATTATTTTGGAATTAATTTTAGAATTAAATTATCTCTAATTTTAGAGTTAAGCAAGTATTTGGACTTACGCTTTTTTTCCCCTCCCTTTGCTACTGCATCTGTTTGGGAAAGGACATTGCCTTCTTTTAGAAGAACGCTTTTAAGACATCTAAGTCCTGTTCTCAAGAAGGACCTAATGTTTCTCCAAACCATGTKTTTTAAGGAAGGATTTGATTTTCAACATCTTAAGTCCCTTTTATAGCAAAATAAGAATTTTACTGAAACTTTCTAATTCATAAGGTTTTCTGGATAAATCTCTTACTGTGTGGTGTCTGGATAGTTGCCTGAGCAGGCCTCGTGAAGGCAACGAATGTAGTCGGTATCTCTGGGAAGAGCTCTTCCCTATGTCAGTTAGCCTTTTCCTTTATTCATGGGAAATTTTTTTCATGTTGTCTTTCCTGTTTTGAAGGAATATGCCTCTTCCATTTTGGAGTCAGCTGTCTTCTGTATGATAAGGAGACTCTCTGACATTTGAGCTTGTATCTGCTTGCTTGGGAGAAAGACCGTCCTCTGTTTGGAGGTCAGTTTCCTTGTGGATGAAGTTGAYGCCTTCCTCTGCTTGGGGTTCAGCTGCTTCTTGCTTGAAGGGCAGATGTTCCTCTCTCCGGGGTTCAGTTCCCCCCTGGAGGAAGGCGGCACATGTCGCCTTGGGTAGTYGAGTCTCTCCTTGCAGTGAGGAAGGAAAGCCGTGCACGTTGCTAGTGCCATCTTCTTCATCTGTGGGGCAGGGGTTTGTCTCTTGCTGCTTGATCCTGGCAAGGCAAGGGGCCACAGCAAGTTTGAGCTGTGCCAAGGCAGTGCAGCTCGAGCCAGCTGCATTGACTGTGAGGGTGCARGCAAGGATACAGAAGAAGCAGCTTGAGCCAAAGGCTGAGGAGAGGCCCAAGGGTCGAAGCTGCTGCACAGTGCAGAGGTTGTGCCTTACCAGTGCCCAGAGACCAGAGCTTGTGGCCACTGCGCTAGCAGCGAACAGGGCAGCTGAGCCATGCAGGAAGAAGGCAGCCATTCTGCCCTGCTTCAGCCCCAGGAAGTTGAGCAGCAAGGCCCCGCAGCTGCTGAGGATGGCTAGCAGGCTGCAGAGAGCTGTCAAGTTCATGAGGATGAGTCCTGCACGGCCCAGGAGTGGGCAGTGAGAAGGGATGTCCCTGTGATGAAGGACCCGGGCGGTCCCTAGCATGAAGTTGGTCAATGCACCTTGGACCRCAACCCAGCTAGGGTAGGCTTCAGCTGTGCACATCATCCTGAGGTCTAAGCAGTGGGCTACAGCCGCCTCCAGGCTGCCCCTTCGCTGCCTTTTGCCTTTCATTGCCAGTGCCTATGCTTGGGGCTTGTCATGGAGCTCGTCACTGCTTCCATGAGGTTGTGGTGGAGTGAGGCGGGACAGTGGGGCAGCTCCCGGCCCTCAGCACCGGACTCCTTCCTCCCGAGGGCAGCATCGCCTCAGCCGGACAGGGTGGTGGACCAGGCAGGCCTTGCTGGGGTAATGCATCCAGAAGTGCTGTGTTCAAAAAGGGAGAGAAGCAATTAGCCCAGCTGAGGGCACCTGCTGTGCCTGGTGGCAAAAACATAGCTGTATGCCCAGGAATCCTGTAATCCCATGCCCTGCAATCAGGCCCATTCAGAAGCAAATGCTCTCCCGAGTACTAGAGCTACCAGTTAATAGGTCAAATCCTACATGACATTCCTATTAAAAATCATGCAAATAGGTAAGTGTCACTAAAATATTTTTCTATGGTCTCCTCCTGCTCCCTGTCATTGAGAGAAAACAATCAGGTATGTTTTTAATCCCTCCTCTTCCCCTGCCCATTTTGGTAGCAAAAATAAGAACAATTCTATCAACCTACCCTCTATGGGGGACTATGTTGAAAAGCAGCGTACGCAGAGGCATGATCATAAGGAATATGTATTAGAAACTGTAATTAGATTCAGGTAGCAAAAGTAATCAACAGCCAACAGATTTTTTTTTTTTTTTTTTGTAACAAAAATCAGAAACTGAGAGTTGAAAAATGTATGGTTTTTTAGAAAACTTACTCGTTTTGGGAAAGTTGCACCTAGATTGCAGCATCTGTACTGCCACAAGTGGCACTACAGTGATAGAAAGCACTATTTCAACTTGTTATGGTTGGAAAGTTGAAAGACTTCAACTTGATAGCATGCAAAAAATTTCAATTAAAATTGTTAAATATTCAAAACTAAAGTGGTGTAACTGACATCAAAAGATACAAATTTAAGGCTAGTAGTATCACAACAACTTCACACACAAAAGACCAGTTACAGCTGACACAGTGTGCCTTATCAGCTAAACTGTGGTGGTTAATTTGTTAGAGCATGAGGTTTTTTTATTATTCCAAACATAATTCCAGATGTTTCCTGGATATTTGTATAAGGTCTTCTAAATACCAGTTTTAAGACAGATGTTTAGGTAACTTTTGAATGATGATTTATTATGATTTACATTACAACATCAAATGAATTTCTTTTCAAATTCACTGTAAAAGTAACATCTGAGAATAACTTTACAGTTTTAGTTTAGTGTAGTTCGATGAACTGTAAATAAATATAGAATAATCTGGAGTATGAGAAACATCTACACAACATTGAGTACTTGACTGATAAAATCTTGAGATTTACCAGTTTCACAGATGTCAGTAACCATAGTCCTAATCCCTTCACTTTCTAACTGCAATCATGGTTTTTGCTTAGCAAGGTGATAAACTCTATATTCTTCATTATAATAGCCCAATTTTAACGTATGGCAGTAGCAATTTTGCTTCACTTAAAATTCTTTAAATGTCTTCAGTAGCCAAAGTAGGTAAACAAGCTTAAATTGAAACTGAACATTACCACTTACATTTATTTTTATTTCTGTCATTAGTAGTTGGCAGGAGGTCTGTTGCCGCTCCCCCTGAAGCAGATGTCAGAAGTTTTTATGTCTCTTGGTTTCCAACTTCAGGGTGAATTTCTCCCCAGATTGTGAAGAAAGAATCAGTTTGGCAAGACGTTGATTACAATAATGGCACAAAAGAGCAGAAAAGAAAACACAGCTGTACACCAAGGTGTTTCCACTTTAATTTCATTAATGCCTCGCATTTCATTACTGCTGACGATGGCATGGAGTGTATCGCTCCTGATCAGCAGCTTTCCCCTTTTGTGCCATGTCTACCTTGAAAATTCAGTCAAGCCTGCGCTATACAAACCCTCCTTTCCTTAAGCTCCAGCTGGATTCTTAAGCGCTGCAGAGAGGGACGTCCGTCCGTCCCCTCAGAGGTGCGGGAGTCGCGGCTCCCTCCCGCCGTTGAGCTCGGCCCGCCCGTGCCTGCCGTCAGCACGGCTGTATTTAATGTCACCCTTTCGGTGGGGCCCGCCGCGGGGAGGCGCCTCCCGGGGCGGCCGTTAACGGTCGCCCGCCCGGTTTGAACGCGGCGCCCCGCCCCGCCGCCCGTTTACTTTCGAACGGAGCGGCCGTTAGTTCCCCCCCCCCCCCCCCGCGCATGCGCGGCTCGGCGGCGCTGTGGCAAGCGGCGGGGCGCGGGCCCGGCGGTTTGAAGGTGGCGGCGGCCTCGCCGTGCGGAGCCCGCTGGCTCCCCGTTAGGAGGGCAAGGTAGCGGCCGTGGGGAGCGGTGTGCAGCCCCGGGCGCCGAGGTGGCCAGGTAGGTGACGGGGTGGGCGCCTCGCAGGGAGCGCGGGAGCGGAGGCAGCCCGTGTCCCCCGGTCTCCCGCGTTACAGCCGCGCAGCGCTCCGCGCCAGGAGGCGTTTTGTGAGGGCTTGACCTGGCGTCGGAGCTCGCACGGCCTTCTGAGGTGAAACCGCCCTGGAAGGGGAGCAGTGTCCGCAACGACCGCTTTCCCCTCCTTCTTCCAGTCAGCCTTCACGGCTGGGTAGTGCTGGGGTTGCCGGCAGCCTGCCCCGCTGGCGAGGGGACCCGCTGCCGCCGGGGGACACCTCTGTCCTCGGGCAGTGCTCGGGTGTCACACACCTGACCGCTTCTTTCACAGCCTTTAAGGGTGTTTCTGTAACCTCAGCAAGGTTTTGGTGTTAGTGTTGATCCCTTTTTCTAGTTGTTAATGCAGGCACGGTTCCCATCATTACTAGTTGCTGAATTGTCTGTGGGAGCTGGCAGAGGGTCTGCAGCAGGCAGGAGCTCTGCGGGTGACAGGTAAGGGTGTTACCTTCCTTCTCCTAGCTCCACCGCCCGGTACTAAGAGGCAAACGACAAGTGAGCGCTCAAGGCCAAAAGCTCTGACAGAGTTTAAGAGGCGAGGGATGGAGAGCGAGTTTCGGCAATGGAATACGAGTATGGAAAGGACAGAGCAGGATAGTTGTTGGTTTTGGATGTGGTAACTTGTGTAAGCCTGTTTTAGTAGCAGACAAGGAGACGGTGGAGGAATATACAGGAGGGAACTGTCAGGTCAGCTTGACAGGGAAACTAGACAGACTTCTCAGCTGTGTTCATCTCCTTTCAGGTCATAAAAAACATGTAAAAATCTGGGATGGTGGTGTAGTAGCTGTGGTAGGAATAGGGACTAGGGGCAGAACATCGCTGGTTGAGAATTGCTGTGACTTGGGCGTGGGATATTTGTGGCACGGGGTAAAGCAGTACAGCTGAAAYGGGCTGGAATAGAAAGGTTTAAGATCTAGCTGTTGTTTCTCATTTCTGGTGCCTGGCCTGTTGTTACAGCCACCAAAGCCGGCAGACTCCATTCCTTTTGATGCGTCAACAAATACCAGAGCTGCACCTCAGCCTTCTGGTTTTTTTTTTTAAAAAAAGTTCTGTTACCCTTGACCGTGAAGGTGACTTGTAAATGGAAAACACTGCCCATAATGTCATTTAATCTCTTATTTTTGCACAATGTAGACTTCAGCTTTTATGCTGGTGCTACAGGAGGGCTTCATGGACCGCTATGGGATGGGGAGATGGCATTTCTGACGTGGATTTAGTTGTCAGTGCAGTACGGTATTGAAAGTCGAGTCAAGTGTTCCAGTGTCCTTCAGGAGAGAGCAGATGTCGTTTTCTGTCCTGACAGCGGGGAGCCTGGCAGCACCTGACTCCCAGGGAGGGTCTGCCTTATGTGCCCCTTGTAACTCTTTGTTCAGGCTGTCACAACTGTTACCCAATGCCAAATTCACCTTTTAAAATCCTCCAGAGTAGAATGGGGCRTATCGGCTTGTTACAGCTGGCTTTTGCTATAAAGCAGTTAGTTGTTCACCTGCCTAAACACTGACGTACGCTGTATTCTAGATGTAATTGTTTCTAAACAACATCTTGCATAATTAGCTGGATGAGCAGCGGCCTGATCGCTAGGTGAGGAACTCAGTGTTATCAAGGAACACACTACATTACCTTGATCTGCTTAACTGAAGGCTTTGGCAGATAAACGATAATACAGGTATGCTGTATTACATGTTTTCACCTTGTCTACAGTATCGCTAATTAGGATAAAATCATAGCTACTTAGCAGGCCTTCTGTTGCTGGAAGATTTCTGAAACTCACTGTGTTACTGGCACAATTCCCCTTTTGAATTTTTAAAATACCTTCTGGTTTGTAATTTGCTTATACTGAGTGACTCTTACAATAAATACGTACGTACAGACACACACATGTATTTGCTACCACAGTTGTTTGGAACATGTAAGGAAAAGTATCTGCTCTGTGCAGGAAAGCATTTACCAGCTTCCTGCTGCTTTTTTTTTCTCCTGGAAAACTTTTTTTCTTTCTCTTTGCTTAACTCTGTGATGTTGAGTCTTCTCTGTCTTTTCGTTGGTGTTCCCAGTCTCTCTGTTTCTGATCTGCTGGTTTATTTCCACTGTTGTTCACGTGTAGACTATTTCCTCCACGCTGCTGCCAGTGCAGGATGAAGCTGAATCTTGGGATTTCTGCCTTTTGCTTCCCTGGTACAACTCTGGAGTAGTTGTCTAGAGCAAATTAAAAAAACACAGGGTGCCTGTACCAAAGATCAACGTTAGCATTCTGAATACTGTTTCGAAAGCGATGAATAATAACTCAGAAATGAAGTGCCGTTTCTCCTGGAGGTGCCTGGGAGGCCGCTGCGGCGGCGGGGGGCTGGAGCCGGGGTGCCCCACGCCTGGCCCACGCAGCCTCGGCCCGTGCCCGGAGCTGGGTGGCAGCCTCCGCTGAAGGCAAAAGATCCTGCCCGAGCACTACCGGCCTGGCCTTCCAGAGCTGCTCGCTAGCAGGCAACTGCTGTCACTCCTTAAATTTCTCAGTTGCCTGGGAAACAGAGCCGTGTGTTTCTGTGGAAATGGGAATTTCAGTCCCTCTGGCCAGCGGCTGCGAGGGTTATGAAGCAGCCCTGCCGTGAGCGCAGGCCTCTGGGCCGGCTGGCTTGTTTCTGCCTTAACCTGCGCAGGCTGGTGGCAAGGCGCCTCGGTTTGCTAGGGCGAGGCACGGCCTGGTTGGGGGAGTTACTGCTGCAGAGTTTGAGGTGATTCATAATAGAGCTAAGAAAAATTTTGTAAAGTTGGTCCTTTGTTTTTATGGTAGCAAGCAACTACTTTGCAGTTAAAACAATTTTTTGAAGATTAATTTTATCTTGCCCTTTACGTAGCTCAAATAAGCTAGACATGTGTTCTTTATAAAGAAAATTTCCCTCCTGTAACAGTTCTTTTGAAGAGAACTACAGCCCTAGATTTAGGAAAAAGTAGTGATTTTAGACATAGAGGTTTTCTAAAACTATATTCATTCCATATATATAAGAGAAAATAATGAATGAGAGTACCTACTAAAGATTCTTTCTTTTCTAACCATGAGCAAAAACTTAACTGATTTTTTTCTTTTGTTTAAGTGGAAGTGACATTCCCAAGATTCATAACAACTTTTTATTTATGTGTATATATATAAATAAAGCCTTTAAATGTATTTCCTGTGGAAGTCAATTCTCAAACAATAATTTATCTAGACAGCGGAGTAGAATTGTTGTTCAGCTTCCTTTCATTATTGACACATTTCTTTAGTTTCAGTGTCTGGAACATCACTTACAAATGTGAAATTAGTAACATATAGACCTAAAGGACCTAGTGTTGCCACAGTGGCTGATTGGAAAAGCTGGAAAATAAAGGTCTGTGGCTCCCCAGTAAAAAGAGAAATAYCTCAGGGTCTTGATATTAATTCTTGATATTAAACTAGGAGAATACACTAGTTAGTTATAAATGCTAACACACTTTATCATTCTTTTAAAGGATAGTTCTTCAGAATTATGTCTCTCTAGTAGATTTTCTTCCCACTGTTGTCAAGGTCTCTTTAAAAAGTGGAGTTCAAATATGTGAACCAACATTTGATATTAATTAGCTGAAGAAATGACATGAAGTGTGTTGGATAGATTTTTTTTTTTTTTTTTTAATAAAGCTGAATTAATCAAAACTGTTCAAAATTGTTTTCAATATAAAGTTGACTTGCTCAAAAAACAACATACAAGTACCTCCTTGAATTGAACTTGATTTTTTGGRTGATGATGGCCATTAGGGGTTTTTTTAATTATTATTATTCAGTGTGGTTTTACAGGGCAAAAGAATCTGATCGAACTTTGTTGAACACTTTCACTTTTGGGTGTACCAACCTATCTCARTAAAGTGAGATAACCCAGGCTTATTTCTGGACAACCAGCATAGRTTTCTCTGTTCAGAGCTGATTTAACTCTCAAAGAACCAGGGTCTGAGTATTTAGCTTCTGACTTCCATCAGGTTAGCTCTGTGCCTTTTGCAGGAACAATGCTGCTTCATTTATGTATTGTAAATTGTTTATTAGTTAGTGCCAAATTTAATCCTTAGTGGCTTTCATGATTCCAAATGCAATTTAAGGTTTTGTTTTCAAAGGAGAGTATATTTAACAACTCAGTTCCTTTTAAGTAGATTCACTTAAAATAAACCAAACTTTGTTAATCTCGGTGTCAATAAGAAATGCTGATAGACCGATGCACAAATACATTAATGCATTAAAAAGATTAGGAGGGCACATCGGAATAAAATAGCGTCCTTAAAAACATCCCATAGCTAGTTATCTTCCTGACTGAATCAAAGGTTCAGTAGCACTTGGTGCAGCTGCATTAGCCCAGCTGCATGTTATTGTTTTTAGATTTGGAGTTAGACCCTAAATGGAGAGTCTTTGATACCAAATGCTTGGACAATTTCTTTTTGCAGTGTAGCAAAGTCGACAGAGTTGACTAGAACTGATGAAGGGGACAGGAAAACGTGACACACAGATAAGGAAAGTTCGTACTAGTTTCCCCATTTTTTTTAACAAAATTAAAAACAGAATTATGATTTATTATGAAAACTGGCATTAAAGTTATTGTTATTTGTGACTTTACAGTGTGATTTCACTAAGCTGGCAAAGAAAAACAAGGCAACATTGTAAAGGGTGGAAAACGAAAGTTAGGTTTTTAGTTTTGTGCTTGAAGTAACCCAGGAATAACACCATGAGTCTAATTACTGTTAGTGGTATTGTATTTAAGGGCCATTGAGTTAGACTCTCGTTTGTGCCAGAACCTAGAGATAGCTTTTAGTAAATTTGACTGTTTAATGACTATTTATATTACAAAAGTAACATTTGAAAAAAGTTAGGGGAGAAAAAAAAGTTTCTGTACTTACTGTTCTATTCTTATGTTGAAAATGTTACTCACAGTGTGAGAAAATTTTCATGATTCTTAGGTTATTTAGAAACTTTAGTTCTAACTGCTATCACTCTCTTCTACTGTTTCCCACTGTAAAAAATATCTAGTAGCAGATTGCTGCTTTTCCTAGCTTTTTAAGGCAGAAGTTGGATATGGGTGAACACTATCTAGTTACTTCGATCATAAGTGCAGATCATAATTTGCTGAAATCTTTAAAGCATTGCTCACTTTCATTCTCTTTTTGTTTTTTTTTTTTTTTTCCCCTTAGCAATAAATTGCTAATGTTACTGGTCACTAAATATCATGCTGAGGCGCTTAGGTTAATAAAACGATTTTAAATGAGTTGATTGTAAAAAGAGATTAAACTGTTTTTTCTTTTTGTTTTTCTGTTGTAGGACATGCATCACTTTGAGGAAGACTTAACGTGTTCCATTTGCTGTAGCATATTTGAAGATCCACGCGTTCTGCCCTGTTCCCATACGTTTTGTAGGAATTGTCTGGAAGGTGTTATTCAGCTGTCAAGCAACTTTTCTATTTGGAGACCCCTGAGAGTTCCTCTGAAGTGTCCCAACTGTAGGAGTATTGTTGAAATTCCTGCCGCTGGCACCGAATCGTTGCCTATCAACTTTGCATTGAAAGCTATTATTGAAAAATACCAGCAGGAAGATCACGCTGATGTTGCAACCTGCAGCGAACACTATAGGCAACCGTTGAATGTTTACTGTCTTTTGGATAGAAAATTGGTGTGTGGCCATTGCCTTACAATAGGAAAACACAACGGTCATCCCATAGATGACCTTCACAGTGCCTACATAAAAGAAAAGGAGACTTCCGGAAAACTTCTCGAGCAGCTAACCGATAAACACTGGACTGATGTATGTTTGCTTATTGAAAAGCTGAAAGAACAGCAGTCCCAGTGCGAGAGCATTGTTCAGGACGATAAAAAAGTAGTAGTACAGTACTTTAAGAAACTTAGCAATACCTTGGAGCACAAAAAACAAGCTCTGCTGACTGCGCTGGATGAAGTTAACACACACATTTTGGAAGAGTATCAGCCTCTCATTGAGAAGTTGAAAAAAATAAGGGAAGAACAGCTGGAATTAATGTCACTGAATACATCTATTCAAAAAGAAGAGTCCCCACTTATTTTTCTGGAGGAGGTGGGTGATATGCATCAACGTATAGAAGCTTTGAAACAGAAGCAACTACCGGATGTTAAACCTGTGGAGATTCATCCGAGGATTGGGCACCTGTTGAAAGATGTGTGGTCTAAAACCGAAATCGGTCAGATCAACAAGATCCTCACTCCAAAAATAAAACTGATTCCGAAAAGGAAGTTCCACAGCAAAGGCAGTGGAAAGGAAGGAAGAGAATCTAAAGAACTCCTCCAGGCTGTAAATCCTTTAGCAATCCTGCTGCTTTTTATAATAATAGTGGTTACTGTGTTTTTGTTTCACAAACCGGCGTCATCAGTTGTAGTTGAAGCTATTCCTGCTTATATCTCGGAGTCCTTGCTGCTTATGTATCAAGATTTCTGTACCCATTTGCAGAATATAGTGGATATGCTGTGCCGTACATTTAATTTACTGATGGAGTTTTGGGGGAGAATTGTTTCTCTCTGACTATTTCAGTGATTAGATTAAAAGTTAGTGTAGGAATCCACAGGATTTTTTTTTTTTTAATTTCTACTTAAAAGCTGGATTGTTAAAGCTCTGCACTTTTCCTTTCTATTTCCATATCCTTCCTTTTTCTGTATTGTATACATTTCCTCTTAGCTAAGTCTCAGTTAACAGAGAAGATTTGCCACAAAAATGGCTTCCTCCTCTGCTCACACAATAGGGCAGGTTGGTAGGTGTTTGTTTAAACTGGAAGCTGGTCAGAAACGTCTGCCTAAGCAAGCTGTCATCTGGAGTCCTGTTTGTAAAAACTCTACTTAAACATCTACTATCTTTTTTTTTTTTTTTTTTTTCCTCCTGGTAACATAATTTTAAATTGTTTTTTTAATAAAAGCACTACAACCTTAAAGGTTGAAAGAACACCTCAGGCTGCAGACTGGCTAGTCCTGGATGGGTCAGTCGCTAGCTCTGGTGTATATAGAACTCCTATTTTGTGTTTTACTGACCTCTCTCTGAATGTATTTTAACTGACACCTGTGGTCTTTAAAGCGTATATTCACGGCCCTGGGCTTCATTTTGTTTGTTCCTGGTTACTAGTGGATGACATGATTTCATCTTCCCCCCCCCCCGTGTGTAATAACTGTGTCTTTCAAATGGTTCTCTCCACCTTGCAGAGCGGTATCTGGAGGACTTCTGGTGAAATACTGCATACAGTTTTTTAGTGCCAGCTGTGCACAAATCAGGTGTTTGGTGTTTGTTTAGCCTGGCAGGGAGCTCTCACCACTTACTAAAATGAGCCCTGACTTTTTGCTAAATCATTTAATATGTCGTGAAAATAGATTCATACTGTAGTAAGTAGCAAAACTCCCGTTGGTCAGTGGTATAAGGATTTCAAATGTTGTCAAGAGCTCTTAAAACAACTTGGCAATGAATATAAATTTATATTCAACAGAGATCTTTACCTTGACATAGAGGAAACGTGTTAGCATTTTATTCTGCCATCAAATGATAGCTAACGCTGTTTACTACTGATGAGATGCTCCAGTCTGAACCGCGCTCAGGGGCAAAATCCCCAGTGAAAGCCATTTCTGGCCCTTGGTTACTAACGGTCTGATTACAGTAAGTACTGGGACAGCCTTGAAGTGTTGCGGTTACAACAGCAGAACACAGATGAGCTTACGATTCACTAAAAAACCAAAAATGAGTATTTGCCATGTCTAATTGTATTTGAGTTGATAAAAATAATAGCATGTTCTAGCATAGCAGCATTCCTCCTATAAAGATCCTAATAACAATATTGATATCCTAATATTTTGCTCTATTGATAAAACACTGCATTTAGCCAGCCACTGTGCAGCTCCCCTCTCTGCGGCGCGGGGGGTTTGATGGTCTAGGTTTGACTGAGGTAGGGGCCGGCAGCACTTCAGAGGAGTGGGACTTGGCCCGAGCGTCAGGAGCCGTTTCTAGAATTTGTACGTACGTTTTCTGTCATCTTTTAGAGTTACAAAGGCAAATCCCATGGATACCGCTGGTCAGGTTTTGAAATGGTGTTTAGATGTATCCTGGGACTGGATAAATGCTGCTGTATTAATTTCCCAATAAAATTGGGAATTTGGTTTTGTCTTAAGCCCTGCTGGAAGGCTGTCACTTGGCATGTGCGTCTCTCAAAACCTGGTGCTCAGTGTCTGTCCGCTACCATGTGAGGCTGCTTTTTTGACTTGCCTTCCTCTTATTTTCCTGACTTTTAAAAACTTACAGAGTTTATAATGCCATTTTTATTTTTCAAGACTACAGGAATTTATAAAATGCCTTTACCACCGATTGAAACATTTAGTACTTGTACTTATAAGGCACTATATATTTTTAAATTTGCATACAAATAAAATATTCTTACAGTAGGATTGGCTAACACCTTGATTTCCTTACTGCACAGAACCTTCCCTGTGACCCTAAACAGCGCCGAGACATGCAGCTRAACTGGTGAGAGGGGACGGAGCGGCAAGTCTCCCTGCAGCAGGAACGTGGGTGTTCAGCAGTGCTCTGTCTCGCTGCTTCATTTTCTCCCAAGAGCCCCGTTTTTTTGCAGCATGAACTTTAGGAAGATTCTGTGAAATGGCATGTCACGAGGTGGGTCCGTGTGGATTTCAGTCTTTCACGTTGCCCACCACAGGCCTGTTTTACTAATTTTTCTCATGTTTCTGTGGGAGTGCAGCACAGGTGTTTTCTGGGGAGTGCTGTAAGCAGCTTCTCATTTTCCCCTTACCCCAGCACTCTGCGGGGTCGTACAGCTGAGACAAGCTGCTTCAGCCCTGCTCTCTCCTGTCATCGGTGCTGGATACAAGTCCTGTGTGCCGAGTTTCACGTTAACAGATGGAAACTTTTTCAAGAAAATGAAATCTTTTTACTGCATTTTAATTGCGGTGTGAGAGGGTTTTGTACCCTATCAAACCTACGGTGGGTTTTTTCTCATCTTTTGAACTATCCTCTTTTGAAACCACATTCTAGAAGTGTAGTTCTTACTGCATGCATTTTTTTAGATTTTTTTTTTAAATTTTTGTTTAGAGGGGCAGTCTGGTTGAAAAAGATTGTGTTGAGACCCAGTGGGGGAAGAGATGTAAGTTTCCAGGCTGTACCTTAGATTCCCAACACTGCTTATTGCCAGGTATCCAAGCAGCCCCTTGAGAACAGAGCAGCGTGCCGAGATACCGAGGTGGCCGCTGACAGCATAACCAGAATATCGCTCTTTGAGGAACGTCTCTTCCAGATGAAAATAATGCTTTCTTCCCCCACTCGCCTTCCCCAGCAGCTCATTAGCACCAGAAGTTTTTGTGCTGACCTGTCATGGGCCCTGCTGCAGCTTTCCTGTCTGCTTCTCGGTTGGGTCGCTGTTACTCCTCTGCCTCCCTTGCACTGTACCTCGGGTCCCTCGTGCAGTGCGTAGCTGGATGTGTAACTTACTACCTCGGGATTACGGCAACAACAGTGGGATAAACTAAACTAACTCAGGTTTTGTAAAGCATACTTGGTATGAAAATAGCAAGAGACAGAAACATAAACAGGGACCAACAGCACAGAGCAGGATGAGCTGGCAGTTCTAGGGCTGTTCCTGGTCAGCTTTTCTGCCATGGGCCTTCTTACGAACAACAGCACAGTGATGATTGATTGAGCTTTTGGTTTTTTTTCAGGAGATAAACCGCCACCAGAGGCGCTTCTAGTTCAGGGAKCAGTAGTAGCGCAAGTGTGCCAGATACTGGCCTGACTTTTGGAGTAAAACACACAATTTCAGTTCTTAAAGTACAAAAAAGGATCAGATTCAAAGCAAAACCTGTACACTGAAGTGCTGACAAGATGCTGATGGAAATGGAGAACTGTCTAAGAGCCAGGTGAGCAGTGGGTGCAGGGTACAGCTGTACATCACCTTACCTCTGCCCTGGGARCAGTTCAGCCCTTTGTGAAACCATGGTGGAAGTGAGCAGATGGTCATTACTGTGTTAATAAACCCCGAGCACACAACATGGCCACGGGCTGAGAGAGAGGGAGGAGTTGTCCCAACAGGAGGGGGGAGGAAAATAACTGAAGAGCAGCTCTCTAAACGAAATCAATTCATTACAAAATGGCTACAAACGTCTGATTCCCAGACCGTGCAGCATTCATACGACATCCTTTTAATAGACATGTAAATTATTTTGTATACTGACTTTACTTACTGGAACTCATATAATAAAATGTTACAGGACGCTCTGATGACATTTAAAAGCAATTTGCTTACTTTAATACATACAGGAAAAAACCAGGCATTTAAAAGCAAATGCAGAACCCAAGCATGACATCAAGCCTGCCCATTGAATATTAAAATGCAGCTAGATACATAATTTGAGAAACAGCTTTTTTTTTTTACTCAGTTCATATAATTAAGATCTATATAGACTGTATAATTAAAAAAATGGAATTTATTGAGGCTGGTTTTACTAACAAGCTCAAATAAACACAAAACTAAAAGAAAAAAAATCTCAAATACAAAAGTATATTAGATAAAAGTAAACAGCAGCAATGAGAATGGAAGTTCATTCCGCTCTATTTTTGAGCTATACTACACCCAAGAGCGCCGAGTTCAGCCAGTCCTTTAGATGCAATAACTTTGGGGTTCGTTGCCACACTTTTCGTGGTATTGTGAGTCTTATAAATTCCAATTAATCTGTCTGCGATCTCAAACATGTTGTTTCGCAGGGAGATGATGATAAACTGTGCATTTTTTGTCTGCTCCTGAAACAGAAGTTATTTGTATTAGCCCACAGTATGTCAAAAAGCTCTGTTCTTGTATGATCTCTATACGCAGGCTGTAGGAACGAAGGAATACATCACTGTAAGTAGTTCTGTCATTCAACAAATCCACAGGTGATGAGGCCTCAGAGCTCCTGTTGTCATAATCGGTACGTGCACAACACGCTCCCAGCTTGGCTGTCAGCATGAAGCACTGCCATTTACTTAAGCATGAGTTTCCTCTTTTTGTCTTTTACTTAAGTGATTTCAATTAAACCTACATAAATTCTTTCCAGAGTTGCAATTCACCACAGTTTTAACGTGAATTCTGCCAGATTTCCAAAGGCRGGTATTACTAAGTTACCTGAATTGTTATAGCAAGGGTTGCTTTAAGAATGAAAAGGAAAACAAACTTATTTCCGTGCGCTGAGAACGGGGAAAAGCGAGCCCTTTGCTAAGGAGGACAAGGTTGGGTACAGTCCAGCCCGTAGCCTACAGCATGGCTGACCAGAGATCTCATCGTACCCAACAGCGATGCGCTGGCGTGGACGGAGCTGGTTAGACAGGCAGCCGCTGCGCTGTACCGGGACCGCGCAACCCACTGGGCAGTTAGCGGTGCGTCCCTGCGAGGCTGGGCAGACCGCAGGCTGCCCACCTACCTCTATTTTAACGAAGCAGCTATAATCACTTTGAGGGAACATACACACAATGTGTACGCTTGTTTTATCTTTACATATAGTTTTACGGGGTTAAAAAGCTTCAGCCTAGATGTAATAAAAATGGCTCAAATATMAATTACAATCTTTTCTCCTAGGATAGTACTAATTCAGAAGCTGTGTACAAAATATGAGCTACAGCTATATACTAAGCTATAATTTGCGTTTAAGAGCTAAACTATACTAAGTTTCAAATTTAAGTGTTAGTCCACACTGCAGTTGAAATTAAACTCTTTGCTCTACCAAGTCACATCTGGGTGACGGACCCTCCTTTGTGAAAATACAGGCGTTGTGGAAGCAGAGTTTAAAACTACAAAGTGTTTCCCTAATTTCAAGTAGCTAATCATAATCTTTGGCACTTCTAGGGTGTTCCCAAAACTGGTGGTTATACTTTGGATAATTCTGAAAATTCCGAGTTTAAATTAACAACCAGAACTGTAGCAATGTAAATGTTTGCTTGACTGACTTAAATATGGTGATGACAGAATTTTTAGAAGCATGAAAGAAAAAAACACTAATAAAGACACGGATCAAAGAAGCCTATGGGAAACAGCTCATGTTAATGAAATGGAAGTATAAAACCAAGGAACCTTGGCTGCACCTGAGAATGAAATCATGAGCTTGGATACATGAACACATACTGTATCTCAGCTGACTACAGCTGATTATTTTGGGGAAAGCATCTATATTTTAAAGAAAGCAGTAGCAGCAAGGATACATGGAAACGTGGCACCTTTGGCAAACTCTAGCGCTCTTTAGACAGCTTTTGAAATTATACAATCAGGATTTGGATAGAAGAAACTTGTAAATCCTCTATTAGTTGCCTCATTTCAGGAAAGCATCAAACTTAGCAGCTTAGCAAAAATCTGCAGAAAGTAACCTTTCTGGAAATCTGCTTAGTACATAGTTTCCACTTAATTATTTGAAAATACTCTATCATTCCAGATTTTGAAATCTGATCATAATTGAGTTACCACTTTGTCTTTTCTGGCAGAGGAGAAAATATCTTACAAAAGTTACACTATAGTAGTTACCATTAAATACTTACATATATGTAAAACGCTACAATAGATACATTTTTGAAGTCAAGCGCTGCATCAATCTCATCCATAAAATAAAGTGGCGTCGGCTTGTAATGATGAAGAGCAAACACTAGAGCCAGTGAACTAAGAGTCTTCTCTCCTCCTGATAAGTTAAATATCTTCTTCCAACTTTTCTTCGGAGGCCGAACACTGAAAGAAATTGGAGTTTGTAACTTACTTCTGTTCACGATGAAAATAAATACGTCATGGTGAAAAGCAAGTCACAAGATAGGAGGGAATTCTTGGAAGACACAGACGCAAAGAAGCTCGACTAAAACTGTGGATGAGCTGCTTCATACTCTTAGTCCCCGACCACAGCTGAGAGGTAGCGAGCTGGATTATTTCTGCTCACCGAGGAGTAACTCCCTGGGTGCATACACAGCTACCTGGTCAGCTGATGTGTGCCTGAACTCAAACTACTGTAACACTCAGCTGTTCTCTGGAGGAACTATAACGCTTAAGAACTGCTATTTAATTATCTTTCAAAAGTGCTATTCTACTCTAAGTAATGAATATACCCTTAGGACCATTTGACATAACAATCTCCAGTTACCAATGTGACTGACACGATTCCCTAGGCAGAATGAAATGATTTGGGAATGAAGAAACCCTGAGAAATTACTTCAGCAAACAAAAGCAAAGCTTTTGAACTGCTGTTAGTTACTTTTTTTCTCCAGGAGAAATGAATCTCGTCGTTACCCAATGCTAAAAAGTTGTGGCTTCTGTCAGTATCTTGCCAGTACTTGCCAAGAGGGAGGACTGTCTGGGTTAACTGGTGATCAAGGAAAATTTACTTAAAAAGCAGGTTGAAAAAAGGAATACAACAATTAAGAATTAGAGCAATAATACAAAGTATTTTGACAAACCTAAACATGATTCCCTCAGAGAAGGGATCCAGACTGTCCACAAGTTCCAGTTCAGCATCCCCTCCCAAAGTAAGCATCTGGTAGTTTTCCTTCAGTTTATTTGTTATTACGTTAAATCCTGCCATAAATTCATTTAGCCTTTGTTTCCTAAGATCTTCAAAAGCTTGTCTGAAATTGTCTCTCTCATTGGTAATGTCATCCAATTCAGCCACACGTTTCAAGTATAGCTCTTCCTGTAGAAAAAAAAACAAAAGTACAGCTAAACAAGCTGTCTCCTTAGTTTAGATTTTAAACCATTTTCCTACCATTTGAAAAATCATTTTCCCCAGAATGGCTAACAGCCTTGAAACAAAAGAACAAAACCAAACCAGCTCTTTTTTTCTCATCTCTATGCTCTGTGCTGCTGCTGTCTCTATACTGGAAACCCCGTGTTAAAATTAAATAAATAAATAAAATATAAAAAATATTTAATCTGTTGAATAGTCCAATATTACTGAAGTGAGTATTGTGAGGAGAGAAAAATCCTAGCATTGTTGTGTATCTGTCTAGACTGTCAGGACTAGTTGACTGTAAATAAACTTTCACAGGAGAAAGTTGTCTTCACCTGCCATCAATGGTATCAAATCTAGAAGGAGTACGTAAGCTCCCAGATACAACTTTCAACACTTGGCTAAGTACGAGCTAACAAATATTCAGGATGCTAGCAGCGGCGCAACCTGCAGAGGAGAAAGGGAAAATTCAAGGGTTCCATTTCGGTTTCCAACAGAGGGGAACTTGAAGAAGAACAGGACCACCTTTCCCTGGTATGCCCACAGATGAGAGATTTTCTTTTGTCACCTAGATAAAGAGTGCATTTTTGCATGCACTTCAAGTGCAGGATCCATTTGAGCAGTCACCTGAAGAAAAATGCACAACTGGAAGGTTACCTCCGTACCTCAGAAGCAACGACAAGAATTCTGTACAGATTCAAGTACTGGAAAACAATAAAGCTTACCTTAGATGAGGGGTGTACCGTACTATTGCAGAAACAGGCAATGCAGTATCAAAAAGATGAATCCTACTACTACTCGATAGTAATTAAGCTTACCTTCTTCTTATATTCTGCAATAGCACCAAGGTTGGGTTTCATTTCATGACACTGGGCTTCCAGGAGAGCTATCTGGTTAGTGATAACGTCTGGATCCTTGATAGCCTCAAGCTCTTCTTGACTTAGTACGGGAAGTGCTTCGGGTGGCTTATCTTCTTCTATGGGGTGCAGTGATAATTTTGATATCTAAAATTCAAAACCAGTTACTAGAAATCTTTAAAGATCACATTAGTTATCACATGARCGTGTTTCTAAAAGAAATGTTTTCTGTATTAGTACATACTGAAGCTTCCAATCTCAAAACATTCAAAGATTCTTCACATAACTCCCCTTAAAAATAAGATGCTAAAAAGACAACAAATATCCTTTTATCCTATTATTCTGTTCCTGAAAATTATCTACATCATTCTTACAAAGGAGATTTCTCTGTAATAGGAGCAGTAGCAGATAACGAGGAAATCACCTCTACTGATGCCATAGAACTTTAATAACTATATACTTTGTGTGTTCAAGATTGAAAAGTTTCTGACAGCAGCTTTGCTTGCTGGGTAGCTGCCCCTGTTATCCTCAAATTAACRAGGGTATAAAGGGCACCCTGCACTGCAAGATCACCTGCTGGTCTAGATCCCTACCCCTATTAAAGATTTAAATATGCAGTAGAAAGGACACATAATAAAAAGATAATGTAACTTTATGAGCTCCAGGCACCTAACTGGCCTTTTCTCTGAACACGCCTCCCTGGGCACACACCTGATTTTTGCTGTTTCCATAAACCAGGAAAACCCAAGCAAGACCAACCCCCAGCATTGCCTCTTGTTGACTCTGCACGCAATTAACCTACGGGCCAGAAAAAGTCAGGATTCCGTGCAGAATTGGTTCGGGAAGACTGAAAAGCCCTTCCCAGAAGCTGATCAGAGACACTTTTGAAATTAACACACAAATGTCAGACAATGCTTAGAACTAGCTCGTTCAGCAGAACTACAGCAGTTAAAATGGACATGACAGCAAGAAATAAGGTCTGTGTAAAGTTATCTGTGTGTTCGCCCGAGTGAAGGCTGCCAGCCGTCCTGCTCGGATACAACTCCCAGTCTGAGAAGCTAGGTGTTGTAGCACCTAGTTAGCAATTCCTTCTTCCCACTGGCTCTAATTTATTTCATGAGCTGGTTGAAGCAGCAATCTCTGAGGAGCAGAGTTTCTTCCTGGCCCCACGGAATTCCTATTGGCCCAATTTTCTGTAATTGGGGAAAGGCAATTTGATGTACCAAATGGACTACAAGTTTTAGATGAAATGCTTTCAAGGAAAAGGTCTTGCCATTTTATAAACAGCAGCTTAGCGGACACAGTACTAAATATGGTTACACACAACTTGTATTTTAGTTATCAATGTCTTACTCCTCTTTGCTTCTCTCAACTATGAGGGTGCCTACCCTTTTAAAACATTTTTTAATATGTACAGAGAGAATATGCAGGCACAAAAAGTCTCTTAGTTGCCATTTATGGCCTACGTATTTTTCCCTTATTGCTCTTAATTACTTGTAGATAGTGTTATGTCAGTTATAGTTATCCTACCATTCTTTCATAAATAAAACTTAAAAAGCTAGAAGCCAAACCATTTAATTCATAACTCATCCATAACCTTGTATGTAAACCAGAAAGTAAAAGACTGAAAGGTCATATTTTTTTAGTTGTTTTTTATAGCATAAACACCAGTAAACTGTGAGCTGAATATGAAATTTTCCCCCAAATTATCTGTTTTCTAACTACATGTTAATGTATTAATCTTTTGAGATCTTATAGTTCAAGTTTTAGGAACTAAACAATTCCCCACCTCTTTTTGCCAGTATTTAATCTTTGACTGGTGTGCAGAAATATGACTATCAATCTGGTCAATTTTCAGCTTAATACTAAGAGCTTCCTTTTGAAGTGCATGTTCATCATCCTGAATAGTTTTAATCTCCTGGAGTAAACTGCGATGCTCCTCCTGAACTGCTGGCAACGCTTCCTAAACAGAAATGACCAAGAAAGTGCATTAATCAGTTGCCTACAAAAATGTTACCACTTTCTCGGGTTATAGATTTGTTTTCACTATATTATTCACAGAGCTTACTCTCCACAATCCTAAGTACTGATGTAAACAAATACATATTCTTGTATTTAGATTAACCAGGTTCCTAAATTCTGGAATGACTGAAAATACGCTTGTCGTGGTTTAACCCCAGCTGGCGACTGAGCCCCACCCAGCCGCTCGCTCACTCCCCCCCCAGTGGGATGGGGGAGAGAATTGGAAGGGTAAAAGTGAGAAAACTCGTGGGTTGAGATAAGAACAGTTTAATAACTGGAATAAAATAAAATAAAATATACTAATAATAGAATATACAAAGCAAGTGATGCACGATGCAATTGCTCACCACCCGCTGACCGATGCCCAGCCAGTCCCCGAGCAGCAGCCCCCCCGCCAGCTTTCCCCTGGTTTATATACGGAGCATGACGTCATATGGTATGGAACATCCCTCTGGCCAGTTGGGGTCACCTGTCCCGGCTGTGCCCCCTCCCAGCTTCTTGTGTACCCCCAGCCTTCTCAGGCCGTAGAGCATGAGAAGCTGTAAAGTCCTTCGTTTAGTGTAAGCACTGCTTAGCGACAACGAAAACATCCGTGTGTTATCAACATTATTCTCMTACTAAATCCAAAACACAGCACTATACCAGCTACGAGGAAGAAAATTAACTCTATCCCAGCCAAAACCAGGACAATGCTGCAGTTTATATTTTCATTCCAGATCTGGATTAAATAAGTCCTACACTCAGATGGTTTTAGCTAAAAGGCAGTTTTAGAGAAATACAGTCTCAAAGAAACAGCTTGCTTTGGAAGAATTTCAGCCATCCTGGTTGTTTTCACTCTCTCTCGTACATAAATCTAGACAGGAAACTGAAGTCCCACATAACTGGAAAAAATCTGTTTTTAAGCAAGTTTTAAAAACAATAATTTCTTTGGGGAAGCTTGGTTTAAGTTTTTTCTTAGCTTCAGAAAATTGGGTCAAGATATATTTCCAGGTAAGTATAAAAAAAATACACCATTCCCATTCCCTGACCGTTGTGGAATRCCACTCTGCAGCTGTACAACAAAATTTGCATAAGAATAGAAGGATATAACTAGGATATAATAAGGATATAACTCATCATCCTGATTTTACTTGAAGACCAGACTGCTTACTAGGACTGTTTTAGCCTAATTTCCCCCCCCCCAGCATCTGTATTTAAAGGTCAACTTTGATTAATGATTAAACAAAATTATTAATTTTGTATGAATGCACACAATATATTGCAGGATACAGAAAACATTCTTTGCTATTTTATCCCCGYGTGAATTTTTGGAGGATGAGTAGTAAAATAACTAGAAAAAAAGATACTCTAGACGAGCATCATCAAGTCTGAAGCGTAAATGGCAAGGTAGGGTGTTTTTTTTTTTTGGTTGGTTGTTTTTTTTTGGTTTTTTTGGGTTTTGTTTGTTTGTTTGTTTTTTGTTTTTGTTTTTTAAATAAATGAAGGTACTATCAGCTAATGCAACCCCTTGCTAGGCCTGCCTGGAATATCTTAAGGATGAAGGCTAACAGACATCAGCCATTAGGACAACTCTGGCACAACAACTGTTATCTAAAATTTATTTCACAGACTGGATCCTCTATGAAGAAATACACTAAATTAACACGACACTTACTTCAGCTTGCCTGCAGTCATTTATAACCTCAGTAGCTTTGTCTTCTAACGTAGTCAGCTCTTCTGTCAAGTCTTTAATTTCTTTCTCATTGTCTTCAATTTCCTTCTCCGTGCGAAGAACAGACTCTTCAGATTTTTTCAGGTTTCTGCATGGGTACCGAGATGTTTGTATACTTCACATGAGTGCAAATGTGACATAAGATAATCTAGAAACACCATCTTACTTGTAAAGATTGTTCAATAGCTGTTGATAACCAAATAGGAAGTGCTTATTTATGCATGAACTCTCACACTCCTGAGATATCCAAGTAAAACAAGTTGTCTTCCTTAAACGTATAGCAGACAGGCCTCATTAAATGACTTAATTTGTTCTTTCAGAGACAGTTTTGACATTTGTTCTGAGTATTCATTACGTATTGTTAAGCTAACATAAAAAATATATCACATTTTATTTCCTGACATGTCTCATACTAAAATTAGTCCCTTCAGATTTGAACTGCTCCACTCCATGGCAATTAAGTGCTATTTTGAATCTTTATCCTGAAATATTGCATTTTAGTGATAGGCAAATATTAGGAGAAAAATTAAACGTGACTTTTAAACTGCCTATTAGAAACCAAAAAGTTTTATTTCCCTTTACGTCCTCAACACAAGCAACATTTAGTATTASACATGCAACTGAAAATGAAGATTTTAAGATTACGGGATTTTTAGCTATGGAGACTACTTAAAACAAGCAAATGTCCTGCAGGCACTGATGCCAACAGATACAGCTATTTGAAGGCTGACGTGACTCTCCTTGGTCAGGTTTCACTAAGCTTTCTAGGTCTCTGATCCTTTGCCTGTAAAGCGCACTAACAAAGATTACGGTTCTTAATTAAGAACCGGTCTCAGTTTGAGGTAAATCAGTGTAGAGAAAAAGGCTATGACCTTCTCCCTCCAGTTTTCCTCTAGTCATAAAGAGGTGAAAACCATCTCCTCTAGCCTGACAAATCCCCCATGGAAAGGTCCAACTGTAATCAAACACGAATCGCGGCAATATACAATTACACCCTAAAGCTTTACCGTTGAGCACATTGATGTCTACTATACCTGTCCGCAGTCTTGATTGCCACTTGGGCTTTAGTAATATTTGAAGTACATTCATCTATTTCTTGGTTGATCTTATCAAGTTTGTCTTGCTGTGCTTTAAGTTTATGATTATTGATCTCAATTATGAGGTTATGTAATCGTTTAACTTCATTTTCTATTTTACCAGCTTTCTCAGCAATGCAATCATAATCTGTCAATAAACAAAATCGAGTTAAGGACATTATGCTGTCCCTAGGAACACTGGACTGCTGCAATGCATCAAGACTTAAGTGACAAAAAGCTCTGCTGTATTACTATATTGAGAAGTGTTCTTTATACTGTGAAAAATGTTGTTTTTTTTTTTTTTTTTTTACTGTGGCAAAAAGAAAAATACCACCCACATTTTTCTGACACTTTTATACTACCAAAGCTTTTTGGGTGTAAACCACCAAAAATTTTAATTAGATTACTTAACGTAGAGTACTTAAAATACATGAGATAGTACATTAGAAGCTATTCCAAGCTCATTCTTTGCATTTATTTAATGGGAAGATGCTCAAAGGGGTTTTGTAAGAACTGGCCACTAACTGTTGCTCAGTAGCTGGTATTACTGTGTAGTTACTACACATGCTGAATAGTAAGATAACCTACTCGACCTTCAAGGTAGATAAGTTTCCTTATTTAGCTTATACTTAAAACTCAACAAAACTATCTTAAGTTGAACAGCTTTCAAAAATTAAACAACGTAGCACCTTAGTAGGCTAAGGGCAAAACAAACAAACAAAATCCCACACTAAGTTTGCTACAGATTTATAATTTCCTTTTGGGGACCGAAGGGGTAAAGCAGAGACTTGAACAGTGGCAGGCAGTCAACTCTCCAGGGGAGAACACAGGTTTGTGTCTCTCCATTACTTGGTGGAAATGTTAGAGAAGATATCTATAACATTGAGGAAGTAAAGCATTCATACTCTCTGGATGCTAGTTCAAAAGAGGCATAGAGGGAATCCATAGTAGTACGTATTCTCTTTCCTAAAATGCTGTGAAAGCAGAATTGTGGGGGAAGGGAATTATGTTTTACTGTGCTCTTATTATTCCCTGAGCAAGAAATACAAAGAAGCAGTCAAGGTTTACTTTACTAAGCTACCAATTACTTCAGAGAAACTGTTATTCAAGTTCTCAGAGTAAACATCTTTCACAAAAAGAATGGGGGTACGGTGTGCCCACAACAGAACACAGGGTATTCGTTTTATAGAGTCATGCAATAGTTCAGCTAGAGCACGGCAAAAGCCTTTTCTTGACTTTAATATCATTACCCGCCACATTAACAATTCTTACCCCTAATTAAACTAAGTTTCCCTATGAATCTGTACGTAATACAGCCATAAAAGTCTAACCAAATAAACAAACAAATACTAAAATTAATGTTTACTTTAGCTTGACTGAAACATGAACTTGAGCAATTGCAAAAAATGGGGTTTCACTCTCTAATCTCTAGAAGCACCTTTTATCCCCGCCTTAGAAGAAAAGAGGTTCCAAACCAAAATACGGTACCGCACTGGTAACCTGAAAGAACAAAGCTGTAACCATTCATTCCTGTATTAGTAAAAGAACATGACTACAATTTTTATCTATAATCCCCTCTCCACAAAATGTACCTTTTTTATAACTATTAAGGATTTTTTCCAATTCCTTCTGTTTGTTTTTGTCCGGAGCAGCAGCAATTACGTTTGCTTCAAGTTCCTTAACTTGGGTTTTTAGATGAATTTCTTGTTCGGATAAACTCTACAGAAAACACAACTGTGTTAGAATCCTGTACTTTAAAAAGATCCTTGATACCAACAAGGACTATGTAAAGCTGAGGCTGAGAAGTTATCCTCCTGCACATTCACGGAGAAGCCAGATATTGCCTCAATAATAAACTTGTTCACCTGGATACTTGCTGTATACTTTTCTAAAGTATTTCTCATTTCCCGAACATCTTGGCGCAGTTTTCTTATGGCTTCTTCAAGTTGTAATTTCTCTTCTTCATACTGTACTGCTCTTTCAGAATCTTTCTGCAGTTGAGATTCCATTTTATTGACCTACACAAAAATGAGATATGATCATTTGCCTACTGTCACCACTACAAAACAAAGCAAGATCTCATTCATGTGCTCGACAGTCTATGATCTCTTAAAACACAAGAAGAAAGTGGAGTAAAAACTTGAAAATTTGCTGTAGCAGGACAGAATATGGAGGCTGACTGCTGAGAAGATCAATTATAATAGCGAAAAACAAGAGGAGCAAGCGTAAGAAAAAAGTAAGCTGAAGAATCCCTGTCAAAATAGCTCGTAGCAGAGAATTGTTTTAAGGAAATAAAACTAGACTAAGCTTGAAAGGCTTAAGTCAGAGTAGTGAAGGCAGAGACCAAAAAACACACAAGCAGAAGCTAGAAGCAATTTTTACTATAGTTAAAATYTGATGCTTGTTGGTTTCTGTGGTAATCTGGCGATTTAGAGAGACAAGCTTTTGCACATAGTAACTGGCCAAGTGACCAAGTCTTGCAATTCACCTTCAAGAGCAGAAGGAATAAGGATACATTCCAGATCTCAGCCCATGTTCTGGTTTTTTCACATAGAGAACGGTCTAACAGGCGCGGATATAAATATTCTTGTTCTACCTGGAGTTGTCCACTACGCTGGACAGGCACAGAGCCAAAACTCTTGAAAATGGAGAAATTAAGTTATAGCTACTGATCTTTATCGAGTGCCACAGTCTCTCTCATGGGCCAAACAGAAAACAGTACATAAGCCTGTCTCTTGGAGAGAACAAACAATGAATAAATCTAAAGTGTGAAGACAAGAAATAGCAAAGTCCCTTATTAGTAAGGTCTAAATATGAGCTGCCTTATATATTTATTGACCCTTTACAAGGCTAGGGCAATAACACTTTGTCCATCAGGTTAGTTCATTAGTTCTCTACAAGTACAGCATTATCTGAATAGGCTTGACAAAAAAAGAGTTGTATGTCAAACTCTCCAGGGTTTGCAGAATTTTCTTTTCTTGGCCAGTGCAATCCTATTTTCCAAGCCAAGTGAAGGTGAAAATACAGAAGATAGATGAGAGAAGAATAGATATATATTTTAACCTCTCGGCGATAAAACCAAAAAGTGCAGAAACATCAGCAATTACAGCAGAGGTGGTGACATGGTTATCTCCTCCACCAGAGAAATCAGATAGAGAGAACCTTAAAGTTGAGTTTGATTTTGAAGTTCTCCAATTTGAAAGTACTTTCACCTAAAAAATACTAACTACTATTTCTGTGTCCTTAGTGGTAAGCAAATATTCAACCCTTGTGTTGGCTTATAGCTCTCATTCCTAAAGAGCAAAAGTTCATTCTCCCATAGGGAGAGGACTGATGTCAGGAGTCATGGTTTACTTGACAGTTACACAGGGGAGCTTGTCTTCTTGAAGAGGTATTAACACTTCGATGTTTGATCTCAGTTAAGTTGATCAGCAGATACTAGGCAAAAAGGACACAGTTTCATCTACGCTAACTGAAACTACAAACTAAAACCTAAAAGAATTCAGAAGAAAAAACAAGCTGTATCTTGATATTCCAAAACACTCTCAAAATACAAATTTGAAGGAAAGCTCTGTCGCTCCCTGACAAATCTTACACGGACATAAAATGAAGGACCAAACCTGTCTTTTCTTGCTGCTGAGAGGTTTGTGTGTACTGCTCTGCAGCTCAATGGTTCCTTATGATCAGTATCTTCCATATTCTCATCCCCACCTTCAATGAGTTTCCAAGCTATCAAAGGTAGCACTATGAGACTAAAAATTAAATAATAGGCATATGATAGCTGGGCTGTGAACAAATGCACTTAAGAGCAATTAACCTATGCTAACCTTGTGAACTTTAAATCATTGTTAATGTATCTTGCATCACAGATTGTTAACTACTCATGCTGATTTAAAAGGACATAGCACACGTGTGTATGAACTGCCAAAACATAAGGAACTTTGACGAAATTCCACTTTTAATTAAGATTATGTACTAACCTCTTCTTCTGAAACATCCATTACAACTGAGGAACCCATTCTGCCCTTCATTATTTTACCCCCACCACCAGTCATTGTTCCTAAAGTAAAAGGGACAGAAAGAAGTTAGCGAGCTAATTGTGCTTAGGTATCATCTATAAAGTGCTTAAAATATAATTGTAAGTTTGCACTTAAATACCTGACTGTTCAATGATTTGTCCTTGCAGTGTTACCACCCTCCATCTTTTATCTTTTTGGAATGCTACTCTGGTAGCTTCTTCCAAGTTATTAGCGACTAGGGTATCACGTAACGCGAAGTAAAAAGCCAGGCGAACCTTCTCGTCTTCCACTTTCACCAGATCAAACAACCGAGGAGTATTTTCAGGAGTTGGGATTGTTTGCATTTTTTTTTCCCATACAGCCATCTACATCAAAAAAGTAAATAAATGAACGCAAAATTCCTTAGGATAAATTATGAGGTAATTTCATTATTCTAAGGTATGGTAAGGCTTTAAAGCAAAAGCAATCGTACTGCAATTAACAGTAAAGCTTCCTTCCTTGGGGATCTCTACTTACTTCCRGTATAATTAAAAACTCACTGATAAATCATTGTTCTCTTTCATAGTTTTCATTGTTTACAGTTACTAGATTACTTAGATTATTAAGTTTGCTAATTTGTTAAAAAAATCTAAATATAAAAATGTAAGAGACACACCAAACATTTGTTGTACACATACAGGTTTCTAAAAAGCTTGTAATTCTCTGTAAGTAATCATTTGCTAGTAGAATATTCTAAGGTACCAACAGCCTATTAAAACGTTCTCTATTTTAGCTTTACCTGTATTAATATATATACAGCATAATATATTAATATATGTAATACATATTTATACACATGCATATTAATACATTATACATATACAGTATTAATACTGTGCACATTAGTGTAAATCAACAATTTGTTTTGCCGAAGTGCTAGTACTTACTTTGTCCAGGGCTATAAATGTGGCAACTCCAATTCCTCTTGCCTTTAAGAAATTCACACATTCCTGTGCAGTGTCAATTGTATCAACAACAATGTTGTCTAAGGCACCGCAAGAGGATGAAATAGCAACATCGTACTTTTCACTGATAGCTCCCAAGTCTCCCTAATAATTGCAGGGGGGGAGGAAGAAGTACACTGATTAGCTTGGCATCAATCTTTTGTCTTGGTATTAAGAAATAAATGACAAAACTTTATACAAAGGAAAGTGAGATGAAAACAAATTATAAAACAGATTTTCTGTGAAAGAACTTACACCTTAATTATTTTACAAATTCTAATACCACACCTGTCTTCTCCTGCACGCTGCTGTTTATGTATTTCTAACGTACTTGTTTCCACAGCAGAAATTCATATACTTAGAGCTTCAAAAGTGGTGCTCCTGGTAGAGCAATGTGGTAGCATTGATTTATTTTCTGTAGACAAATGTTAAATTTTATACGCCAGCATTTTAGCGAGGCAGTCTGGCCTAACAAAGTAACTTAATGCGTTCCGTGTATGGTTCTACCATTGGTCAGCTAGGTAGGACCTAGCAAGTCACGTACTTCTGCCTGCTGTCCTGTACTGATCTGAAAAACGGGTACAGGGGTATTCATCCTCTTTGAAAAATTCCTGTGTATCTGCAGATAAAAACAGCATGCACAGCCAACTGTGAGTTATCCAAGAACAGATTAACCTCACACTTCCCTCTGTGGCAAGTGATAGCAGAGCATGAGACAGAATACATGCCAGCTGTACTAGATAGTGGTCTGCTGCTGTTTGAACTATATCCTTTTTTAATAAATCTATACACATGCTTTTTAAATACACATACACTAAATAAACTGAGTTTTCTGAAGCAGAGATATTTCTCCTTGGATGAGCAGGTGGGGAAAAAAGAGAAAGTTGTAAAAGAACTGTAAAAGTTGAATTCTTGTATTCTACATTTACACTGATATGCACGTGCTAGTAAAAAAAAAAAAAGGAATGAAGAACTCTACCTCAGCTGCAAATTTTCAGAACTTTAAATCAACACTGCTTGGAAAGAACTGATAACACACAACGTTTTGCTATGACATAGCATTCCTTGGTCTTCTGAAACAACGATATTGTGCTTTTTGATTTGACATGTATGCAAGTAAAACAAGAGGAAACAAACAGCAGAGAGATCACCAAATTTTATAAATTTTGAAGCAAAAAAAAGAAAATGTGTACAGTTCCACACTAAGTTACATACAAGTTGTAAGATGTTTTTTTAAGTTTCATGGCAGTTCTACCAAGTGCGCRGTTACCAATTGATTCTACCTTCTGCGGCACCAGAAGGTAAAAAACACTACTCCACTATACTTCTCCAGCATGTATGTTCCTAATGTTCAAAGGAATCAGAATCACTACAGCTGTCAGTCGTAGCCCAACACAAAAGCACAGGCAGGACCAAAGCATGGACAGGTTACAAGACATTGTTAGTATCCTTGGCTTGAGCATATTCCCACAGAGACTGCAGCTAAAGGATTCAGTTTAAAGATCAGCCTTCCAAGAATATAAAAGCTTTCTCATAGACATTGCCTTTCCTTAGTGCTGAGTAGAGGAACCTCAACAATCATCTTTATTTAATTTATAGCAAGTCCACAGGATTTGCAACTCTGCTGTCCAAATGAGTAGCACCAGAGAAGTGAGGAATTCTACACTTCACTCAATTACAGACACACCACTCTGTTCCTATAAAGTTTAAGACTAAAAGTATAATAGCCTTTTAAAATTTACCAGCCTTCCATATAGTCCACGAATATTTCCAGATTTCTTCTGCTGAAGCAGAGCCTCAAGCACTTTTCCTCGACTGCGACTTAGTGCTAAAGAACTTTTGGCTTCTTCTACTTTTTGACGCATATTTCGAACAAGATTCTTAGCACTTGATTCTTCTCTTCCCAGCTTCTCAAGCTTATTCTCTTTCTAGTGGTTAAAAGAAAGACATTATCTTAGCCTCACAAAAACTACTGTATTGAGGGAGTCTTAGATTCATGATTGTGTAGGCAATGAAACCAGCTACTGAAAAGCAGAATAGCAAAGATTTACCAGAAGAAAGGCTGGTATTTGGATACACTTCGGCTAGTATTTAGTACACTTTGATACAAATATGACAGCTTATGACTTCGTGAATCAGGCTTAGGACAAGGTAGTGTGGGKTTTTTTTTTTTGCTTTGGGGAATGAGAGAGGAGCAAGAAGTGAAATTCAAAGAAATATAGAAACATAACCATTTATTTATTTTAACATGTGTCATTATGATATTTAAACTGATTCCCTTGCAGGGATATATAGGATTTAATTTTCAGTGCTTAATGTTAACATTTGCTTAACCCAAAATAAGTTTGAACTCAAATACTTACTTCACCGGTTAACTGAGTATTAGAAGATAGTTTTTAAATGTTATTTTATCGGAGGCAGTTTTTCATTTCTTTTCACCATGATTATTGCTAAAACAAGGAGTGGAACTTTGGTTTCTGTGTTGCAACGTTGTGTTGTAACTCAAAGAGATTATGTATGAAAGTTAAGTCTCACCTCCTTTAATTCCTGTTCAGCTTGGGGTAATTTTACATCCATATCTTTGATAGCAGCTTTCCTTTCCTTAAGGGTTTCTGAAGTAGTCATCAGAGCCTCCTTTGCCTGATTTAACTGAGACACAGCAGTATTATGACGGCTGAGATAGATATCAAGCTCTGACTGGGCTACATCCATCTTTGAACGTGCTTCATTCACTGCTTTACTAAACTCCATAAGCTCTTTCTCTTTGCTCTGCAAAAATGGACAATGTTACAACTAAAAACAGACAACTGTGGGATTTATTACATCAGTCACACTGTATGAAAGAAAAAGAGGGAATGGGCATGTTCTTTTACTAGCTCTCCTGTCAGCAGAAAACAGTTACGTTATCTAGAAGAACAAGTATATCTTAATTTATTAACATATTCTGTATGGAAATGAAATAAGGCATTTTTCATAATTATAAAGCACATCAGGGAATTATCTTAGAACATTTCTATACAAGCTTTGTATCATTTTCTCAACTTAAAGTTGGGAGGAGCCCTACACATTGTTCTAAATTACAGATCAAATGGAGAAACCATGTTTTCAAGTACAGAAAAGAATCCCCCAAATTTACAGGATAAATTTCYAGCCTCCAGGTGTTTAGCAATTGGACAGCTAATATCAACAACAATAACCAAGTGTTACAGTAGTTGTCTATTAATTCAAAGACAGATTTTACAACTGTGTGAAAGGCTTGGAACGTACCATTTCAAAATCTGTTTATTTATTTAAGCAACATATTGTCTTAAACATTTTGATGGGAGAAAATCAAAGTGTGTTCAAATAATGGAAGCGGAGAATTATTTAATATACATATATGAATGATATACTTGATGACAGATGATCACTATAAAAAGCAAACAACTTAATGAGAACGATTTAGCTCTGATTATAAATTCAAAATTAATTTCCCAATTAGGCTCCATTGAATTAACACATGAAACAGTGTATTTGTCATATAAAATAGCATTTTWCAACTATCTTGAGATTGTTTCATTCATAAGTGTAAAAACTATACATCAGTCAAAACAGTAAGTATAATAAGTCAAAACAGTTCAAACCTCTTTTTCTTCCTGAAGTCCTTGTGTTTCTTCCCTAAGGCTATCCATAACCTGCTTGAGTTTTTCTTCTTCTTTCTCTTTTGTCTTTTCAAGAAGTTCTTTCTTAGATGTTGCTTCGCTGATAGCTTTTTCACTACTGGAAGGTACATTTTTCAATTCTTCTACCTACGCAAGGAAAAGACTTTTAACTTCCTCTCCCGCTGAAACAAAACAGTTTTGCCTTATCTTTAAACCCTGCTTTTCAAGTGCTATGTGGAAGTCAAAGGAAGCGTAAGCCCTAATGAAGTCACATGTTTTTGTAGGATAAGATACACTGTGGCTCTAGCAGGAGGCCTGGATTTTATTTGCAAGGCTTGTTCAGTTCTAGAGCCCATCCAGAGAGAAGCAAGCCATAGCAGTAAAAGAACATAGCTTTACACATAAGAACTCAAGTCTTTGAATCACAATAAGGCTTAATTCTTAAATATCTACTTTCAGAAGGCCACTCTTGATCCAAAGAGTGATTTAAGATCTATAACAGCTGGCAACAACCAACTTGGTAAAATATATCCATTAAATCAACCAGGGAAACAGAAAAAAAATGTTTTGAAAAGGTAGTAACTGTGAGAACATGCAACATTCCTGTAATCTCAACAAACATGATAAAAAGATGCTTTGTAAGCCATGAGACCTCCCAACAGAGCTGAGAAGCAACAGGAAAGCTTCTGACTTTGCCTTTAGGCAGAAAACAGCCTGGTAGTGCTGGCCACAGTCTCCCATAGCAAGATGTGCAATGAGCAACGGTTTAAGGAAGAATAATGCATGACTTCAGTAAGTGATTTGCAAACAAAATCCCTAGCTGATTTAAATGACATAAAATATCTGATTAAAAAAATTTAAAACATATTTTTCCATCTTCTTTGTTGCACAAAGTACAATTGGTGTCCTTTGCTATTTTATCCCAGCTGCACAAAGATGTTCTCATCTAGAGCAACCAATTAAATTTCTTTAAGTAAATCAAGTTGCAATTCACACTACCTTTTCTTTGTCCTTTTGAAGTTGCTTCTCCAGTTTTTTAGCCTTGCTTTTGGCATGTTTTAGATTTTCCCTTACTTTAACATCCTGCAAATCCAACTGAGTAAATTTTTCTTTACTTTCCTCTACAAACTTTGTAATTCTACTGAGTTTCCTAAAGGGAAAAAAAGAAAGAATAATCTATTCCATACCCTATAAAAATGATGTCAGTAGAGCTTCGCTTAATAAGTAAGCATATAGAATTTAAACCAATACTACTCAGCTTTTATGAAAAACAACATCCAATACTTACTATATTCACAGTGTTTTCCCCAGGGAAGTGATGTTTCATCAGAAAAAGATCAACTAACAAAGCAATATTAAACACGTTTTCAGAAATTTTATTTTTTCTTTGATAGAATTTATAATTCACATCTCTCACAAATAACTTACTATGATCTCAGAGGAGGAGAAGGTTAATATTGCAGTTGGATTGGAGATTAGCACCCAAACAATTTATGCATATGAGATTCATAACATCCATGTACCTAAGCATTATGGTTATGTATCTAAAAACCTGAAACAATCTCCCAATTATTTTTTGTAGTCAATATAAAAAAGTATGTACTTTAAAATCCATCAAAAATCAGACCTTTTCTTATTGTAATTGTGCATATTACCCAGATTTCTCCAAGAGAAGCAACCTGCAGAACCAAATCAAACCAATGAGAATTTTTTAAAAATTATTTTTGTGCAAAAGATCACTTAATCCACGCCAGGGAATGTTTAGATATAGCATAAGTGACTCTGCTCCTCAGATAATTTAAGTTTTTGGTGGAAGAACTACTAAAAAACCCAGCTGTGCTCCCGTTATTTGATTATCTTCCCATGCAACTATCGTATACTTCTGCTTTCTCAGGTGTTTCCCCCCCCGCAATACAACTACCACAGCTTTTTCTGAAAATCCTGCTAACTCCAATACCACATATGCAGAACATATAAAACACAGTGCTCTTAGCTTACGAGTCTGTACCTAAAGTACTTACTTTTCAAGTTCTTTTAAAGCTTTATTCTTGGTTTTCATTTCATCTGCAAGTTTACTACTCTTCTCATTAACATCTTTTGTTTCTTCGTTAATTTTTTCTTTCTGCGTTTCCATATCATTTATTCGTTTCTTTAGGTCATAGCTAGGAAAAAAACCAAACAAACCAAAACTTCCACTTTTTTCCATAAAGCTAACATTCATAATCAATATATATTTCCAATCTTAAGGGTAACAAAGTGATTATGTAAAGTATTAAATCCTAATATCCATTATTGAGTAACTTTGCCAATTTAAAACAAAACAGCAAGGAAATCTAACGAATTAAGACACTTCAGATGAAAAATAGTCTTTAAGTGATCTAGCTTCTCAATTTAAGTATAAATCTGTAAGACAGTAATTTGCCAGACGACTTAGTTTGTAAAAAGCTGGCAAGCAGGTTTTTGGTTTCATTTTTTTGTTGGTGGTGGTTTTGGTGTTTTGCTGTTGTTTTGGGTTTTTTTTTAAAGGTTTTAATGAAAATGGTCTCTATTTTCCACATGCTATTCAACTAATTTTGAAGGACTGATACAGCTGTTAAAAATACAAAATATTTCTAATTAGAGATATGGAAGCAGAGTTTACCACCACCACTACCACATTAAAGCCAAATCAAAACGTTAGAGAAGTACTTACATATAGTATTGACAGATATGATTCTTTTCTTTAAACATTTTGTTTTCCAAACAAAGAAATTCAATGGCTTTATTCCTGTCCGCTTCCAAGGCATCTTTTTCTTTTTCCACCATTTTAACTCTATTTAACTAGACAAGACAGAGAGTCAGAGCTGACTTTACTGCTAGTACTACAGAAGAACAAACCACAAAAAAAACCCCAGACCCTTTGTAGCACACATGTCCTCTAGAGAGATGGTCTTCAACAATTAACTCTGCAAGGCACTTTAGCACAAGCTTTCTGAAATAACAGATCACCATTTCCGCAGCAGAGATGGTATTTTTAGGGCAATTCAAACAGTAATTTAAAACTAAAAAGGGATCCTACAGATGCTAGGAACAGCTCAGGCAAATCAAGGAAAATGTAGGTGAGAAATAAAGAGGAGTTATATATAGTCAGCCCATACATGTTATTTTCTACGTTTCAACCTTTAGACTAGCCCCTTTTAAATTAATCCCTGCAACTACATGTCTTTTGTTTTCCTTCCCAGCCTTTAAAAACAGTCTGCAACATATTAGGATTTACCAAGGACACATCAAATAAAAAGAACTTTGATATTATTTAGTACTTTTAGAACTCAATGCATAAATAAAATGTTACAAAAGCAAGTTCTGCAATAGATCTACATAGCTCAAGTCACAACTAATTTTCTGTATTTTTAAGCCTCCTCATACAGCTGCGTGCATCGCCTCACCAATGCTCTGCCTCCCTCTTCCCCTCTTCTTTTCTTAAAGGAAAGGTTTCCCTGCTACCTCTCCTATTTGCTATTTAGCAACAGGAGTAAGGGAGATAAAAAGCCCTATCTGGATGTATTCAGATAACAATAATCCGTTTCTCTATTCAGTCTGCAAAGCATTTAACGCATGCAGATATGATCAAAGAGTGTTCAGCAGGTAAAATCCTGTGTTCCAACTCAAGCATTCAAACCTTTGGGAATCAAAAGCCAACAGCATTATAAGTGTTTAAAGAATGGCAACTGATGCTGACTGCCCATCTCTTATAATTGAGAGAAACAGCAGATGCAATAAAGGTAACTCAAAATTTCTCTGTACTTCTAACTCTTGTAGAGGAGTGCCAAATTTTAACCAAGTCTTTATGTTAACTGTTTTTCTAAAAAATCCAATAATGAAACATTGCAAGTTTATATTTTTTATTTATAATTCAAACAAAACTTTCTGAGACTCACCTTTTCTCCTCTCTGTTCATTTAAAATCTCTACTCTGCGACACAGAGTTTGGATAGGATCTTTTAGTCGTGCAGATCCTATTAAGTCTTCTAAGTATTCAAGCATGCCTTCATCATGTTCAGTCTGGCCTTTCGGTTTCATCATTGCGATTTGCTCAACTTCCCCCTTGGAAAAGAAAAGTTTGATGTTTTCTTTTCTTAATGGTTTTTTTCTGGGGGAAAGAGTTAGTATTCTGAAAAAATACAAGTATCTTTGGAATGCAGGTATGTGACCATATTCTAGCATTATAAAAAAAGAACAAAATAATGCAGTAATCAAAACTGACTATTCAGAGTAGAAATATATTTGGGAAAACAAAGATCAAAATGAATAGAAATTTCCTCCAAGGAGTGCATGGTGGTGATGTGCATAAAAACCAGCATCTCTTCTGAAGCCGACATTCAGGTCTAAACATTTTTTCATTTCTCTAAAGATTCAAAATGCATTTCCCCAACCTAAAAAAAGAAGAAGAGAATAAAGCATGCCCTCTAGGTCATGTAGCACTCAATAGTCTTAAGGTAGCTTAATCAGGATTGAAGTCCCTGAAGGGTTCTCTTTAGAAAACAGAAGGTCCATAAAATCATGTCTGATGGATGAACTGGACTTGTAATTCATACAACTGAGACTTCCTTGTTGGAAAAAGAAAAAACATTCTTTAAGTATTAGGCTTCCTTCATTTAACTTCCCTTTATGTACAGCATTAACTTTAAATTATTAAGCTGAATAGTAACAATAATCTGATTTTTTAGAAAGTAAGAATTAGGAAAGATTAAACTGAGACAATGACAAGGACTTTATTTTACTGATGCTATAATTAGCCAACAAAAAAATCTATCATCAACATTTTATGCTTAGGACAGAGTAGCATGAAATCTTTCAAAATACAGATTATATTTTGTAAATTACATGGTCATATATCAGAAGGTGAAGACATGAAATTGAATATACACATATTAAAATGGTATCTGGTGCAAGAATAGATGTGATAGATGCTGCAAAAATTAAATAAAGAGAACACCAAGTAAAAACTATTCATCCTTCAAAACCCCAGATAGTTAGGTACATGACAAGAGACAACTTATTTGTAAAACAGATAACCAGTACTGCAGAGTACCAGTATTGGCCTTTGTGACCGATTTTTAAACACATGAAATAACAAGCTGGATTAAAGCTTTTAATTTAGTTTTAGAACTGACAAGATTTAAAACCAAAACAAACAAAATTTATATTTTAGTATCCAAGCTAGGTATGTAAAAACAGCCTAAGTCTATATCCACAGAGTAAAAATACAATTAAGAATTTAGTTGTCAGTGTTAGCTGCTTGTGGAGCTTGAGCTGACAGCTAAGTCTCTACAAAAGTATGGATGAGGAAGAACTTCTCAAGAACATACGGAAGGAGGGGTGATTAATGAGACTGCTGGAGAACCACAAAGGAGTCACAGAAGTCAACAAAGGGCAGGATTTCTAAGCAAGCATTGTAAATCAGACCTGTAATCAGCTAAGAAAGTTGAGGATAAGGTCCTCCTGAACGTCAGCTAAGGAAGTTATCAGAATTTTTTGCCAGTGATTTTGTTCCACATACTCAGTATACAATGACACCTAGTGGCCCTACACTTTTCTTCCAATTAGTGAATATCATTTGGCTGAGCAGAAGGGAAAAAGCAAAGTTTTCTTATTTTGCCAAATTTGCAACTAGTATTTATTAAGATAAGTCCTTCTTGCATGTAATTCCTTTGTTGGAGTAAAACACAGAGGCAGAGGGTTGGTTGGTTTGTTTTTTTTTTTTTAATTTGAAATTCTAGACGTTAGATGCATCTAAGCTTTTATTTTCTGTTAATTACTGTTCCTAAAAAGTGTCAGCAGGTTCAACAAGACAAAAACAATCCCAAAACAACCCAACTCTTATTTTTATTTCTTACACGTATCAAAAAGCCAAAGGATTAGTTTTCTAATAACTGCAGTTGTATTATATACAATTCCCATTACACGTTTGCTCCCTTGCCACGAAAGTATGATTTCTCTACTGAAAACCACCTGTCAGCAAGACACTGCTCGTGGGTAGGAAACTGTGTAACCTAAATTTCTGTGGAATTGTCATAAGTCTCTATTTTGTTTCTTCTTGTATTAAAGCATTTCCTTTGTTTACATCCAAGAAAAAACAATCACAGAAAAGATATTTAATTCAGGTGCTGCGCATCAAGTCTTAGAATTTTCTACACTGCATCTATATCCCTCAAGTTAGGTGCTGCTATAACCCCCAAAACTACCCCGGATTTAACACGAGCACAGGAATTATGGACAAGCAAGGAATGCAAGTCAACCTTTTTTATGATCTGGCCAAGTATAATTAACGATCTTTAAGTCACAACCATCTAAGAAAGACGATAATGTAGTTGTGAGGGTTCTCTGTAGCTCACTACTGTAATGTAATATAACTACAATATGTTTAATGATACAGTAAATAACTAATAAAATTTAATCCAATTGTATCTAATTCTATAACCTCATAAATGAAGAAATCGGGGGGTTGGTTGTCTACATGGTAAATAAATACATCACCATACAACCAGGAATTACTGGTGACTTCAGTTTAGGCCATACATACAATAACATTTTGAAAAGTTGAATGAATTGAGTACTGCTGAGAAGATAATGCGCATGAATTAAACTTGTCAGGCTRGCTATTGCCAATTTTATATGCAATTCCTCTACTTCACCATAGGCAGGCAATTTTAGAATTACATATTCTTCATCTTATGTGAAGAGATGTAGATGGACTACCTACTTAAATTCTTGGGAGTCTTTTCTTATCAAGGGTAAAAATGAAAACATTTAGAAACTATAAATAATAACTGAATAATAAGAATATTAAGTATTAATATTTATATTATTTACCAAGTTAATATATTAAGAAATCTGTTTAGCCCACCCCTATAATTAACATATCAATTAAAATAGCTGGAAACCTTTTTGTTTCTTAATAAAGGAGACTGAAAAAGTTGTACCTGCTCTTCTTGCAAGTAGTCATGACAATGATTAACAGGGGAAAAAGTCTGTAACTCTACATTCTGTTGAAAGTTGCTAGTCAATTCAACTTTTTCCTAACTTTTTAACTGTGCTTATTACTTGACCCATTATTTGAATTATGTAAAAAAAAAAAAAAAAAAAAAAAAAAAAAAATAAAAAAAAAAAAAAAAAAAAAAAAAGAGCAGAGAAAATAATTTTCTATAGGCAGAGATTTACCATATGAAAAGGAATACTGTCATGGGTAACTCCTTCTTGTAACAAGACCTTCTATTCTTCACCAGAATCCCTCCAGACTAACTAATGTATTGACACTAAAATCTAAATTACAGTATTGCAAAGAGCTAGGAGCTGTTGAAAACTATAGGTCTAGGGAGATTTTGATTGAAATAACAAGAAAATTGTAAATTTACTTTAGAAGACACTGGATCTGAATCAACAGAGAAATGCGTTCAATAGTTTGTATGCAAGGCCATGTTAAATGTGATTCAGACTGGATGAATAATAAATTGCATCACCATTTTAAGTTACCTACCCATGACATCTTTACTTTCTTTTTTATTTTTCTCCAAAATTTTTCTCTTTTTTTCTCCAAACTTTTTGCTTGCGTAGATGGGGAAAACTGCTCATTTTCCCTTTTTATCTCTTCAAAAAGATCACACACACAGAGCCATATAATGTTGAGTACTAGTTGCATTTCACTGCAAAAAGTTTATCTAAAAGCAGACAGAGAAGAGATAACATAATCTCAAATTATTATGCTGATATATCAATCATAGGATGCCACCCAGTTCTCTAAGGGAACAGAAGTTTAAGCCTAAAATTCTTAGCCTTCTATATGTGTGATTCATATTCTTGCCGTTGTATGGATTTCTTATTGTAAAATGCAAAAGTCATGTTTTTAGCTTTTGGTCAYCATACAAAGCTGATCAAGAAAGTATTATTAGGAATTGCAGTGCCACATCAGACCAGTGGTCCAGTGCTGTGTCCTTTCTTTGATCTGGGTTGTTTCACAATTTGTGTAACACTTCCTTAACTCCTTAGTGCTTAATTAAACATGCCAGTCATTTCTGTACAAAACCAAACAAACCGTGTAAAAACAAATATTAAGATGCCTAACAGCAGCATAGTGTTGGGTAGTGATTGACTTAGATATATGAGGAGATGTTTGCTCTCACCCAACACAAACCAGACTCTAGGCTTCTGAATCAGGAGACCTGTTTCAGCTCACATTGTGCTGATTTTAACCTGATGAAAGTCTTACTGTCTTTAAAGAAGGCTGGGCTCATTTATGGCAGCGAAAGAACTGGATTACACTTGCAATGTCTGTGTGGGATGAAACTCATGGAAGAAAAAAGTAATCTGACAATAGGAAGTGTGACGGTGTGCTCCCCCTGCCCCCGACCTGACTTTTTCCCTAACCTTGCTCAAGCGATAATCACCTATGACGACTGTGATGAATGCATCTGATGGATGCAGGTAACAACACAATAGGTGATGCATTCACCTAACCACAGCGCTGATCAATGTGTGACTCCAGCCAAATTTGGAAGAAACGACGTCTGCAGTCAGTTTGTAAATATGACTATGAGTCAATCATCTTACCCCCATAAATAGTGGGCAGCCCAAGAGCCCTTTGAGCTCTCCTGCACGGCAGCAGGCTGCACGCCAGGATCTCCCCTTTAGTAGGGACGCCTCTCAGGGTTACTCCTCGAGGTTGAGAGATTCCTTGCCACAACAGATCCTCGGTAAGTGACTAATAGCATGCTAAACTTGGAAATCTTAGCTAAGTGATATAAAGGATTGATTGCGCATATATAATNAAAAACACAAAAACAAAAAACACAAACAAACAAAAAAAACCCAAAACAACCTAGCTCATTTATCTAGTAAAATATCTTTTGAAATACGGACAATATTTTTGAAAGTGAAACTAAGAAGGCGGCAAGCAGACATTCGTCGAAAAGAAAACATGCTTGGGCATGCTTAACATAGCTGTCACACCTAAATTTAAAAAGTCTCAGAACAGACCACCAGGAAATCTCTTTAATTATTTGCCTCGGTTATCTTCCTCTAGTTCACAGGCATGAATTCATGAGAGGAGAGTGAGCAATGTGTCAAAAGAGAAGGGAAAAAAACCAAACCAAAACAAAAAAAAAAAAAGTAAAACCTCTAATTAGTTGAGAAGACAATCTAAATGGATGTCAACACTAAGACATTGGTGACACTGGCAGACATCTAACAAAGAACGAAACATCCACAAAAGTTAAGTAATCACTGTATGAAAACGCGTCAAATATCCATTGAGTATTTTGGGAAGGCTCTACATTCAGTGCAAGAACTCTAAACAGAATTACGAACCCAATTTCAGTTTCTGCGTTGTGTGTGTAGTCTTCTATGTCAGACTGGAGTTATTGGGATGCTGGCACATCACTAGTAACAGAGGTAGTCAAACACTGTATAATGAACATACATCTAAATAACAGTTTCTACAGAATGCCTCAGCTTAGTTACCAGACAACAATTACTGGTACATTCTAATAGAGAACACAAGCTTATCTGTGGAGAAATTTCTAAGCAATAAAGTTAACTGACCACTGTGGCAAATAATGACAAATCTTGCTTGACAGCAGACTACAGAGTTACAAAAAAAGGGTAAGAGCCGTTGTCATTTGAAAGCCATTTCCTCTAGTGAAAAGTACGAGGAATAACTTCAAGGAACTTGGAAGCTGGAGATTCCGTCTTCCTTTGTATAGCCGAACTCTTGAGGAGGTGAATTATTTCAGTGCCATGATGTTTAAGATACTTTCTGAATTTAAATTTCTGTTGTGCACAAGTAAAGAGCAAAAACTTTAAAGCAAGTAAATTGTAAAAGCCTTCAAAAACCAGTGTAAGAATTGCTCATAATAAAATTAACCATTTGAAATCAACGACTCAGTTGAGGAGACTATGAGAGGGTCAGCGTAAGCACAGAGTGAAGCAGCAGCAGCGCAAAATATGCTAGCCAGGAGCGCCTGGACTTGTTGTGCCTGCTGTGTTCAAGCCCATGAGGATGCAGTGGGTGGATGCCCATGAAGATGTCTGATGAACCGACGAAAGTGGCGACATCATCAGCATGATCTACCACTATTTAATGTTACAAGGCTGCCAAGTCAAGGGTCTGTCTATTTTGAGTTCTGCGCATTTTTAGTAGAAGTTATACTTGTATCCTAGGAGTATTTTAGGAACGCTGTACATTTAATGTAAGACATCTATCATAGACAGAATTTATCAAATTTCAGTCTCTATGTTGCACGCACACTCTTCTGTATTCACGTTAGACTAAAATTCTCATTAGGACTAGCACATCTCTAACAATGCCGGCAGCTTGCTTAATTAGCCRCACTCCATTGCTGTATGTAACTTCCTAGAGCAAATTTGTGAAGGGCAAGAATTTCACCTCCCGTGTAGCCCTCAAAAGGTGGGACAATAAAATGCCTAAACTCTCTATTACCTCATTTCTTAGAACTACTACTATTTTCTCTAAAATTACACATTCATTTCTAAAAACAGCTGATCCTCAGAACAGAAAGCTTGTAATCCGAGTTTATCCACTGTTTTCTGGCATATAAAGATTTGAATTTTAAACAAGGTTATCAAACTGCTTGATAAAGGAAAGTTTTGACCTATTCATTAAGCTGCCTTTCTGCAACTCTTACCACTAGTCTTGAAACAGGATACTACTTTTCACTTCTGCAGATAACTCCTGTTTGTTGCTCTTGGCAGACAGTAGCATTATGTTCCAGCAACCTTCCTTTACATTGAGTAGGGTCTATGGACTGAAGCACTAATTCCAAAGCTAAGAATTCTGAATGGCATAATGTGCTAATCCCAATGCTGACATCCAGCCTCAAATGGTGACAAACTGTAGTCATTGCTAATTTGTGCTGTGCACAATAGTAGTTCAGTCTGTGATAGTGCTGGAACTGGAATTATGGAGTTTCAGAATACAGCCATCGGATTCCATTTTAAAATTCTGGTATGAAACAAGACAGGGCTAGCAAAAAGCCTTTGATATTGAAAGATTACTGACAGCAACCTTAAAACTCCTCATGAAGGAAGAAACAATACTTTTTTCTTTGGTTGTGAAAACTTGCCTGCGTTACTAGTTGTTTCTGGAGAACCTATAGAGAAAGATGTTTGCTTACCAATTACTGCCTCCTCTTCTCATTCCTAAAAATTTGGGAAAAAATAACTTTTGAAGACAGTGTCTTGAAGACAGTGTCTTGCAACACAATGAGTTTTGTCAACTAAACCATGAATAGAACATTTGCAGACCTACTTTGTTAGCATTCCACAGAATAATTACAGCAGCAAGTAGGTAAAAACTATTTTCCAGGATTTTGGGTTGTCAATTTCTGGTGTCTTAATCTGATGCTTTAAAATAAAGTGCTGTACACCTTAGGATAGATTAGCATGATCCTATACAACCTAACAAATTGGACTAACTTTTGAGTGTTAAAACCCACACATCAAGAACGCTTTTGAAGCACAGTAAAGGATGGGCACATTAAAACATATATTGTAACAAGGGAATTTTGTAGCTTGGAATCCAGTAGATGGAAATGTACTGCACTCTGGGGGGGAGGAGTACTGGGTAGTTTGGGTGTTTGAGGGGAATTTTCTGTGGCAGTTGTGTTTTAGTTTTTGGAGGGGTTTTTGGTAGTGGAGCTCTTCAACACTAGTCAAATTCAAAAGTGGAGTAATGTAACATCTAACTGAACTGAAATTTACATTCAGTTTTGCTCATGAGGAATAGTTTTAGACAAAATACTGCCTAGAAGATGCAATACTATATATTGGAAAAACCTTCCATGTTTTTACACGTGGCTGAGAAACATAGTGAGGCATTACCTTAGAGAGCAGGACATCCTATTTGTCTTAGTTTCCCACTTCAACTGTTGCAAGCAGAACATAAGAAGTCTTCTGAACCCTTTATGGAACTTCCAACATACTTCTTCAACTGAATCCAGGCTTAAAAATCACACATTTTGTCGATACTGGTAAATTAGACAAATCCTTTATACAAGCTTTTCTTTTTGTTTACATTTTTCTCCGCCTTTGAGGTGCTGGGCAGGAGGAAAGCCTTCTTACTTCTTCAGGTTGTACAGAGGAAGCCTATTGCAAATAGGGAGCATCTCCTGTAAGAGCCTGGATATTTTCCTCTCATAAGAGGTTTCCTGAAGTTTCAACATTTGGATTTACCCCCTCATACCTAGATGTCAAATCTGCCTAGCTGTGGTTCTGCATCAATACAAGATGATAGCTTCATTTCAGAATTCTTTCACTACCAGCATTTGGAATAATGAAAAGTAAAATAAGCCCAGCTACTACAATCTGTCCAATTTCTAATTCTTGCCTTGTAACAGAAGTGTTACAGTACTTGGAGAGAAAGCTGTGGGCTGGGGTTATGGTCAAAACAGATGATGTTGTTTCAAGACTATATTAAACTATCACAAAGTTTTAGGTATGACGACTGTGGCTATAATATTTGGTATTTTTAAGGCAATCACAGCTTTTTCTAAATTCAGAACAATATTTTATTAGTTTCACTGTAATGGTAGCATACTTTTGATAACATACTAGCTTTTAAGGCTTTTTAAACACCCATAAAAGGAAGTTTTGCTATTGAGTCCAAAATCTTTGAGTGATGGGTAGGTATCAGCAGGCTATACTGTAATCCCRAGCATAACACCTGTAACAGCACAATTACAATAATCTTGTAACTTCTTAATACTGTCAATATGTATATTCAATTTCCTTACTAAATTAACTGATTAAATGAATTACAGTTTGCAACTTTACGGTATTACATAATTCCATTTCATTTAAGTGAACTGCAAAACGTAGACAGTGGTCAGAACATCATTTATTTTAACTTTGTCAAACGTCACAAGATTAACGGTCTTGTGATGTTTGTGACAGAGTATTATTATATATGCATGTATAAAAAAATTAATGTAAATGTTGAATTTTAGATTGAAATGGTTTAAGCATGAACGTTTGTTCCCAAAAAAGGGCTATTTGAGTTATTAGGAAAATTCATACCACACTGAACTTCAAAACAATAGGGTTTTCTTTATATGCAACAGGTGATCAACAGAACTTGTCCTTTAAGCACTGAACTGAAGCAAACATTTGAGTTGTAGCCAGCATGTCCAGAATGCTGAGAAAACAGTACTTGCAGTTATAACAGCCACCTCTAACTTGAACTTCTGTGGAGGATTATAGTAGCCGTAGGCAAAATCTGTTATTGTTCATCCTATTGAAGAAAATCAATCTTGATCAATCCAAATTATAACCCAATTTCAATTCTTTTCTTAACTTTTTAATACGGAAAGTTAGACAGAACTGACCTGGCATAAGGCAAACTTCTCTTAATAAAATAACAGTAACGTTCAGAATTTTTAATCTTATTTTATGGAACACAGCTATATTTCAATTTCTTTCAAACAGTGAAGCATTTCTCCCAGAGCAAGGGAAATGTGGACAAGAGATTTTGCAAGTATTTCACCAGCCAGCTACAGGAGTTGAAAATACAGCGCACACAACTTCTTAGCATCATCAGCAAAAGGAAGAGCAAGGGCTTATGCGGCCAGTAGAATGAAACCAGTAGCACCATGGATTTGCTTGAAGGAGAAACCACATTAGAACATTTAGAATGCTTACTATAAATCTGTTTTTCTGCAGAGATTTAGAAGACAGAAAATCCAAGACTAATTTTGGGAAACTCCAGCAACTGTTTTTCCTTCCTTGGTTTTCTATTCTAACCCACTTTTGAACRTTGACATTAGAACTAGCACTGATACTAAATTACTACTACTAAGGTTCAGGCTCTTTTCTGATGCAGCTCTAATTCAACATGTTTGTTTGACAGAACTCGTAACTGCTGCAAAAGTCAATCGGGAGTAAAATCAGAGGAAAAGTAGTAATGAATATCAACCTGTCATATCACTTGATAAGTGCTAGCTTAGAAGTTGTATAATTCTTAGTTTCTGCATCTGACACTAGTTGCCTCACAAAATTATTTTCCTGGATATTTTGTGTAATCAATTTCTTGATAATATAAAGGCAGCCAAACTGCATTTTTACCTTATATAACCCACTAGGCAGCAACGTGAGCTGAGTCTTTCCATTTCCCTGTATGCTACTTGCACTGTTTCCAACCCCTCTCCCATTTTTTATTTTTCTTATATTGGACTAGCATGACAGCGCTCACACTTAGGTTTGTTTTTTGTTTGGTTTTTTTTTGTTTGTTTGTTTTTTACTTTATCAGAATGATAGCTCTCACTTTTTAAGCAGGAGTACAGTAAGGAATGGCAAAACTAAGTGMTAAATTTGTGTATCTTCAATTTTCCATTATGGTAATTTCAATTTGACTTTATTTTGACAGTGTGCCCATCCTCCCCTCTTCATGTAAAGTTTTGACTATGAATTCTAATTCTACATACATGGGCATTGGAAGCTATGTATATAGATAACCAATATTCCTGTAATCTTATTCTTCTCCTGGACGTGACCGTAATACTGCTTTTGATGTAAGCCACAACAGGGTTGTTGGTTTTTTTGTTTTGTTTTGGTTTTTTTCCAATTCCGTGTTATTGCTGCTATTACTTAATGCTTGCAGTCATATCTCATTTCTACCCTTCAATTTTATCAGATGGCAAATATACAGGAGGGGAAAAAGTATCAAATACTCAACTTCATGCTTTGCCTTCCAAGAAAAGTGTTATAAGCTAGGTGGGAAATCAAGAAAGTCAAATAAGTAATAAATGCACATACACAAAGCTACAAGGCCACTACTGTCCAAAGATGAGGAAAAACTTAGAATTAGCCTGTTATACAACATTCAGTTGTTTGCACAAAACTACTATTCTGCATTCTGGAAATAATTTAAAAGTAGCCTTTGTCAAGCTGTTTGCACATCTGTCTAATTTTAGAAGCTTTCTTAAGGACATTCTTGTATTTAATACAAGAATACAAATTGAGTGCAAATCTAGAGTCACTTTGGAATCTAAGTCAGTTACTGTCAAACTCAACCTACAATGTTTGACTTAAGATTATTAGTATGTTCTAATTAAACTATTTAATTGATCACTCTCAATTACACACTAGAAAAGTGCTTTTCTCCACTTTCTACATTTCCCTATTTTTCTGAAGAAAACTTAATACACATTGGTTACAATCTTGTGTTGCAATTTGCAAAATAAAAATCACATTAATTGCCAATGTAAGTTTTCTGATAATGTAAGAGAATTCATTTTGAAACTGCACATAGACATGTTAGCRTGTCTTATGCTGCTCTGTAGTCACTTCAGCATAAAGCGTAATATTTAAACAGTCAGTGAAATTGATTCTGTACTCTATGAATCAGTGTGAGGCTTCTATTTTTACATAATATTTTATTCAAAGAATCTGGTTTTACTTAATTATATTATCACACTTGCTTTAATTCTTCCTACCACTTCAGCTCAGCTGTCCTTGACCTTTCTAGAACAAACCTCTCTTCACCACCAATGTTGGCAGCATAGATCTCCATTTATAATCCCAGTAGAGCTTTTCAGCTTGTGCTTCACTCGGTGCTTTAGCTTAAATGTTGGTGTGCCTCATTAGGAAAGCAGACCTCAACAATTGGGAACTTCTGGCTTATCTCAAAGTGAGAAGAAAATCTGCTTTCCCTCATTTCCTCTCCAATACACTGGAAGAGCGACTCCTACATTATTTCCACAAAGCAGCAGGTGAAAAACTTGACTAAACTTCCTTTCTGGCAACATAATCTTGCCATAGGATAAGACTTAGTACATTACAAAATGCCATTCCAATCAGTTACAAAAATACGTACATATAAAATCACTGTAGTTGTTTATACTTGCTTAAGATTACATGAGAATATTTTAATTAAGTCTATCAAATATATTTTAGTGAAATACTACTGTAATTAGTACAAAGTTTACTTAAAACAGTTTCAATTTGTTTGAAAGTAGCTTCTAAAGTAAAYTGAAATCAACTCACAGAAGTCTGCTCCCATGATACTGTCTTTTAGTACAAAATTAATTCAAATTCTTGTGCCATTTATTACCATTTCTACAATATTCACTTGGAAAGTTGCTGAATGGGAGTTACCTATGAAACTCCACTTTCCTTTTAAAAAGTTTGTATCGACTATATTTCTCTTACCTTGAAAGACTGCGAAAGCCAATTTCAGCAGGCGTTAATGGTTGCTGTCCACAGTCAGTTTGCTTTGCTCCCCAGACATGCCTACCCTGCGATGTCCAAAACTGACGTTCCTTCAAATGCTCCCCATTTATTTAATAATTCCTTAGAGGCAAACCAGCCAGGATAAAGAGGCTGAGATTTTTTTCTGGCCTCAAGGTTAACCTGTTCAGAGGAGTCACTGTTGAGCAACAGGAAACATACTTACCTTCTGAGTTTTGTCCAGCCTGGTCAGAGCACAGAACCCACACAAGTTTTCTGTATATATACACTGATGTTCCAAGTAAGTCTTTCAAGAAAAGCTAAGTAATTTTATTTGTTGTTCTTTACAGATATACAAGTTACTGAAGCTGGGGCATTAGGTGTGCAAGACAGAAAAACAGCAGCAAGATGCTAGATTTTACCACAGTGCTTAGCATACTACTCTCCCCCCCCCCCTTTTTTTTTTTTTTTTTTTTTAAGTGACAAGATGCATTTTTTCCTGTTGCAGTTTCAGGCTGTGGCAAGCTCATTAAAAATGCACTGAACAGTTGTCTATTCCTGAAGTACTAAAAGCATATAGCAATTTATTAAAAACATGAAATATATAGTGTTAGAACTTAGGGATCACAAAAATGACAAACTCCTCCTGTTAAGTGTTGGCAATATCCCATTGTAACCAAATCCATTTTTAAACAAGATTTTTTTCAACTAGCTAGTTCAGGCACAGAATTTGTAATACTTCTAGAACTCAATTAGTCTTACATATTCTGTTTTTCCACAGGTGTTTTTTTGTAATGTTACTCACAGAAGTCATCAGCAGGTTTGATTTTAATATTTTCCAGTTTGGCATCAGCAGAAGTACCTGTACCATGCCCTACCCAACTTTTACAAAATTCAGTCTAGCCTAATCTTTCAAATTTTATCCTAAAAGGCACCAAAATCTCCTATGTCAGAAAAAGACTGCAAAATAGGGGGTGAAGTGGGGAGAAGAAACAAAAAAAATAAAGCAGTCTTCTAAAAAGCAAGTATTTTCCACTGAGTAACGCTAAATATGCTAGCAAGATATAATCAAGTATCTAAAGGTTTTGTTACTACATGTAGGATATGTTCTCTTACAACTTTTTCTTTAGTACTAACTAGTGAATATTCTGTCACGCACCAAAACSAGCATTTGATAATTCTTAACTAACATTTTTGCCCAAAATCTATATTACAAGTGAAATATGTTAATTACACCCTATTGACATAGTCAAAAATCAAAGAGATTTATAACTTATTTTAAATGAGAAATTACTCTGACTTGATATCAAGTTAAACTTAGGGTAGCCTATATTAGTTTGGCTATAACAAGAGAAGAGCAAAAGCTCTTCTTACATACCTGTTACTTACCCTCCAATTTTAAATAATTTGAAAAACATTAGGGAAAAAAGGGCAACCCTTGTGATAGTAGTTCACAGCCTTAGCCTTCTAACATGGTCTCATTTACTTCTAACTATAATTTTTAGTATTTGGGTTTTGAAGTTCTGCTGTCATTATGTGGAAAATACTGCTACATTTCCCAACTGGAAAGTACGCAACTTTGAATCGCCAAATCAGTAGATTTCACTTTAAAAAGGCGCAAAACCTTATGTGCAAAGAGAAAGGACCTTGCCTCAGTCAGAAAGACTAAAGAAACACAGAAAATCTCAGTACAGTTTCCTCTGCCGTTCATGATAATACACTACCCACAAAGAATCTAGTGGAACGAAAGAAAAAAAATAATGGTGGGAACCATTGCTTTATGCTTAATATTGGTTATTCCTCCCCCTTATTTCCCATTGTACATGTGGAAAGCATGAAATTTGAAGTTTTTAGGAAAAGGTATGTTCTCCTCATTGATAACTTCCTGGGAAACAATTAATGGGAGAAGAAAACAAATCACATTTGGGGGAAAAAAATAAAATAAATAAAAAAGCTTAGCAATACTCCCTCCCAAATGTTCCCTTCCCCTCCTCCCAGTGGTAAAAGGGCATGTTCTTTAACACTAAGCTTTAGATATCTCTGCACCATAATTTCTACCTAGCTTAATCTGACTCTGCATTCTCTCCCTTTTAGAAATTTTGCTAGAATGATACTTAAGAACAACTGTATAGAAAAAAAGAATGTATTTAGTACAGTTGTTTTGTTGGAGGTACTTCTCACTCCATCTTGAAACAGAAAATACAGTGTATTTTAAAGTGTTGGAGGGAATAATTAATTGGCATGGAGACTTCAAAACAGATATATCCTCTTTTTGTGGGTGTAACTGTAAAAAAGGACTGCACAAAAAGGCTTGAGGAAGTGAAGCAAGCACAGCGACCTAACTAGATTTTTTTTTTTTTTTTTTTTTTTTTTTTGAGTGGAACTGGAAGCTCCTTTGACAAAAACAGGCCTAAAATAAACTCTACTGAAAAATTTCAGACCTTGGGAGGCTCCCACTGTTCACTAATTTTCTAGGCCATGATCCTTCAGAGTAGATTTGGGACCTGTTAGTAACAGTAGTGAAATAATTACAGGTAATTGCAGATATATTTACTCAATTGAATTAATATTTCAATACTTCCATCAAGTACTTTAAGTCAATTTACATTTTAAGTAATTGTTGGACACATAGCAAAATTATCCATTATTATTATTTAAAAATTAGAAGAAATTAGTGTGGTTCTCTTCAGCCTGTCTTTTAAATAGCAAACACATGCCAGCAAGCCTTATAATTTTAAGGTCAAATGTGAATATAAATGATACTATATTGACAAATTCTATGATTATTTTTACAGTATGGGTTGTAAACTGTAGCTTTTAAAAAACATAGCTTGAATTGGCTATAAACCTGCCATTCTTTGAGTCCTCTACAGTTGTTAAACAAGTGTAAACAAAAAGTACACTTCATGTGTTTTTTCTTGCACTCAATTTTTATGCATAGTTAATTTTTATATACATACTTCTCCAGTAAAACCATGTCTACATACAAGAGCTGTAGATAAATCTTAATGATTCTACTGTTAAGTTAAGTTAATATTGATACACTTTTATCTAAAGTATAAACAAGTTGCTGAATCTCTGCCACGCTTAAGCAGCACAATAATATTGGGGTTTAAGGTTTATTTTACTACACCAATATTTACGTGCTGCTAGGGCGGAACAAGTATGACAACTCTTCTATTCATCCACATGTCAGGAACACAAATTTGTTAATACAAAAATTCATATTAGCATCTTCAACTGTTTCTCTTCCTTAAATTTCTAAAGCAGCAAATAATGATTCGCATCTTTGTTAGAGCATGCAAACCATGATGTGCTGCTAGAGTACTTTAAGGCCTCAAATACAAGACTTAAAACCTAGACAGTATTTTTTATAACTATAACTGGAAATATAGCTTTACTTAAAATTGTTTTTATTCATACACCAACCTGTAAAATTAAGAACCTGTTATGGTCCAGATCAATTCCATGGCTTCGAAGAAGAATACCAACATCTTTGAATGTCTTTTTCTTTCCGTTGATGTGGTAGACAGAAGAATTATCTCTATAAGCAGTTCTAGATACACAAAAATTGCTGTTAGGAATGACCTCGTAATCATCTCCTTCCTGTTTTGAGGAAAAACAAAGCCAGAAAAACAATTACTATCTCACAGGTTTACCTCATATTTCACAATTAAGCACAGAAGTTTTATCATGTTCAGGTTTTAAGTCAACTGTACTCTGGGGTCTAGTAGAAGTGGGAACTGTCTTAAAGCTGCATATCTCAAAAAAGAGAGAAAAAAAAAAACACCAAAAAAAACCTTGAGAACTGGACAAGAAATACCCCAAATCGTTTAAACTGAATGGCCTTCATATTATGCCTTTCCCATCTCTAATACAAGCTATTGCTTTGAAAATACTTAATTTATTCTCTTTACCACTGCTTCAAATCACAAAGGAAAAGGCCTACTTCAAATTTAAAGTGGCTGTGCTATTCCACCCTTTAAGTTTTAGATTAGGAAGTCTTGAATGACTTAACTACTGTTTGCATTTTAAACTCTTTTATAGTGCTAGGAAAAGGAGTTACTTTTAACTGAGTAGTTCTAAAGAGAAACTGTAGAAGATAAAAAAGCAAAACATTAAAGATGTGACAAATATGACATCATCAGCTTCAAAAGATATCGTAGACTTACCTACAAAGCAGCAACTAAAATAAAGCTGCTACTATACTTTAAAAAGTTAAAATTGATGCATGCTTCTTGTAAAGACTTAAACTGGCCTACCACTTTCCCAGATTAACCCCCAAGAGCATAATCAAATTGGTATCTAGTATATGCAGAAGTTTTTTAGATCATAAAGTTAGGTCCTAGATGTTAATACAAAGTGGAAAAAAAAAAAAAAAGAATAAATTTAATAATTTTTGAGTCTGGTTATTATAAATACAAGCAAAAGGTATGTGTGTATGTATATCAAGTCAAAGAAAAAAAAAAAATCTGTCCTTTAAAACAGTTCCTTCAAAGGCTGTATACATTGCCACTTTAACAACACAATTTTTGAAATTTCAATGTACATTTCCCACTATTTTGTCTGACCCCAAACTCAACAGTTGATACTTCAGCTAGAATGTGTGCACAAAAATTAAATTTAAATGAAGTAAGAGAAATAAATTCCTTACACTGTAATTACAATAAATCAATAAAAATGTCCAGAAGTTTTTATCAATACATGAAGTGGCAAGCAAAATAAATATTTTTTTAATTTGCCAGCACTTTATTTCATTCAAACAAAACGTCAGGTTCAGAAATATTTAGTGGTAGGATGTGAGGTCCAGAATTTTTGATGAAAAAATCTGTTTTAAAATTGCAGGCATGTTTAGAGTATATAAAGTGTAAATAAGAAAGTTTCAGATTCACTATATATTTTTCTAAATGTAGATAACCTAAAATAGTTTCTAATTGGTTTGAAAAGTTTTGCTTAAATAGGTTTTATTTCTTAATATATATGCTCATATTATAAATTTAAGAATATATAATATGTCTAAATGTAGACTTATGAATTTTTAGGGGTCCTATTAATTTCAGAAGTAAGTTTTATTTACTTGAGGTAAAACAGATGACAACTCTAAAACGACTTCTTCTTAAAATGATTATTACATATTTCTAAATAGTTTTAAAACAGACATGTACCAGATATTAGTCTTTGAGAAAATAAAAAAAGAATCCCTACTAATATTTTAAGAACTGCACTACTCAATAGAGGAATTTTTTAAGCTAATTAACTTAGAATTGATGTTTTACATCCTAAAGGTAAACTAATCATGCTATGAAGTTTTCCCCAGCTCAAACTAAAATAACCAAATATTAAAAGTTTTCAAATCCTTAAAGAAAAAAAGTCTCCACTGTTCTGAATAGAAGCATACATACCTTGTCAATGATCTTTTGGAAGTGGACTTCCACAGAACAACTCTGGATGTCCGTATGTTCGTCAGAATTGTGGATCAGCACAGAGAGTTTTTTGGATCTGATTTTTTGTGCTCGATACCCAAACACAAAAAGCATTGAATCAATGACATTGGATTTTCCACTGCCATTTGGCCCAATAATACATGAAAAACGCTGCATAATAGAAGGAAAAAAGTGATATTCAAAGGGAAATAGGTCCTGGCCAGTGTACATCACCCATTTAATTTGTGATCAGTTTAAAACACAATTATTCCTAGTGCATGAAACTGCAGACTATTTGATAGCTTAGTTTTTACTGCCAAAGGTAAAGCAGTACAACTTATTTAACAAAAAAACTACACCTCAACTCAGCTCAGCTTTCTAAATTTTAACTTGTTAACTCAAAGCGATACTGCATTTAGCAAGCATGTTCGCAAGGAAAGTTTCATGATTAGCCACGTAAGTCTCTTGTGGGCACTAAAAAATATTCTCATTCTTCAAACACACCCCTAAAAGTTCTCCAGTAAACGAAATAAAGAGAAAAGCGTGCTTTTTTAAGGTTTACTGACAAATTAAAATTTTACAGTATCAGAAAGTTGCACTTAACTGTTTTATCTACTGTCCAATAATAAAATTGAGAATATCACTAGGTAAGTAATTCTAAAACTTAAATATTTTTCATTATTTTGAGGTACACTTACATGAAAATACAGGAAGGAATACTAACACACAGCGAAGTCTTACCTTCATTTACAAAATGCTTAAGGTAAAAGAAAGATACCTTATGAAAAGGTCCCAAAGTTTGCTCCCCTGCATAGGATTTGAAGTTCTGGTTTACAATATGAGTTATCATGAGACGAGGAGCACCAGCTTCGTTGGTCATTGCTGGAGGTGGGGGAGGAGAGATGCTACCCAAAATCTCTTCTAAACTTCGATTATCAAGCACCTCATTTGAGACTGCTAAAAACCATCCAAAATAAACAGAAAGAAAAAAAAGACTATAAGCTCTCAATGACTAGACACCTTTTAAAGTGTTCAACTGGAAAAGCAAACATCATTTCTGTATGAACCAAACCTATACTTTTGCCTGTAATTATTAAAATGAGCCAAGTGGAATTAAAATTCTTCTTTCCATGAACTGAATCTTTAAAAAGAGATACTTAAGATGTCCCATCGATTCACTAGTGGGTTTGTTCTTTCATTATGTAATTCTTATTCTAACACACTTTAATAGGCACTCTGCAATTACAATAGCTACAACTGTCACAATAAGCCTACAAATCTGAAACAGGCAAAGTCTTTCTCATTAATAAGTGCAAAGCCACATTTCAAGCGTGCTCACAAGTCACTCTGCAAGATTTGGGGATCGCTGCACAATGCTCTGAAAGCTGTAATGACAGCACAACTACTCTGCAAAGGCAGGAAGTTTGTTACGAAAACAAACTGGCCCCCTGGATATCAGCTAGTTGTAAGCAAAGCAGCTTTTCAACAGTTACTAGCAACTTTTTCTTCAAATAGACAGTAGTTTTTGCCACCAATTTCAACATATTAATCCATTTATCAAATACCTTGCTTTAATAATTGCATATCTAGCCACCTAGAGAGACACACACTGCTGTTTTTCCAGACATTTTCAGCAAAAACTCAAGAAACTCAAGAAAATACACTGCTTCATGAAAAAGAAAGTCAAATCATTTTAAGAGTTAAGTAAATAAACTTGACATTTATTCCATTCCAAGAAATCCCATAGCATTGGCTGCATATAAATTTGAAAAATCCTGCTGTTGTACCACAATCTTAAGCACAATGTTACAGATCAAGAATATGAAATAGGCTTTATTAGGAGAAAGTCTACAAATTGCTTTTGCATTTGTACTAAATCACTGGTCCAAACACTTTAACGCTTTGCAAGCCCTCTTTACCATTTTAAAAGCGGTTTAAACTTGCCAGGAGTCAAGACTTTCAATATTCCTTTCTAGAAGATAAAAGAGAAAATCCTATCTGGAACAGTTGGTAAATTCAACTGAACGTTGTTGCTAAACAGGCACTATTATCAAGTTTACACACCATCAGAACCACAATATTCAGACCTACCTTGCGGAGGTACTTCGCCAAGCTGTCTGTCACCTTCGTTTTCTGCTTCCATGTCACTGGTGGACTCCTCTAAGGGCTCTCTGCCTTTCCGATGGGCTGCTGTAGAGGTTTTGGTGCTCTTGCTCGGCATGGTCTCTGTTGGCTGTTCCCCTTCCATTCCAAGCAATCAAACTACTGAAGGGATCTATCTCCTTTGCTAACATAAACAAGAAAACCCCGTGATCTAAGCATTGAACTACARTCCCCTAAGGAATATACCTACATGTTTGCCCAGATGTTTGACTAATTTAGAAACTAAAGACTAGAGGTATTTTGAAGACAAAAATTCAAATTTGAAACAAAACCTCAAGCTTAGCCTCATAATGATATATTTTAAGACACACCACCCCCCAAAACAACGGACTGACCCTAATCTGTAGAAACTGCATGAATCTATCTACTGAAAACTCATACAGCCATGTTCAATGCAGTTACTATGCTCAGAGAAAGCAACCGTGATGCTGGGGGCAAAAGAGTTAAAGACACATTCGCAATAACAAACTGAGTAGCCATATGTCTTCTGGAAGCACTCTTTACATACACGTTTCAGACCTGACACGCATTTTACTTTCAACAGTCCATGCTGACTATATATTTTATATGGATAGATAGATAAACAAAAAGACCTGCATAATTATAGCAAAGAATTGACTCTTAAACAGTTTAAATCAACACATTCATTTCGCAAAATATAACACAACCACTATGCCAGCATTCAAAATGTAACAGAGAAAGCAAAACAAAATACCTTAATCTAGTTGTGATGTTAAAGTTAACCGATCAAGAACGAAACATTACAAAAGTCCATCAGCTGGCACTTAAGCACAGCTCCCAAAAAGTATAAATAGAAAGCAACCGATGAGAAGAAAGACGACTGCAGGAGCGAAACTCTCTCCAAAGAGTTTAAATTGCAGCAAGTGGCGAAGTTAGTTCGCAGAAAAACAGACATGAGAAAGTTTACTTCTCACAAGATAAAAAACTGACGTGGTTAGAAAGTCATCTTACAATTGGTGCCAATCATTTGACGTTTTCAGACCTACCCCCAACCCACACTCTCATGAGAGTCCTTCATTTGGGACAATGGGGGAGGGGGGGAAATGAGAGAAAGAACTCATTTTAAGGCAATTTGAGTCTATGCCCCTGTTAAGAAGTGTTCCGCAATGGCTGTCTCAGACAATTACAGCCTCTCAAAGTACCAGATTTTTTTTTTTTTCCAAAACTGCTCCACTCCAACAGAATTGTGCAATATAGACCTATTTACCTTACCAACCCTTCCCCCCAGATACTTCAACAGAATGAACAAGCATAACTACTTGACCTCAGCTTTTAAATCGCGATAAATCAGCTGCCACATACTCTCTAACAAATTTAACAAATTCGTGCCCAGCCCCTCCCCTGAGTCAGCTCAAAGGTGTTTGTTAAAAGCATCTCTCGACGATCTCCTGCCAAGTCCCGTTTTTGTTACAGGGATGGCGAAAAAGAGAGTCAGAGACGGACAGAAAGACTTCCTTATTAACAGCCGATTAAATTTGATAGCGATAACCCGTGTCAGTGAAAAATTTTTGGTTTTCTTTTTCAATCCATCCGTTAATCTAAGGAGTCCAACTGCACCCTTGTCACAGTCTTCCCAAGTCGTTACGGACTTTCTTAGGATTTCTCTCTCATACTTCAAGCATAAAAGGAGCAGGCAGAGCTAGTTACGGAAGGGTCCCTGCTTTGTAAGCAGATTAAAATCCGGCCTCTGTGCTACCGAAACGTATTCCTGTACTTCCCCGTCCTAGGTGGGTCTCCGATTCACGGTCCCCAGGGGTCCATAAAGGCACAGCGGGAAACCCTGGGCTTTCTCCCCTGGGCTGCAGAGGACCCTCTCTCATGCCCCCTCCTTAAACCCATCTGTCGACACCAGCCAGGACGGACACGCCGGGCGCCGTGCCCCGCCGGCGCGGGGACCGAGCGGCCGTCGGGCAGCCCGCACCCCTCGGGAAGGGCCCTCGGCGGGGCAGCCCCCGCCCGGCCGCCCGGGCCCGGAGAGAGGGGCTGCCGCCGCCTTTCGCTCCCTCAGGGCGAGGAGGAAAGGGGAAAAATAAGGCGCGGGGCAGAGCCCGCCGCCCCCCCGCCCTCCCCCTCAGTGCCCTGAGGACGTCCCCGCCACCCCGCTCACAGCGGGCGAAGCCCCCCAACTCCACCTGCCCTCGGGCGAACTGCCGGCGCCTCTGCCCGAAACCCTGCCCGCCGAGCTACCCCGCGCTGCCCGCGGAGCTGGTACCTTCAAAGACTGGCGGCGCCCGGCCCCAGCGAGGCTGCGGGTTGCGGCAGCGCGGGCGGCTCCGACTCCCGCCGCGGACTCGGCGACTTCCACACTCGAAAATGGCGCCCAAACGGCGAACTCGAACCGAAATTCGTTAGAAAAGCGCGGGGCATGCTGGGAAGGGAGGGGGCCGGCCTCCCGCGGGTTTGAAAGGAGGAAAAAAAGCCCCGCTCCCGCGCCATCTTGTTTTCCGTTACTGCGCGGACGGGCTGGGCGGGATAAAGAAATAAATCCCCTCGCTTCGGGGAGCGGCTTTTTTGGGGGAGGGAGGAGAAGAGACTCGCGTTTGAGAGTGACAGCGGCCCCACGGCCGTGCCCGCGCGTCCCGCGTGGAAAGGATTTATTTTAATTTTAGAAGTAGGTCAGTGGGCGGCGCTTGGTTGCTCGGCAACGGGCGGCGAGGTGGAAGGGCCCGAGCAGCGGCGTGAACGGGCGCTGTTATTAAAAAAAAAAAAAAAGTTAAAAAAAAAAAAAAATTGAGGGGACACGACGGTTTTAAAGCGGTATTAATTAACGGGCGGCGCCGTGACGCCACCGGGCCGTGTCACCTGGTCGGGGAAGGCCTGTGAGGTGGCGGTAGGACGAGGACGAGGAGGAGGAGGAGGAAGAAGTCTCGCGGGAAGTAGCCATAGAGACGGAGGCGCTTGGCCGCGGGGGGGGGCGGGCAGCCGCCGCCTTGGCCTTGCCGCTCCTGTGGCGCCGCAGGACGCCGCGGGGACGGGGAGGAAGGCGGGATTAGCGTGGAAGCCGCCGGGGCTTGGGAGCCGGCCGCTGAGGCAGCGGTCCCCGCCGCTCTGCGCTCTTCCTCCCGCTGCCGGCGCAGGTAAAGGCGGACTGAGGTAGGCGGCGGTGGCGATCCCCCTCCCCTCGCCGTCGGGGGAGGCTGCCGGGCGGCAGGTCTGACTCACCGCCGCGGTGGGCGAGAGGGTCGGGAGCTGTGACCCCCGGTTCGGCGTGGGAGGCGGACTGGGCGGAGGGGAGGGAGAGCCCCGGGAGACAGCCGGGCAGCGAGGTAAGGGTGGGGGAGTCCCGACCCCCGGTTCCGGACGGCCCTGAGGGAAACGGGCACTGGTGTTCGCCTAGAGAAAGGGCGGCGGAGGGAGGACGCTTTCTCGCGGGGAGGCGGATAATCTGCCGCTTGGGAAACTGGAAACTTTGAGGGAAAAGGGTGTGCTGGCGCGGCCGGAGAGCGGGCTTTACTGTCCGTGTGATGCCTGAGGCTGTCCCTCGGGTTTGGGGAGGGGACGCAGACGGGGCGGGAAGAGCTGCGGTTCCCTCACAGCGGGGAGCGCAAGGCGCCCCGTGGACAGCCGTGCTGTGAGGAGCTCGCTCCTGCCCCGCCACCGCCATCTACGCCCTCTCTTTCCCTCCTGCCGTCTGTCTTTCCCTTCGCTCCCCTCCCCCGCACTTGCTCAATCTCCCGCCGCCGTCTCTGATCCTCATCTCCTCGTTCAGCAGCTCCGGAGGGGAAACGGCTGAGGGGAGGGGAGTGCGAGCAGGGACCGGGGCAAGGAGGCGTGGGGCTGCGGTGTGAGGCTGGGAGAAGCTGAGCCAAACTCACCGTGCCTCGTTATTGCCCCATCTTTTTTAAAAACTCCTGGTAAATGCTTTCAGCTAACCTGCTGCTGGACTCGTTGTGAACTTGTGGTGTAGAGTGCATGTACTGGGATGGGTAAGGATGTACCTGTTGATGACAACAGGTGCAGCTGTGTGACATAAGGGTGAGCGTTCTGCCATCTAGGTGCACATAAAGTGTGTTTAAGCCGTTTTCAAACATTATAGTAAAGTTCTGGCCTTGTTTTTCGAAGTAAAACAACAGAATTCTGCAAGAATTTTTTAAGGATTTTGGGTGCCCGTGTAGTAGGAGCAGGGAGGGATTGCAAGCTGGAAGCTGACAATAGCAACATGCCTGCTGAAACCCTGAGAGAGAAATAAACAATTAAGAACTACCAAGCAGCAACTGAAAAGGTGGGTTTAGCAAGTTGTGGTGTGCACAGAAAATAGAAGCAGGTAAGATCTATGCATCCAAATGAATGTGAGGTAGGAGAAGGAAATTAGACATTTAAGTATGAGAGATATAATTATTTAAAAAYAACAGTAACTATTGTGTGTGTTTATCAATTAATGTAAAGAAGGGTTGAAAATAACTTATTTTATTCTTTGGGCACAGAAAATTATGTTTTAGGACTATTATCCTTTTAATTCTTCTTAAATTCTGCATAGTAACTGTTTGACACACAGTCATTTTTATAGTGAAAAAATTCCAGAAGATTAGAAGGCCACATTGTGCATCATCATGCTCTCCTCAGAGTATACCATCTGCTCCCACCCTCTTGCTCGCACTTCTTTCCATCCTGAAGCACAAAAAAGTTTTAACCTTGATCAGTGCCTCTACCCCATCCAGGCACAGACACACAAAGGCTTTTGCTGTCACAAGAGGGAAGGGGATGAGAGGGTTGAACTGCTTATGGAATTACTGTGTTGCAGTAAAGTATCATGGACATTACAAATAGGGGTGGATGGAAGTCTAGGACGTTGTATCATTTCGTCACGGCAGGATTATTTTCATAGTATGGCTTTTTCCTCTAAATTTTCTCACAGTGGTCTTGCTAAGTTCCTTGAAAAGTTTGCGATTCCAGGTTTTCTCTTGCTACCTTCATGGCTATTTGTCAGCACAAGAGAACTTCAGTGTTTCAACCTATAATGTTTCAGCAAGATGTTCCTAGCATCACTTGTTCTTTCAGTTGTCCAGTGTGTTTATCCTAAGCGATCAGACAAATATGGAGTTGGGTACTGTACAAACAGAATTCCCTTAAAACTCAGGTCTGTTTTGGTACTTATTTTGCCACAGTACTAATGTAGTATTACTTATTTCAAAACTTTTTATTTTGGTGTTAGTGTCTTCCTTTTTAATTATAAGTGTTTGCTTTGTTTTATTACAGTTATAACATACCTACGTATCTTTTTTTAATGCTCCATCTGAACAACTGAAATGAGACTAAAGACTTCACTTTTAAAGGAACCAAAACATATCCTTTGTCTCAGAATAAACCATAGAAAAGCATGTTAATGCTGAGTAGCCTCTTTTCCAGTAAGGATTTCTTTATCATAAATGTCGTAGTAAAATATTTGTAAATTGCAGGTGGCTTTCTCTTTTTCTTCACATTGCCATTCAGTGCAGCCTTTAAGGGCAACATTTTAAGAGATGTTGAACACTGTGAGAGTAATACCTTCCCTTCAGAAGCTATCAATGTTTTGCTAGAAAGTTTTGAGTTTTTCTTTCCTTTCTTATTTGTAGTGATAAGTTAAAAGCTTTCCCAGACAGTAAATAGGAGTAGTGATATATCTACTTGCTTGTAATAAGACATGCATGTAGCAGATAAAAACAAAATTGTAATTCTCCTACTAATAAATTAGATATGTCAACAATTTATATATGATGCGGTGTTAATAAACTGACACATTTGAATGACAGTTGGGTGTTTTGCACTTGCATTGTGCACAAAGACACTTTTAGAGGTGTAACCCAACATTTCAGCAGTGTTTCAATAAGTATGCATCGTAATAAGAATTATATTTTTACACAAATCAGTTTGCTTTATTTTCTGCTGAATTTCTACCAGCTCTTTTCTTGAAGTAAAAGAGCAAAGAAAAAATGAAGAATCATGTTTTCTTTATATAAAACATTGCATGGAATCTTATCAAAATAATATTCCTGTGCTGTTCCTTCAGTTTTGTATAACCTAGATGAGATACTTTGTAAGCTTATTTTTAATAATTAAAATTTTCAGACTTCCTTAATTTAATTAAACATAAAGAATTGGTTAGCTGTGTGGGATGGACTACGGCTGACGAGCTATATTCCTGCAGTGATGATCACCAAATTATGAAATGGAACCTTTTAACTAGTGAGACTACTCGAGTAGTGAAACTTCCAGATGATATTTATCCTATAGATCTTCACTGGTTTCCAAGAAGTATAGGTGGGAAGAAGCAGTCCCATGCTGAGAGCTTTGTTCTAACAAGTTCTGATGGTAAGTCAATTTAAAATAGTTATAATTTCATACCACTTTGTGCTTATGTCACTCAAATACATGAGAAATTATTTGCAGTTAAATAGTCTGCAATAAAGCAATTTCAAATACCTGTACACGAGTTGCACTGGTGTAAAATTATTAGTTGTTTCAAATTTAATACATTGTATTACTATAAATTTCTCTGATACAAAGTTATCAAACATACCCCTGACAGAAGATGTATAATTTTTTTTGATGTGAGGTGGATTTCTACCATCTTTTTTCAGCTTCATAAACCAGTAGCTTTAAATATGTCTGCACTGCGTGCCTACATAGATACTATATCGCTTAGAGTTATGAAAACTGAAGATGACCAAGTTACTGAAATTGCTTAACCATGATGTTTAATATCAATGTAGTCCATTTCTTGGACATGTTACAAGAGCATGTCTTGCATCTGGCTTCCATGGAGTCTTGAATATCCCCCTGAAGCACCTAGTTCTGGCTGTTGTCAGAGATGTAAGACTAGTATGTATGTCCACTATACTGGCAGATGTATATATACATATGTATATCCAGTATGCTGCTATTTGTCCAGTATACTAGTGTACTAATCCTAGACTATATGATCCAATATAGTAACTACTGTATTCCAGTGTATGGATTCTGTTTTGTGGAAGGGAGGTGGGAGCAAGAAGGTTTGATGGTTGCTTGGGGTTTTTTTTCTTCCTCTCCAAAGAGGCTAGGAATTGATTTTGCCTGACATGCACACAGTCAAATTTTTCTTCCTGCATGAAGAAGATAAACTCATACCCTCAGTTCAGTGAAGAAACCTTAGGTAACTAGTTTCATTATTATTTTACATTTATTATGAAGCAGTCCATACAGTTCAGGTCAGACTTTGTCTATTTTCTTCTCGGTAGTGGAATAGGGATTATGTTCCATACCATCTGGAATTTTCTGTGCATGTTTCCCTTTCCTTTTCTTCCCTCATCCCTTTTCTTTAAGGAAAAACATTTGGGCTCTCTTCTTCTTGGTCTAATTCTTTGTTTGAACAAAATACGAAAAATAATGGTAAAAAGAAATTTTCTTAACACCCCCCCCCCCCCCCCTTATTTCTGTTACAAAGAACTAGTGTGTGGAAACCCTGTAGTTCAGATGAGAGTGTTTCTTCCTGAACCTACCAGTTTTAAAAAGATCCTTTATGAAATCTGCTGGTTTACATTGACCTTGTTATAAAAATTGTGTTGGGATAAAAGCTCAGCTAAGAAACAAGTCCTTGATGTAGACTGGGACTGCCTCACTGACAATGCACTGGCAAGAGCCTGCTGATGGGGTTGGTGTGTTAGTTTGTGAATGATTTCTGATACTTTCATGCGTTACATCCAAGAACTTGGCATACAGGTGACTTGGAAGAGCTGTCTACAGCTTCCTGAGGAGGGGAAGTGGAGAGGGAGGTGCTGATCTCTTCTCCCTGGTATCCAGTGATAGGACTCATGGGAGTGGTTCAAAGCTGCCTCAGGGGAGGTTTAGACTGGATGTTAGGAAGCCTTTCTTTACCAAGAGGATGGTCAAACACTGGAACAGGCTTCCTAGAGAGGTGGTTGATGCCCCAGGCCTGTCAGTGTTTAAGAGGCATTTGGACGATGCCCTTAATAACGTGCTTTAACTTTTGGTCAGGCAGTTGGACTAGATGATTGTTGTAGGTCCCTTCCAACTGAAATACTCTATTCTATTTTTCTATTACTTCCTTGCAGAAGGTGGACAGTCCTTACACAGACCCTAACTTTTTATACCTTTGTGTTTTACTCAGTTGATAATGCTGTTGAAGGTTCCAGAGTAAGCAAATCAAATTATCCCGCTGGTAGTAGTAATTATGTGCCACAAAGAAGCAGATTGCATCAACATACTAAGCTTACTCTGTGTTCTTTTGTCAGCGGTCAAAGATCTTGGTGGTAAAGCTGTATTTCTACACAAATGGTAGTGATGGGAGTTTCTCAACACTGAACTGAAAGCAATATGCTGCTCTAAATCTCTGCCAGCTTTTTCAGGCAGAACAGATCATGGTCAATTGTTGTAGAGAGTTTCCGTCAGGATAATAATGGCCATCTGCCCATGACCCTGTTGATAGCTTTCACAGGGACCTATTGATAGTTTTAATGGGACTGATGGAGAATTTCCAGCTGACTTCTGCCCATGTTTTGGCCAGAACCTTGAATTTGTGGGTCTAGTGTGTTTTCTTTGGTGAGGGGAACTTACTGTACGCTTTTGGCTAGCTTCACAGTGAGCTTGATTGGGAACAGAAGGTTTGTTACTGGGCATTAGCAGTCTGGAGCTGATGCGTCCAGCATGGCTTCCTGTATGGATAGAGAGAGGTAATACGTATTTGAAGAAGGTAGAGGAAATTCATTCCTTGCATGAAATTTTGGAGATTTCTCTGACTTTTGGCAATAGTTGCACTTAAAAATTAGGAGGCCTGAGAGTTCAATTCACAGAGTGGAGGCCAAGATTTCTTCAAGGTATTCAGTACTTGCTAAGGAATAAATGCACTGAACTTCTGGAACAAAAGCAGGACACCTTTTGGCTCCCTATCGCTTCCTAGATATACTCGGGGAGGGAAGATGAGGAGAGAAGTTCGACCAAGTAGAGTTGTAATTTTTGCAATACTTGGTGCTGAACTTTACTATGAATTTTAGGCAGCTGGGTTTAATGAAGTATTGCTTGTAGAGCTCTTAAGGTGGAAATGGAAGCTTTTGTGAAAGCTGAAAGGAAGATTCATTTGTATCAATTAATATTTGCATGCATTATAGTGTTATGATTTGGGGGGCCAGGGTTTACCTAAACAAAGATGTTCTTCAGAACATCAGTCAGTGATTAATATTAACTGAGCTGATTTCTGTGGGATTTGTATTCTTTTCCGTTCAGTGATAAACATGGGATGGAGGGATTTCAGTAGGTCAGCCGGTGCTCTTAATTCCTTGCTTTTTTCTCCTTTCTTTCTCAGTTTTCACATTTGTATTTCTAATGTCCTGTTCCTGTAAATTTCTGAATTGTATGTGTAAATAGTGAGCAAAAGAACAACCGTAGTAAGTCAGATCTCCTGTTAATTTATTCAGTTTTCCAGTGTTATTAAAATAGTATGCTAATATTCATGATCTGCTTGAATAATGCTTTGACAGTTGATTGAAGAAATATATAAGGGCTACTACTACCTTCATGAAAAAGATGACTTTAAAAACTCTGCTGTGTGATTTTTCTCCCTCATTTTTCTCTGTTTTTTATATTACTAAGATACGTAAGGTAAAATAAATCATATTCATAGATGTGTTTAGAGAGGTTGGAAGTTGATTTTTTTCAGAAGTGTTCAAAAATAAGCATGTTGCAGGAGCTGTACATTCGGAAACACTTTAGTCTATGTGTGAACCTGATGCAAATTTAGGTAAGATATCAGTTCCTAAGTGTAATGTCTAGTAGGTATGAATGCTTGCCCTCCTCCTATGTTAAGTGGATTAACTGAAACTACAACAAAGAGCTACAGTTTAGGAATAAAGATTCATGAATAACACCATGTATAGGTAGGCCCCGGCATCTTTTCCAGGATGCATTAGGACCTTTGCAAGGCTATCAGTTAACTACTAGAAGTTGGATTACTTTAAGTGACATAAGTCAATAGCAGAGGTTTAAAGTGAGGGGTTCTTGCAGCTTAACAGATGATTTTTCTTGCTGCTCAAGATTTTAGTTGTGCGTGACCAACAAATTCTAAACTAATTCGAAGTCCCTTAATGTTGATCTTCATTTTCCTCGATAAGACTTTTGTGTTCATTTGCTTATAACTTTTACCAAATTTTTTTTGTCTAACCTAAAGTTACCATCCTAGGATTCTAGCTAATGTTGAAGTACTTTATAAGGATTTTGGCTACAAGACATAGTGAGAGGAAGGTCAGGAAAAATACTGTCTCCTCCGTAACAGTGAAAAAAAATTAAAGATTAACTGAATGAGAAAAAAATTCTGATCATGCAGTTATAGTTCTGTTAGAATTCATATGCACTTGAGAGTCGATCAATTCTATCATTGTCCAGCTTTTGGAGATCAGTGATTAACTTTCACTTTCTTTTAATGCAGCTGTTTCTTGCTTGCATGCAGCATGAACTGTTTTGGCTATCTTTGCCAACTTTATTGCAGTGGGGGTTTTTTTTGTTGGTTTTTTTTTTTTTTCTTTTTACAAATGTGTAGGCACTTCAAATTGTCCGGTTCTCAGCACATCCCTAAGGCTTATCATCTTAATGGTGGCGTAGCTGGGATAGGTATTGTCTGATGAGAGTCTGCAATCCACTAACTTTCCCTGTTTCCCAAGATGACACGTCCTTTAGTTCTTCAAGCCAGTCCGGTGATCGGTTGTTAGATAATTTTGTATTGTTTAGTGAGTCAAGTTTGTATTCAGCCCTTGCATTCTTTCTGGACATCTGGGGCCTTTATTGCTATTCTGTCGTTAATTTGAATGCTACTGTTTTGCTAGCATAGCACAGTGCAAAGTAGAACTGAGCTTTGCTGGATGAATTGCTACTAAAACTAAATGCTTCATGCTTGTTACAGAGCAGTAGATACTCTGTGGTAGGAAGATAACATGCGATATTGTAGAAGGAAGATAGGATGTAATTTCTGTTTAAGTGAACAGAGTAAATCCCAATTTGTTTATATGTTTATGGAGTGCTAAATGTAAACAAAACTGGATGAAGAAACTGACCTAGAAACTTTGTTTTTTTTCTTGAAGTTCTGTTCCCTAAGAAAATGAGACTTCCATGACTGGTGGTGTAGGGGGACTGGCTGGCAGGTAATCAGTACCCACCCTCCTTGGTGGGTTTTATGGAAAGAGGCAGCTACGTGATGGAAAAATGCCGAATTAGTGAGCGCCCTCACTGAGGGGGCAGCTGCAACATGGGCTACAGACAGTCCACGGAAGGAGGAGTGGTTATGCTTGCCCTCACTGAAGGGAAACACTCAGCTGGGGTCCCTTCTTAGGCAGTAGGGAGTCCAGCAACACCAGTTGATTTGGTTTGCTGTTACTTATGGAATGAGTTATTTTTGCCATAATTAGTTCACAGATCACAAACCCTGAGATCTTCAGGTTTTGTCTTGCACCAGTTAGTACTTTATCTTCTTTCCTGTAGGGATTTTTTACCCAGTTAACTGTTGTTAGGACTAAGGGATAAGCTCTTAGCACCGATCGGTAAACTCATCCTGAACATTCAATTTCTGGAAAACTGTTCATGAGATGTATTTGCCAAAAAATCATAGGGTTTTTTCTTGGGTCCCCCCCTCC